>CM038669.1:210395651-210835651 GCA_021605145.1 Aegilops bicornis | reverse complement strand
GTGGGTGTCACAAATCCGTCAAGCAAATCTCAAATTCTTACTAGTTCTTACCCAGCAGCAGGCGGTGATCGGCAACCTTTGTAGTCAAAACTCTCAAAGATTGGATCGGCGTTTTTTTTCCGAGACCTACTCAGGCAAGGAAACATGAATCGGAAATTAAACGGACCTAAAAAACAAACCTAATATGACAGTAACTCGGATTGGTGGTGGATTTATGGTGGTAGGATATGGCAGGGTGCTGGTATATGGATACGGATTGGTGGTGGTATATGGACACAAATTGGTGGTGGTATATGGATACGGATTGGTGGTGGTATATGGATATGGATCGGCGGCGAATAAGCGGCGGTTGTAGATGGCAGGGGCAATGATGATGGTGCGGCGGCGGCGTGACAACTTATGACCAGAACTCAAAACTCTAAAAGACTAGACTCTAAGACAAGCAACTAGACACGACGATGCAACCGCAAATTCAACAAAGCAAAATACTGAAAAGACTATGCAAAGGCTCAGACTGGTTCGGATATGATGAACTAAGCCTAATTTTTTTGTGGATTTTTCGTGGACTGTAGGTATGAAGGACAAACTCGATCTAAACTACGAAAAACTAGAAAATCTCATCGAGCAACCTGGATATCTGATACCACTTGATAGAGGCAAAGGTGTCCCGTCTTTCGATGAGATGGTGGCTATCGTTTAGGATGAAGTCGACTTTGACGATCCGACTACGATGCGAGGACGTCGGCGCCTTAGCAATCGCTAAACCAACTCCGAGAGGTTATTGACCACGCCAGAGCACGATCAACTCGACCACGAAGGTCTGCTTCCTGCAGCAAACGAAGAACAAGCAAGAAACTAAGATTGCAATCTGGATATTGCGAATATAAGAGGAAAGCTTTATTGATCAAGGTGGGGTTACGTGACGCCTTTATGCAGTCGTTGAACACAAGCGAAATGCACGAAGTTGCAGCTATGGCGAACTTTTAATCTAAACAAAACCCAAAGTCTAAACAATGCCCTAAGGGCTGTATATATGGAGGAAGAGGAGGGAATTTCGTGGCCCTTGAGGGAGGGGTCCGAAACCAACCCTAACTCTTGTTTCCCCACACATACAGACTCTAAAAATAGCCTATACTTAAGTATTTCAAAATTACATGGGTCTGGCCCAATAATAAGGTGAGGCAGCACCTAGAATAGCCTATGGACGAATATTATGAAGTGGCATCTTGTATATTTCATCCAAGGCTTCATGCACTCATTATGGGGGCCTCAAAGTCCTGAAATCCACTTGTAACTCCGTTCTTGTTCCCCTCACGCATGCCATCATCTCCATGCTTGGTCTTGCTCCAGTGTTCATCCCTCTTATCCATGACAGGCCCTTCATTTGTAAGCAAAACAAATGTATCCAATTTAGGCAGCATCATATTCTCATGAACATTAGAATCATTAACAAGAAAACGAAGTACCTGATAATTTAATTGGCGTGCATGAGCTCGAATGGTGGTCCAGTATGTACAACAGCAGTGGCTGTGGGTGTAACAATGGTATTGATGTCCTCATCATCTCCAGATAGCAGTCTCCATGGGCATTCAATACCTAGAGGTGCGCGGGGATTCGAATCTCGCAATATCTCAAATAAATGGAGACTTTGATGCCAAGGACCCAAAAATGGCGGCTTACCGCAACGCCGTCCTCAAAATGTTAGCTCGGTTCGAGGGGCTCGAATTCCACCATCTGGTCCGAGAAAACAATCAAGCGGCAGACATCCTCGCCCGCATCGGCACTAAGCGCGACCCTGGCCCACCCAATATCTTCTTGGAAAGGCTGTTTAAGCCATCTGTGGTATGGGAAGGAGTGACTGGTAACAACAGTCCGGACTTGGCCACAACACCAGCTACCGAACACTCTCACGTAATCGGAGGCTCTGCCACCGAAATAACACCTTCCGCCCACGTGATTATGGCTGTCATCGCCCCGTGGACAGAACCCTTCCTGGCCTACCTAATTAGGCAGGAACTACCTGAGGACCCAAATGAGGCACATTGCATTGTGCGGCGGTCTGAAGCCTACAAGGTCCACGAGGGAGAGCTGTATAAGAAAAGCGCTACCGGAGTCCTTCAAAGGTGCATCTCCGAAGAGGAAGGATGGCAGCTTTTGGCAGAAATTCATGCTGGACTCGGCGGTCACCACGCTGCAGCTCGGGCCCTTGTAAGCAAGGCCTTCCGTACAGGTTTCTACTGGCCGACGGCCCGAGCAGACGCACAGGACCTTGTCCAACGTTGCGTCGGTTGCCAGCTTTTTGCAAACCAAAGCCATATGCCGCCTACCGCTCTCCAAACAATCCCCATTACTTGGCCCTTTGCGGTCTGGGGCTTGATATGGTCGGACCCCTCAAAGGGGGAAGCCATAAGAAAAAATACTTACTGGTCATGGTGGATAAATTCACCAAATGGATAGAAGCCAAACCTGTTAAAACGGCCGAATCCGGACCAGTGATAGACTTCATATCCGGGGTTGTACACCGTTATGGCGTCCCCCACAGCATCATCACCGATAACGGCTCGAACTTCACAGCCGACGAGGTAAAACTTTGGTGCAGCAACATGGGCATCAAGCTCGATTATGCTTCCGTCTATCACCCGCAAACTAATGGTCAAGTCGAGCGAGCAAATGATCTTATCATGAGCGGCATTAAACCCAGATTAGTGCGGTCCTTAAAGGAATCAAATACACACTGGGTAGAGGAGCTCGACTCCGTACTATGGGGGCTGCGGACCACGCCGAATCGCACTACCGGATACACACCGTTTTTTATGGTGTACGGCGCAGAGGCGGTACTGCCCTGCGACATAATTCATGACTCACCTCGAGTGCGCATGTACAAAGAGAAAGAAGCCGAGCTTGATCGGCTGGACAGTTTGGACGCCCTGGAGGAGGAGCGTGACGTAGCAAAAGCCCGTTCCGCATTCTATCAGCAATAGGCTCGAAGGTATCAAAGCAGAGAAGTACGGGCCAAAACTTATAACGTTGGCGAACTCATTCTACGCCTACCTGAGAAGAAAAAGAACAAGCACAAGCCCAAATGGGAAGGTCCCTTCATTATTGACCAAGTTCTGACTGGTTGAGCGTACCTTCTGCGGGATGCATCGGACAATCGACTCGAGCCAAACCCATGGAACGCAGCCAGACTCCGAAGGTTCTATGCCTACTACCGGACTCTATGTTCGTCTCCTTAACTCCGTCCATTTTTTATATACCCGTTATGATGTAGGGCGGAACCCTATGGGGCCGATCTTTCACGTTTGGAGTGGATCCCTACGAGGAACACGAAGAACGAGCGGGAGAGCACGAGGGAAATCACGGGGCAAAACACAAGAGAATCACTCAAACCAAAAAGATTCGATTACACATGACCTAGATTGATGAACACAAAGAGAGATAACGATCCACGATCAACAAAGTACGATACAAGAGGTAACTGGGTTCTTCTCCGATAGGTGGTCTTGACGGGGGCCACCCAAGAGGGGGTCTTGAGTCCGCTTGGGGGATCTTCTCCGAAGAGGTCCTGAGCTCCAAGGAGAAGGTAACCAAGTGGATGAGCAAAGCTCTCACACAAACATGAGCTAATCCTTTGCTAAACCTAACTAGGAGGAGGAGGAGGTCTATTTATAGTCTTAGTGCAAATGGGGGCGAAGTGAAGGGGTACATGGGCCTCAGCCCGCTACTTTGCGCACAGACAGGGGCCGGCCGTCCGACGGGTACCGGACGTCCGGTACTTGTCGGACGTCCGGCTTTTTGGCTTGGGATAGCCCTCGTCGGATTTCCGGACGTTGTCGGTCGTCCGGTGGCTGATGGTCGTCAGACGTCCGGTGCTCTTCGGACTTTCGTAGATTCGGCTCGGGTGTGGTAGTGTCGGACGTCCGGAGGGGGCCGGTCGTCTGGTCATGGTCGAACGTCCGGGCGCTGTAGCATGCATTGACCAGGTTTCCTTGGGCTGGCGTGACCTTCAGGGGCCGGACGTCCGGGCTGGGTCGGTCGTCCGGTGGGCTGTAGCTTCGGGCAGCTCTTCTTCTTGGTCCTTGTGCTTGGCGTCCTCGTTAGCTTGTCCATTGGGTGTGGTGGCTCCGTGGCTTTCCTCCAAGTACCTGATCATGCATAGGACACCCATTGGAGGTAGAAGCCATGTCTCACATGTAGAAAGTGAAGGTTCGGAGAGGAGCGAGTTCACCTTGTGTCCAATGGCGTTTGTTCGAGGTCTCGTCATATGTCCACTTGGGGTTTGGAGAGTAGTCGGAGTGTACATGGGGATGAACGTGGGATGCTCCACATCATCTCCCCTCCCTTGGGAAAGATCCGACCTCGGATCGTGATCCTCATCACCATGGAAACGGTTGTTGTGGACGAACTTGTAGTTTGACGGAGTTGAAGACATGGCGCAATCCAAGTAGTCCAAGGTGTTGCGGGAGAGATATACATGCAAAAAGAGCAAACACAAGCAACACTCGGGAATACAATGGTCAGCGCACACAAAGTGTCCATCATGTAAGAATGAGTCCATGCGGCAAGATTGGTCGTGACAAAGCGCATGAAGCTTATCAAGATGATCTAGAATGAGATGCAAAGCATTCATGGGAACAAAAGCGTGGTGCACAAAGCGACAAATTCTACCATTGTGCAAAATGATGTCATAAAGAGACGGTTCATCAATAGCATGAATATGGTAATGGATGCTCAATATGATTATGTTATCATGCAATTGATGATAGGCAATGTGATCATTATGTATGAAGATACCATCAAGAAAGATCACAACAAATTTGCTAAGAAAATGCACAAGCTCATATATCATGGATGACATGGGAATACAAGAAGCAACAAGGCAATCATAATGTGAGTCAATCCATGCATAGGGTGCAAACTTGTGGTGAGTATGATATGTCCATCAAGCATGACATGTGTGAGCACAATCAACAAATATGGAGGTGTTGGTGTACCAATGCTCGATGTCGAGGCATGAGTGGAGTTCCGAAGGTACATCCAATAACTCCGAGCGCTCCTCAATGTGAAGGTCCATAGAGCCAATCTTCAATGTCTCTTCTCCGTTCGCGAGATGTATCATGTATGTAACAAGAAGGGAGCAACTATGAAAGAATGACCCATCAAATATGTGTATTTGAGGATGGCTCAAAGGGAAGGAGCTCACCTTTAGGAGGTTCTCAAGGATGATGGAGTTGCGCATCTTGTATGCCTTCACATAACCAAGTTGTCTCGTGATGTTACCGCCTTGTGAATCCTTCAAAATGAAAGAACATGACAACCACTCAGAAAAAAAATGAGGTTTGCGGAAGTGCAAAACCTAACATTCGTGTGGTAAGATACCCAACAAGTGTATGCATCATGCTTTTGTTCATCATAAGAAAGTACAAGGGTGCATTTCATAGTATGGAGGCATATGATGCGAGAACAACCAAATACAATAGGCTCAAGTAAACAAGCATGCATCACAAGTGAAGTGTCCAAGTATCCAATGAAGCATAGAGGCAACTATTGGAGGCAAGCGACAATAAACAAGATATATCATGTGAGAGGCATGAACATATATGTTATCAACCCAAGAAAGCGAGTAAGAATGGAACATGGGTGATGCGACAAAGCAAGCAATCATAGAGATCAAGTCAAGCAAGCTAGTAGTGCGAAGATGCAACATACTAGAAGGAATCATGGAAAGCATGTCATGTGTGCAAATAGTGGGCATGGAAATTGCACGTGACATATCCCAAGCATGAAGGCAAGATATGAGCAAAATAGCATCAATAGCATGAGGCACGTGATAAACATGGCAATAGCAACAAGGATCTCCACCGAGCATGCAAATACATAGGAGTAGCATAATGGTGAATCATGGATAGATGCAAGCAAGGGTCACAATTGCATGGCAAAGGTATAGAAGCAAGCATAGCATGCAAAGTGAACACGGTAAAATGAGCATGAATTGACAAGTGATATATAGCCCATAGCCGTGTGAGAGCCAAGTAGAAGAGATGCGCGTAGTCCTTGCACGAAGGGAATGGTGGTAAGGATAGTCCACGGGATCCCAAAGCATCGTTGCTCTCAAGAGCTCGTTTCGTCAACTCTTGGAATTGAGAGGTTGACGAGTATACGTGAGTACCTACACAAAACAAAGACAAAGGGAAAATTGTGTGTGCGTGGTAGATGTACGCATCATCCATCATGATGCATACGTGCTTGTGTTGGTTAGCACCAAATATCCAATGCTCAAATAAATGAGATGCGTGATATAGAAACATGTCATCCATCATGATAGGTTTATTGTTATGTATAGCATAATGGAGACTCAAATTGTGTAATGCATCATGGGAAATATGTAGAGCATTGTTATTCATGGAATGCATATGGTGCACGTAATTATGGGAATCATGCAAAGTATGGAATGTATCAAAATCTCCTAATATATGTGAGGAAACTATGGGGGTCTCCTCATGAGTATGAGTAGCAACATCACATGGAGAATATTGACAACATCCAAAACAAAGCATATTTGGTTCAATGTGATCATGGCATGGCATAGTAGATGAATTGCATAAATCATGTAAAGGAAGCATGGCAATATCATCACATGAAAAACAAAAGCCAATGACCATCATCTCGTCATCTATGCCATAAGTGCAAATAGGATTGATTTTAATGGGGCATGCATAGTTACTATGTTGAGATTGAAATGAGGCTATATGGGAGATCTCACTCATAGCATATGACAAGTTCAAAGGATAAATCAAACATGAAGTGACCAATAGAATTTTCACATGATATCCTATGGAACATAGCATCACAACTAGGCAACTCGACATGCTCATCATCATATTCATCATAAATAGTTAAGTCAAGGCATGAAGAAGTTTCACTAGCATGAAGCATGGTAATAGGCGGGTCAACATCATGGGAGCAATCGATGTCAAGAGAATCCACTAGTGGGACAAGAGAAGCACCATCACCTATGTTACCTTTGGAGCGTCGCTCATGTGTTGTAGGTGAGGTGTTGAAGATCCACTCGTTGTCATCTTCATCTTGATGGAACCATGTGGGAGGTGCATCATCTTCCACCATGGCCATCGGTTTTCCCATTGGAGGGATGTACTCGTCGAGGGTAGGCATGTCGTCATGTAGGAGACCTAGCACCAAAGAAGAAAACACACTAGGAGTATAGGTTAAGTCGTTAGAAATCATGGTGGCCTCACATGCTGTGTCAACTACCTCACTCACTAAGTGTTGTGGCTCAGTCACTCCCTCAAGGATGCTCTCACTCATATGGTTGGTGGAGTCACTCAAATGGCTCTCAACCTCACATAGTATGTGTGGCATGCTCTCAAGTGTGGGGCTAGTGGTGGTCACACTCATCCTCTCATAGGAAATGCTCTCAATGTCACGTATGGTGGAGTCACTCATGTCACTTATGTGGTGGTGGCTCTCCTCACATGGCACTTGGGTCATCTCATGATATGTGGGTGTTGGAGAGATGTTGGTGCAAATGTCTCGATGCTCAATTCCTATCGCCGTGGTCGAAGGGGGTGGCCCTTTCTCGACCTTCTTGTCACCGTCTTGGTGTGGGAGGCCCATATGATGTGGCACCTCGTAGCTCGTCTCCATGGTCGAAGGGAGTTTCCCATGCTCGGCCATCTTCCTTTGGGGGCTTCCCAAGATGGAAGTGTCGCCCTCGCTCATAGGTAGTCGCCTTGGACTTGATGAAGTCGATGTAGGCGTACACGTGGGAAGTAGGCGAAGATGCCGTACGTCCAAAGGCGAAGATGCCTTGAGAACACTTGGCGAAGATGCCGAAGTGGTTGATGTAGGCGTAGCGCCGTCTTCACGGTGGTCGTCTCGCGGTCTTCTTTTGTGCTCATGAAGCTTCGACTTGGCGTGAGGTAGGGCTTGTTGGGACTTGTGCATTTGCGCTTGTGGAGCATCTTCATGTTGATGGTGTCGTTGTCGCACTTTAGCTTGTAGTAGATGTCGTTAAATAGGTAAATGCGTGCACATGATTCTTGGAGGTGACTTGCCCTTCATGACGATGTGGATCACGAACGTGATGGTGGTCACCATGGAGATGTGGACGTGGACGACTTGCGTTTGCATCGCTTGGGCGCTCCGAAGACTTGTGGCTTGAACATCGCCGCCTTGAATATGACGAAGGGGAAGAAGACTTGATCAAGGCTCTAATCTCCTCCATCCTTGCATCTTGCTCCTCTTTATGTGCGGAAAGCTTCTAGTCGATCTAGTCCCTTTTCCTTGCTTCGGAGAGATGAATGTCGATGGAGAGGTTCTCGATGCGCTCTCGCAATCTTGATTGTGCGCCTTGCATTTGTCGTTGTAGATCGAAGGTTGCCGCTTTGGTGATGTAGTTGTTCACGCCATCGTCGTTGTCGAAGACCGGAGATGAAATGCCTTGCCTATCCATCACAAGACTCGAGCAAATATGAGTGGGAGGAAGAGAAGAACTTATACCAAATGTACCTTGACCAATGTTGAAAATGGATCAATGATCACTCAATGATGTAACAAGGAAATAGCACAATTGGTACCAATTCTTGTCGGTTTCTCACACCTACACAAATAAGGCTTATGGTGGAGCTCGGTGAGGATAGTGGCACAAAAATTTGATGCAAAAATGTTAGCAAGAGTCAATAATGTTGAAAGAGATTCACAAATTCGCAAGCGAAACAAGTAGACTAATAGCAATGAATGGCACACGAAAACGCACACATGGATAGATAAATGGGGCCGTGCAACCAAGGAATGAGCTCAAAATGTGGAATCCACCAAAACGCTCGTGTTGCACAACTCAAGAGAGACGCTAGCATGATTTCTCAATAGGCGGATACGACACTTGTGCACAACCTATAAGATGCAAAATGGATAAACTTTCTATCCCAAGTATGCTATGTATGTATGGTTCCCGGTGTTTCTCAAGATGATCCAAGATGATCGGATATGAAAATCTTATATGCAATGTGGTATGATGCTATGGCTATTGCTTACAAGCTTCTTTGCTCTCTTTCTTTTGCTCAAAAGCTTTATTTCTTTTTTTCTACGTATGGCCACTTTTGAACAATGCACAAACCAAGATAGCTATTGTGTATATGCGGGAACGATATTGTGACACAATGGATGATATGATACCAATATGATATGGTATGTATGCAATGGATGGTGTAGATCAATGATCACTAATGTGCACAAGTAACGTTGCCGGCAATACTCAAATGGCTAGTCTCGATAGGCAAGTAACGCAAAATGGGCTAGAGGTTATCAATGCAATTTGCAAGGGGAATATACAATGGTGTCGTCGAGGTTACCGTCCTTGGCGATGATGAGTGGCGGTGTTCTGTATGTAGATACCAAGATGATGGAGACTCGTCCCTAAGTAGCCGAAACACCTTAGGAAACGGAAAAACCGCGAACTCAAAATCTCAAATGACAAATGTCAAATGGTGGTAGCGGAAAGCGGTGGTGGTTGCGGAAGCTCAATGGGATTGCGGAAATGCAATTATGGGTTATGGTGTACGCAATGCGGAAGTGGAGGGTAAGATGGTGAACTATACACGGTGTCGGAGTTGGAAGCACGGTCCCTAAGTAACCGAAACACCTTAGGAGACACAACTCACAACACAAACAAAATTTGGTTAAGTTGGGTTGGTGGTAGTGTATGGTGGGTAAGCCTATGCGGAAGTGGCGGTTATGTTTAATGAAGAAGCAACCGTCCCTAAGTAGCCGAAACACCTTAGGAGACTCGAGTCACAACTCAAACAACCATGAGGAACAAAATTGGTTATGTTGCGGAAGTCGGTGGTAGAGTAGCAGAGGATGTGGTGGAAGCCCTAGGCAAAGATGCCAAAGTTCCAAAATTTTATGGAGTCAAATGGTTTTGGTGGTATTTTTTTTGGAAGGGGGATGTCAAGAGCTTTTCAACGAGCTAAAGAACACGAAAATCGGAGTCCGGATGAATTAGTTATGGACAAAACAAAAATCAGCCGAAGTGGGAACCTACAGGTTACGGACGTCCGGGAAAGGTCGGATGTCCGGTCGTCGGACGTCCGGGAAGGTCGGAAATCCGTAAATTCGGTTCGGGTTAGGGGTTCTGGTCGTCCTGGAAAGGTCGGACGTCCGGGGGTCGGGGGTCAATGCGAGATTTGAGATCCGGGACGCGATTTTGGGCGGAATTTTGGGATTTTGGGGGCAAAATTGAGGAGATTTCGTGGATGAAACATGGGGAAACTTGGAGAAATGCTTGATCCACTCGAAACCAAGCAAATCCATGGATCAAAATCAACAAAACTTCATCTCACCAACAAATCACAAAAAAAATTTGGGGCTATTTTTGGTGGGGATTTTCAAATTTGGGGAAGAACACAACAAAATCAAGCTAGAAAAAGAGGGGTAGGGGCTCCAAAAATGTGGTCAACGTGGCTCATGATACCAAGATGATGTGGGACGGAACCCTATGGGGCCGATCTTTCACGTTTGGAGTGGATCCCTACGAGGAACACGTAGAACGAGTGGAAGAGCACGAGGGAAATCACGGGGAAAAACACAAGAGAATCACTCAAACCAACAAGATTCGATTACACATGCGCTAATTCGATGAACACAAAGAGAGATACACGATCCACGATCAATAAAGGACGATACAAGAGGTAACCGGGTTCTTCTCCGAGAGGAGGTCTTGATGGGGGCCACCCAAGAGGGGGTCTTGAATCCGCTTGGGGGATCTTCTCCGAAGAGATCCTGAGCTCCGAGGAGAAGGTAACCAAGTGGATGAGCAAAGCTCTCACACAAACATGAGATAATCCTTTGCTAACCCTAAATAGGAGGAGGATGAGGTCTATTTATAATCTTAGTGCAAATGGGGGCGAAGTGAAGGGGTACATGGGCCTCAGGCCGCTACTCTGCGCACAGACAAGCGTCGGTCGTCCGACGGGTACCGGACGTCCGGTGGATCGCGAGGGTCCGGTCGTCCGGTACTTGTCGGATGTCCGACGTTTTGGCTCGGGATAGCCCTCGTCGGATTTCCGGACGTTGTCGCTCGTTCGGTGGCTGATGGTCGTCGGACGTCCGGTGCTCTTCGGACTTCCGTAGATTCGGCTCGGGTGTGGTAGTGTCGGACGTCCGGAGGGCGGTCGTCTGATGCACGGAGTTAAATCGGAAGTCCGGTCATGGTCGGACGTCCGGCCGCTGTATATCGTTAGCCTGGTTTCCTTGGGCTGGCGTGACCTTCAGGGGCCGGACGTCCAGGCTGGGTCGGTCGTCCAGTGGCTGTAGCTTCGGGCAGCTCTTCTTCTTGGTCCTTGCTCTTGGCGTCCTCGTTAGCTCGTTCGTTGGGTGTGGTGGCTCCGTGGCTTTCCTCCAAGTACCTGATCATGCATAGGACACCCGTTGGAGGTAGAAGCCATGTCTCACATGTAGAAAGTGAAGGTTCGGAGAGCAGCGAGTTCACCTTGTGTCCAATGGCGTTTGTTCGAGGTCTCGTCATATGTCCACTTGAGGTTTGGAGAGTAGTCGGAGTGTACATGGGGATGAACGTGGGATGCTCCGTATCACGTTATCTGTCTTTTATTTCTTTCTTTCTTCCCTTTTTCTTCAAGGCCTTAAAAGGCTAAAATGTGTCTTGACTACACAATCTTGACGCGCTAGCCACGCTCATTATACCTGGGGGCTTCTTATACAGAAGCTTAATATAATTATTTTCCGGGCTATATGCCCCACACATGTGTTATTCTTCCGCATATACCTTTTTTCACCATTATATGCATCGATATGACTTAAGTTTTGGCCAAGCTGGGTTGCCTGGCTCTTGTGTTTATGCCCTACGTTCCCGTTAATTCGGCTAGGGCATAAGGGGAGCACCTCTGCGATTGTTACTGCCGGGTCAGCCGGATGTGTACCTCAGACTGGGTGAAGCCGAAAGCTAGCGTTCTTAAGGGAATACTCGGTCGGCGAACAAAAGATGACTTTTATTTATTTTAATACATGCCCCCAGATGTTTATAGCCTGCGTCTCTTTTCGCAGTTCGGACATGCACATTAGGTCATGCGTACCCAGAGAAAGGAACCCTTAACGGAACTATTCTCCCTGGAAGATGTTTCTTACTATCCATGTAATATAACATAGCTAGTTGGGTACTTGTCTGTTCAAGCACTTATGACACCTACGCCTTGTTTCCACGCATACCCTGATTTTTGCATAACTGAGCGGGTATTCAGATACACTCCGGACTGTCGGGTCCAGAGGTTGAAGCGAAAGGTCCGCCATGACAAATGATTTACAATCCGTCTAGGGACAATACATGTCACTTGAAGTACACAGTCACTTAGACTGGCTAAATTCTTCTTCTATACCATCCAACAGGCTGTCTAGCCTACAATCCTGTTGGGAATACTTTGCGGCTAATTATACTTGGTCATACACCAAACTGGCGGGGATCTCTTTCCCATCGGGCCCCACAGGTCCGACCTCGGCCATGTGGTTTGGGTCAGCCTTGGTATATCGCGTCTTCACCATGGCCCAGGCTTCCCTTGCACCTTGTCGGCAGGCTGATATCTTCCATAATCGGAAGTGCCGCCGTGCTCCCTTGAGCTTCTCTACGAGCTCCCCCACGCCTCCTGGCAGGGAGGTGGATGGCCGCAAGGCTTGGGCAATGCCCTGCATCACCTGCCGAACTTGTTCGTGCAGTTGTGAGAGCTCTGGCAGAAGATCACCTGCAGACCCGGGCATTTCATCTGCGGGACGACCCGTCAGCATACCTACAGATACAACTCTGTTAGCCGGTTTCTTCGTGGAACTCTATAAAAAGTTCGTTCAAGCACTTACTAAAAATGCCGCGTCGAAGCCTCTTATTCTCCTTTACGGAGTCAGCAAGCTGGGCCCGAACATCTTTCAGTTCCATGCCCAACTAGATATTGGCATCTTGGAGATTGTTTTTCTCCTACCTAACCTTTTTAAGCACGCGCTCACCAGCCTTTAGCTGTCGTTGGGCATGCGGCTCATTCCCTATCACGACCTCCGGATTCACTCCGGAGTCATCTGCAGAATCTATTGTTAGATTTGCATGCATGCCGCATACTATCTGGTACCTATCATTCTTTGCAATAGAGACAAGTGCTACCAGAGGGGGCCTTCTCGGACTCCTTCAGCGCGGCAACTGCGGCCCATAGCTAGGCTTTGCACTCTTCCAGCTCTTGAGACAATTGGGTATTCTTCTCTGTAAGAACCTGCACAAATAATGACCCTTAAATCAGTTGTGTCAACTGTTTCAAGTCTCAGGAGCTACTGATATTTATAATTATCAGATTTTCTTACCCGTATATCCTTTACATACTGGTCCGTCGCTCTGGCAAGACCATTTTGAGCAGCTCGAATGTACGCATCTCCTGAGTTGAAGGCATCGAACGCCTCTTGGGAGAAACAAGCGTCACGGAGTACGGCCCGGCGACGCCTGTGATTCATAGCCCTCTCCACTTCGGAATTTGTAGCGGATAGCCTATCCGCATCCTCTGTAGGAGGAACATCCGGCGTTCGCCCCATGTTAGCTTCCGCCTCTATGTCCGGCCCTGGAGCCTGACTGGTGGAGGCGTGATCAGCAACCTCTCCGGATATAGTCCGGCGAGCGTTTTTCCTACTAGGAGACATGGACGTTATTATATTTTAAAAGACGACAACCACGGAGAAGGGTTTTGTTTAGTACCTCTGCAATGGCGTCTTAGTCCTGGCCGCCTTCCTTTTAAGCCTACCCGGCTTCGGTGCCCCTTGTTGGTGAGTCACTGCGGGTTCGGCATGGCGTCCTGAGGGCCTTCCCTGTTAGACACCATATGCGTGCGGTAGGTGAAGTGCAGAAAAAGGGATCCTTCTTGGAAGTTGGGGCTCCGGTTTTACTTACATGCGACGCGGGGAGCAGTCCAGGATAATCGGCTATGATAGCCACCAAGGTACCGTCACAACTCAACTGATAGAACGTTCTATCGATGAGCTCCACAAATTTGTCCGGATCTTCTTCGAGTCCGGGGTCGAGGGCCCGGTCAGGGTCCTCTGGTTGTGGAGACGGGTTGTGGACCTCCCTCACGGCTTTTCGCAGTTCCTGTTATGAAATAACAAGGTAAATACTTATGACAAAGAATGCGGAAAGGACTGGAGTAGAAAGTAGCAGCTCACCCAGCTTGGGGGGTTATACATGGAGAATCCATCCCATTGCTTGATACGGGCGAACTCCTCTTCTTCTCCTTTATACAAATCGGACAGTATCTTCGCTAGGGCAGCGACGGAGTCCGGACCTTTACGACCGCAGCGGGTGGCGTCGTCTTCCCCATTGAAGTGCCACATGGGTTGTCCCCGATATTGAAGTGGCTGCACCCCCCGCATTATACATATGGACATAACCTCGGTTATTGACAATCCTGATTTGGCCAGCATATCTATCCGGCCCATCAAGTAAAGGACTTCCCCGTTATCTTCTTCCTGGGGGCTCTGAGGGCGCCAGCTGCGGTGTTTCTTCAAAGGGGCGTTGTCGAACTCAGGAAGGCCCATCCGAATAGGATCTGGAAGGGGGACGTCCTCCATATAAAACCACTCCGAAGGCCAGTCTTCGGACGTCTTCTTCGGTGTACCGGACAGGTATCCGGTACCGGCGATGCGCCATATTTCGGTTCCGCCCACTTGATATAGTGACCCCTTCTGTGTACGGGGCATGAGGCAGAATAGCCTCCGCCATAGCTCAAAATGAGCTTCGCAGCCCAGAAACAGCTCGCAAAGGGCGACGTAGCCAGCGATGTGTAGGATGGAAGCGGGGGTAAAGTTATGCAACTGGAGGCCGTAGAACTCCAGGAGCCCGCGGAGGAATGGATGAATTGGGAATCCAAGTCCCCTTAGTAAATAAGGGACAAGGCATACCCGCTCCCCCTTGGAGTGATTGGGGGAGCTCTCCGCTTGCTCCCCGCCATTATAGGTGGCCAGCCCGGCTCGAACGGGAACCATATACGCTGGAGGGAGAAATCCCTGGGTCTGTGACTCTACTAATTGGCTGTGAGGGACGGAACACCTCTTCCAATCGCCGGGCTTAGGGCTACGGGAGCGAGAGGAGGAGCTGCTATGGTCGGCCATGTTGGAATGGATTTTGCCAGGCGCGCTCCGATGGACACTCGCTGTGGGAGGATGGTGTGATCTGGATCTAAGAATCCCCATCTCTTTAATAGACGGTTT
Organism: Aegilops bicornis; assembly: GCA_021605145.1. Taxonomy (NCBI): domain Eukaryota; kingdom Viridiplantae; phylum Streptophyta; class Magnoliopsida; order Poales; family Poaceae; genus Aegilops; species Aegilops bicornis. The sequence continues at coordinate 210,820,387 of CM038669.1, read as the reverse complement.
ACTCACATGGCTAGGGTGGAAAATATAAAAATGCCCTGGCTTCTCGCATTCGCTCGACACGTGGAAGATAGTCATTATTAGGCAGGGAAGCCAAGGAGTGCAACATTTATGGGAAGCCGAACACTGCTCAATAGGTACTCAGAATTTGGAGAAGAACCCGCCCTGCAATGCCGAAGACAATCTGCGCGCCGGACTCATCGTCATTGAAGCCTGGTTCAGGGGCTACTGAGGGAGTCCTGGATTAGGGGGGTCGGACGGCCGGACTATATACTTTATCCCGACTGTTGGACTATGAAGATACAAGATTGAAGACTTCGTCCCGTGTCCGGATGGGACTCTCCTTAGCGTGGAAGGCAAGCTTGGCAATACAGATATGTAGATCTCCTCCCTTGTAACCGACTCTGTGTAAACCCTAGCCCCCTCTGGTGTCTATATAAACCGGAGGGTTTAGTCCGTAGGTCAACAACAATCATACCATAGGCTAACTTCTAGGGTTTAGCCTCTACGATCTCGTGGTAGATCAACTCTTGTAATACTCATATCATCAAGATCAATCAAGCAGGAAGTAGGGTATTACCTCCATCGAGAGCGCCCGAACCTGGGTAAACATCGTGCCCCCCGCATCCTGTTACCATCCGCCTTAGACGCACAGTTCCGGACACCCTACCCGAGATCCGCCGGTTTGGCACCGACAGGGGGTACCCAGACTTGCCTTCCTGCTGCCCATGGCGTGGCTCCATCGATGGCCTGGTACGGCCCACCTTCAGCATCAATAACTCAAGATCCTCGCAAGGGGCCAAGCCTCACGAAGTGGACGACACCTAGACCTCCAGAAGGGAGTGGCCTCCTCAGGCTGGCTCCTGAGGAGCGGAGATTTCTATGCAAGCCTCACCTCGCGAGGTTCGGATGATGTGAGCCATGTCGACCAAGGCCAGGCGGGCGCCAGCGGGCGCAGGATAGCAGTTTCCTCTTTGGTGCTAAGGAGACAAGCGTAGGTGCAGAGTCCCTAGGAATCAGCCAAAGTTTTCCATTCCCATGCAACCGGACCAAGACCGCCAGGACGGCAGGACGGAGGTCATTGCCGAGCCCACCATGGTGTCACGACCAGAAGCTTTGCTGGCGAAGACTACTTTTCTCAGGATAAGATGTACTAGTTGTCTCCCTTCGAATTTGGCTGTTGTGGGATCCCTTCCCGCCTTCATTTGGGAAGAGGACCAAGGCCACTATAAATAGGACCTAGCCACCATCGTAGAAGAAAAAGAGGATCCATCAGCTCACAAGCTCACCCAAACACAAGAACGCACCTCCTGAGGTTGTTCTCCCACCATACTAGTTCATCCTCAGCCCACCTCGAGGCCAATCCGCCACAAAGAAGGAGTAGGGTTTTTACACCGCAAGGTGGCCTGAACCTAGGTAAACTGTCGTGTCCCATTTCCTTCCTGTTTATCGAGCTAGGCCGTGAGATTGGCGAGTAGGCACTCTAGGGAGGTTGAGTTCTTCGCATGCACCCAGAGTTCAAATTCATCCAGGGTTTGCGGAGCCTGAAATCCAACATTTGGCGCGCCAGGTAGGGGTGCATCGAAGCCTTTCTTCCTCCAGTCGATTCACCACTGCTCCGCCGTTCCCATGGCTGACGTTCGTCGAGCTCGTGCTGAGCGACAGGCCGCTCTCGCCGCCCGTGTCGCTCACACAACACCGGCAGGCGACAGCTGCCCTCGCCGTCACCAGTTATGAACGCCACCACCGGCTCCACGGGCCATGAGCAGCAGGCTTCATCGCTGCAAACTTTTGTGTAGCGAGACGGGCGCACCGCCACCCCGTCGCTGACTCCGGCTGCTTCATCTTCCCATGCTCGTCGTGGTCCGGCGAACGTGCAGGCTGCACTGCTCATCGCGCGCAAGCTCCTACGCTACCGCCCGGTTGATGACCTCTATGAAGACTGGTTGGACCGCATCGCCGAGCTCTTCAGCACCGCCGGAGAGTCTCCTGCACCATCTCACTCGCTGCCTCACCCGCCACCTGCCACGGGTGATGTAGCTCACGGAGCACCTCCTCCACCTCCCAGGAAGGACGCCATCATCGAGCCAAGACCGGAGGCTCCTCGGCGCGATCTGCAGTGCAGGGCGCCCGCGCGCGACGAGGCAAGCTGCCAGGAGGTGCAGCGGCCGCAAGAAGGCGCGCGTGCGCTCCCAGCACCGCCACATCAAGACCACGCACCGCCCATGGTGGTGGCGCGCGAGCGACAAGACCAGACTCCACCTCTACGGCGGGCTCCCGTGACCATGGCGGTATGCCGCGCGTTCACTCCGGAGCTGCGCAGCGTCGTCTGGCCAGGGAAGTTCAAGCCCGACCTGCCTCCACGCTACGATGGCACCCCTGACCCCGCCGAGTTCCTGCAGCTCTACGAGCTGAGCACCGAGGCGGCCTACGGCGATGAGAAGGTTATGGCAAACTGATTTCCCATGGCCCTCAAAGATGTCACGCACTTGTGGCTCCTGAACCTCCCTGCAGGATCGATCTCCTCCTGGGACGAGAAGCGAGAGCGTTTCATCGTCAACTTCTAGGGCACTCCTGACCACCCACTAGCCGCGGGTGACCTGCGGCGCATCAAGCAACAGCCAGGAGAGGCCCTGCAGAAGTACATCCAGCGCTTCAACAGTGTTCGCCTCAAGATCCCCAAGGTGTCGAATGAAGCCATCATCTCGGCGTTCACTGATGGCGTCAGCGATGTCAAGATGAAGGAGGAGCTCGCCATACATGATGACCTATGCACGGCTCTGGAGATGTTCAACATGGCAACCAAGTGTGCGAGAGCTGAGGAAGGTCTCCACTCCCTCCTGGAGCTACCGGGGGTTGACCCAGAAGAAAAGAAGGCCAAGGCCAAGGACGTGAAGTGCAAGGGACCGACCGTGCTTGTGGCCGAACCAGAGATGAAGCGCAATTGTGACCACCCAGAGTCATCCAAGGGCACCCGCCCGTTCTGCGTCTTCCACAATGTGCACAACCACAACAGCAATGACTACCAGGAGCTCAGGGCCATCTGCGACGGGTGCCTCGGTCGTCGCCCCGAGTGCAACGATCGAGGCTACGGCCCTGGAGGAGGCCGAGGCGGAGGACGCTGGGACGGCTGCAACCCCTGCCAGGAATGGCGTGATCAGCCTCGTGTGGACCGCTGTAAGGGCCAGCCTCGTAAGGGTCCCTAGATGGAACAGCCTCGCGAGGACCATCCTGAGGGCAACGCTGGCCTTCCTCCGCTGCCGCCAACACCAAGAAGGAATAATGACCACCACCAGGACGAGGGGGCTGGGGGCTTCCAAGAGCCTCGTGCCATCGCTTGCATCGTAGGCGGTGCTCAGGCCCCACCTGCGCGCATCTTCAAGCGATTCAGCGAGTGAATCTGACCCTCCGTAAGATCGAGGCGACGCGTCCGCTCAGGTGGTCCTAGTACGCCATCACCTTCGACTCTTCCGACAAGCTCAAGTGTGCGACCACAGCCGGTGCCCTCCCGATGCTCTGCTTGCCCATCATCAACAACGTGCTCATCACCAAGATACTCATCGATGGCGGTGCAGGGCTAAATGTTCTCCCCGTCGAGACGTTCAACCGACTCCAGGTGCCCTACAACTAGCTTCAGCGTACCAAGCCCTTCTCAGGAGTGACCGACGGCTCCACCAACCCAGTAGGGTATATCCGCCTCCCTGTCACCTTCGGCAAGTGCTACAACTACCGCACGGAGCTCATCGACTTTGACGTCGCAAACATTCGCCTCCCGTACAACGCCATCCTCGGGTGCCCGGCCTTGGACAATTTCATGGTTGTGACCCACCATGGCTACAATGTCCACAATATGCCAGGGAGCTGCAGCATCATCACGGTCGCCTGCGAGGAGAATGATGCAGTGTGCTCTCTGAAGCGCGCTTACCAAGCTGTGGCAGTCGAGAACCCAGATAATGAAGGCGCCGCCCACTCCCCTGATGTCGTCCCCAAGAAGAAGAAGCAGCTGCTCCGCCAAGGACCTCAAGAGGGTGGGGTGTCCGGTGGCGCTGCCTCGAGCCCTACACTCACTGACGGGGTTCCTTCCCCTCTCGCGTAGGAACGTGTGCCTGACGCCCCCCTCAGGCTGGGCTCGGGGGCTCTCCTCTGGAGGGCCTCGGACCTGGCCAACGTCACGAGGGAGGCGCTCGGGCACCATGTGGAGGTGTGCTTCGATGTGTGTTTCGCAAAGAGGGCGCAGGGCGCGAGGTGCCAGGTGCTCAGGAGTTCATCATCAAGGCAATCAAGGATCTTCGGGAGGTGCAACCATGCGTGGCGAGCGCCGCCGCACACCCCCCGCTGCAGCTGCTGCCCCTGACGAGGGCAGCAAGCTGCGCGTCTACGTCAACATCCCAGAGTTCAACAGGGCCGCGTCTCAGTTGGTCTTCTGGCCGTCCCACGTTGGCCAATGCGAGGGACCACCTCACAGCTATGTCCGCATGCCTTTCAGTTTGCTGAACACGACTGCCGTGCACCAGCGCCTCATGCGCGGTGCCCTGGCGGCTCATGAGGCCAGGTGTCAGGCGATCCTATCGGAGGTGGCATTGGATCCTCGTGAGCCCCTCGGGTCTCCAGAGCCTCGTGAGGTTCAGCACCTAGGCGGCTCGTGAGGAGCGACTTCTGCAGCACGCGTCTCCAACTACTCCAACACCTCTTCAGCAACGGTGTCAGGTGACATCTTTTGGTTTGTTCAGTTGAGGCGCCCCTCGGGCTGCATCATCCCAAAGCCGTGTGGGTCCGTCCCTGCGGCATGTATCGTTCTTGGCATCTATTAGAACTAGCTTTACCTTCTTCCATGAGTTGCTTTATGATTATCACCTGTCTGTCCGGTGCTTCATCGCCATGAACGTCGTGCGCCCTCCCAAACCCACCCACGACCGCCTCATGATTAAGGACTGGCATGACGTCCGTGCTCGGGTCCGTCCCTGCAACGTCATTAAACCCAAGTGGCTGAGCTCTGGCTCGTGGGCTAGCTCCCATGCACGTCACCTCCCATGGTCCTGGGTGCCTTGTTCTCGCATGAGCTAATCAGCGGCAGATAAGTTAGGGTGCGTGACCCGCTGCCTCACCGCCACAGGAGCCGCGCGCCGTTGTCTTTCTTCAGGACTTTCGCATGAGAAGACTGGGCACGGTGTCTGTGCTCGGGTTTGTCCTTGTAGCATCGACAAACCCAACAACTGAGCTCTATCTGGTGGGCCTGCCCCATTCACGTCACCTCCTGGGGTCGTTGTTGTTTATCCTTCTCATGTCATAACCTCAGGAGATCCACTCGGCGCAGGTTGCCTAGCCATCTCGCACGAGGATCTCAAGTGTTCTGAATTAAATTCAGGCGCAACCTGCCTGGAGGTAGGGCCTTGTGAGTCCCGCGCTGGCTCATGAGTGCCCATACACACCTCCTCTAGCCCTGCCGTGCAAGCCACGTGTCAGGGCGGGGCTGTACACACCCCGGAGTCTCCCCTCAGCGGGACCTCCCACCCACGTACCAGTGGAAGCACCTTGCACCGCGCTGGCAGACGACACGGTCGAGGAGCGGCTATGCCCATGCGAGAGCGGAAGGGCCATGCTCCGCGCTGGTGATAAACAACTAAGGGTAGCTTCACGGCTGCCGTAACCTTAGGCGAGCCACCAGGCTCAGTGTTCAGCCTCATCGCACTGCTCTCCTCTCAGGAGAGTCACGCAAGGGGGCTGGCCACGGGGACTATGCTCAGGTCACGCCTGGCGTACACCACCTCGCCAGGTCCCTCGGACGTGGCCTTCGCGCACCCCTCCCGAGAGAGAGCTCAGTGAGGAAAGGTATGGAGGTCTGTTCGCACGTCAAGGGGGACTCCTGAGCATCGCGACTCAGGAGCTTAACTTGTCACGTAGCCCCTCACCCCTTGGTCTTGTCCTGGTGATCCGGACGCCCCAATGAGGCTGAGGTATGCGCAGGGCCGGGCCCTGCTGACGCAGAACGCTAAGACCCACACCCGCATCTCCCTCCTGAGGGCTGTTCGCATGTCAAGGGGGACTCATGAGCATCGCGACTCAGGGGCCTAACTGGTCACGTAGCCCCTCACCCCTTGGTCTCGTCCCGGTGATCCGGACGCCCCAACGGCGACTGAGGTATGCGCGGGGGCGGGCCCTAACGATGTAGAATGATAAAGCAAATAGGAAAGGATATTGCGGAACCCTAGCAAATTATTACAAAACATACTGTCTCTTAAAGTTCCAAGCATGAGTTCTGACGCCTCCACGAGGCACGATAGATGTTGCAGGACTAAAGCAGGGGAAGCGCCGCCCTCGAGCCTCTTCCTCGGCCTTGGCCCTCGCCTTCGCCCGCCTAAGGAGTCCCACCATCAACGATGTCACCGCCATCCTTGCCATCAGCTCTGGTCACGGGGTCGACGCAGAGGAACTTCCGCAGTAGTGCCTCCACCTGATCCTTCACGGCCTTGGCAGCGGTGTCATGGAGCTCGGGGTCCATGGGTTCGAGCAAGGCGCCAAGGTCGAAGCTGGGGCCCCGAAGATAGAGGTGGCTGAAGACGCGCGTCGCGACCGAGGTAGAAAGCGCGCGGGCCTCTCCCTCCACCATGGGGCCCACTACGATGACGACGCCCTCGAGCACTGCGACGAGCTTGGGGAGCAGCCCGGTGGGGCCTTCCTCCGGACTCGCCAGCGGCTTCTTGTACCCGCTCCCATAGAGATCCTGCAGTGCCTTGCGGGACCTCAGCTCGAGGGAGTCAAAGGCGGCACGCCCCGCGGTGGCCGCCTTCTCGGCCGCGACAAGGAGCTTCTTCCTGGCCTCCAGCCGAGCTTTCTCCTCGGAGACAAGCTTGGTGTGGGATGCCTGGGCTGCCTCCACCTCCTCCTTTAGCTTCTCCACGCGGCCACGCTCCATGGCCTGTTCCTGGCCCGCCTGCTCCAGCTCAGCACCGCAGTCAGTGAGCACGGCCTCTTGAGTCTTCAGCTTCTCTTCCTGCTCCTCGAGCTGGCAGGCGAGTGCGTCCTCCTCGTTGCGGAGGGCCTTCAGTTCGGCTTCCGCCGTGCGGCAACGTTCCTCGGCAGTCGCTGCATCCTTCGGGGCGACGTCACGAGCAGCTGCGGCCACGCCGGCCACCTTCCTGCCCTCCTCGGCGGGAGCCTCAGCCTTGCCCTAGGCCGCTCTGATGGACGAGTCCGCCTAGAGCCACGCCGAGACCAACTCCAGGCGCCCCGACGCCCTGCGCCGGTCGGGGCCCCGAAGGTCGTCCCGGAGCCAGTCCTGCATGGAGAAAGCTTCCTCCAGAGCATCGGGCATAGCAGAACAACCACGGCCCGTCGGTGTGATGGCTGGGGGAGGAGATGGCGCTGGCGTCAAGACTAGCAAAGCAGTAGCAGCAAGGTCAACCGGGGGCTCCGGATCCCTCGGACCCTCAGCGGGAGCGATGGACATGAGCGCCTCCAGAACCAGCGCGGCTGCGGAGGCAGACTTGTCCTGAGGCTGGGCCCCAAGCCTCGGGAGGCCAACCCCATCGCGGAAGGACGTGAGGTGGTCTCTCCCTCCCGTACCCGGGTCGTCGTAGCCACAACGGTTCGCTCTGCCTCGTCGGCTCCAGCATCCTCCTTCTTCCTCTATGCTGCCGACGTCAGCCTGGCCATCAAGATGAAGATCTTGAGTACTGCGTCAAGATCAAAGAGCAAAGGCAAAGCGATACACTTACTGGTCCTTGGTAATGTAGTCCCTCTTCCTACCGAGGAGCGCAGCGCCCCCAAGCTTCCTGAGCACGGGCGTTGCCACACTCTCGGGGGCGGGCGAGCATGCGGTGGCCGGATCTGCGGCAGCGGCGGCCGGCGACAGGGTGGAGGCGTCGCCCAGAGGAAGTCACACGGCCCCACCCTTCTTTGGGGTCCCCTGCTTCAGCTTCCTCAGGGGGGGTGCCCCCGGACCTCGTGGTAACCCCGGTGGAGCACGGCGACTCCCTGACTGGGTGCTCGCCCGCATCGTCCTCATCGGAAAGGATGCGGAGGAGATTGCTTTGCCGCGGGGGAGAGGTCTCCCCTTCCCCCTCCAAGGTCACCTCCGAGTCTCCCTCCTCCTCTTTCTCCCGAGAGTGCTTGCCGGCGGGCACCAGCACCGGGGAGCTAGGGGGCTGGGAAGGCTGCAGCGGCATGAGCCCCCGCTCGTCGAAGATAGGCATGGCGGCGGCCACCTTCTCCCCGTCGTCGTGGTGGTACAGCGGGAGATGGGCTTCTGGGGGGCCGCCCTGGTCCTTCCCGAGCAAGGTGCGCACGGCCTTTCTCAGCTCCTCGTTAGACAGGTCGTCCGGGTGCAACCGGAGGTCGTCTTCCGCACCCTTGAAGCTCCATAGGGGGAGCGAGTGTGCCTGGAGCGTAGCTAGGCGCTGCATTAGGAATTCCTTGACGATCATGGCCCCTGTCAGCTTCTCCACTTCTAGGTCAGCCATCATCTTATCCAGCAACCGCTCCGCCCAGGGGTCGGTGAGCTTCTCGTGAGCCCACCGGTCCAGCTTCACTGGGATGGCAGTTGGCAGCTCCAGCCGAGTATCGGAGCGCTTGGCGTCCATGAAGATCCACGTGTGTCGAAATTCCTCCACCTTCTTCCGTGCCCTCGAAATCGTGTTGCTGCCATGAGCCACGATGAAGCTGGCACACCCAGAGCACTGGCCGCTGCTTACCCAGAGGTAGAAGAAGTGGCGGAACAACGCAACAGAGGACACCACCCCCATGAAATGCCTCATAGTAGAAGGAGAAGATCAACAGAAGGAGGATGGAGTTGGGATGAAGATGGAGGGTGTGGAGCCCATAATGGTTGAGGATGGCATAGAAGAAACTGGAGAAGGGGGGAACCAGCCCAGCAAAGACGCTGTGCAGGAAGAAGGGGTAAAAGGTTTCAGCCAAGGCTTCCGGCTTGGCGGAGCCGACCCGGAGCGTCGTCTCTCCTCCCTCATTGTCGCTGCACGCCGTCAGCGGGAGCACGGCGGCAAGGTGCTTCTCCTCAGCGATCGTGAATGCACTAAGGGCCGGCTCGAGCCAGGAAGCTGAGCGCGCGGCCGAGGATGATGACTTCGCCTTGTTGGTGGCCATTGGTGGCGAGCTTGGGGAAAGGATTCAGCAGATTTGGAGGCACGTGGAGCAGAGGAAGAAGGGAATCTGGAGCAAGATGGAGGGATGATAATGAAGGCCTGGTGGCAGGTGCCAGCCTTTTTGACAGACCTGGACAGTTGCCGAGGCCGCGTGGGTTAGCGAAGATGCCCATATCCCATCACTCGCCACACGTCGACTGAGGCCGTAGGTGGTTATGGCCCGCGGCGCTCCACACTTGCCCTTTGGCTCGCCTCGAAGCCAAATCCGAGCGTGCCTTGGGCTTGGGGGCTACTATCAGCGTTCCGAGAACGGGGGTACCCAGACTTGCCTGCCTGCAGCCCACGGCGTGGCTCCATCGACAGCCTGGTACGGCCCACCTTCAGCATCAAAAACTCAAGACCCTTGCGAGGGGCCAATCCTCATGAGGCGGACGACACCAAGACCTCCAGAAGGAGCGGCCTCCTCAGGCTGGCTCCTGAGGAGCGGAGATTTCTATGCAAGCCTCACCTTGCGAGGTTCGGATGACGTGAGCCTTGACGACCAAGGCCAAGCGGGCGCCACTAGGCGCAGGAAAACAGTTTCCTCTTTGGTGCTATGGAGGCAAGCACAGGCATGGAGTCCCGAGGAATCAGCCAAAGGTTTCCATTCCCATCCAACAAGACCAAGACCGCTAGGACGGCAGGATGGAGGTATCTCTGAGCCCACCACGACGTCACGACCAAAAGCTTTGCTGGCGAAGACTAATTTTGTCAGGATAAGATGTACTAGTTATCGCCCTTTGAATTTGGCCGTTGTGGGATCCCTTCCCGCCTTCATTTGGGAAGAGGACCAAGGCCAATATAAATAGGACCTAGCCACCACCTTAGAAGAAAAAGAGGATCCATCAGCTCACAAGCTCATCCAAACACAAGAACACACCTCCTGAGGTTGTTCTCCCACTGTACTAGTTCATCCTCAGCCCACCTCGAGGCCAATCCACCACAAAGAAGGAGTAGGGTTTTACACCGCAAGGTGGCCCGAACCTGGATAAACTGCCGTGTCCCATTTCGTTCCTGTTTATCGAGCTAGGCTGTGAGATTGGCGAGTAGGCACTCTCGGGAGGTTGAGTTCTTTGCACGCACCCTAGAGTTCGAATCTATCCAGGGTTTGCGGAGCCCTAAATCCGTCAAAGGCCCCGGGTCATCCTGTGTCGGCTCTTCTTTGCTTGCAATCTTAAGATTATCCAAGGTCCAGTCCACACCAGTTAAGGCTTCAAAGATTCCTTCATCATTCATGACAGGAGAGGGGTCAATATCAAAGGGAAAAATATGCTTACGCCTTTGAGGAGTCAGGTCAACAACGTTGAAAGAAGGTGCCTTGAGCCGAGTGTTGTTGTTGTCATAAGTCAGTTGGTATTTTTCAAGTCAACCTATTATGCAAGTTGACACGCCAACGGTCGCATCTCTTTAATACACTTCGAAAAATCTGCTTCGCTGAAGACAGACCCATCATCGTTATGCTCTGGAAACCCGCCAGCCATTTCTTCTGGGTCCAACTCTGATTGATAAGCCTTAGCTCGGCTTAGCAAGGCTATTGCTCCTGCATGGATGGCTGGCAGTTTTAGTTCTTCGATTTGCTTGGGCATGGTTGATAGTTGATCCAATACATCATTAATAAGTTGTGGTGGTTTCTTGCCGGCGGATGTAGCTACCAGAGTGCGAACGCTTCCAGCATAGAGTTTTTCTATTAAGGAGTAAACGACTTTCAGCTTCACTACCATGTTCTGCACAAGATTGGAACTCCTTGCACCTGTTATACATTCAAAACAAGTGTAGCCAGGCGAGTTAGCAGTCAAAAAATTTGAGTCGCTAGGCGAGTTAACACGTTCAGTATTTCAAATCGCCAGGCGAGTTATTTCAATTGATTGAAAGGTCTTGCTTACGAAAGATGGCGGCTGTCATTTGAGAAATATGTTCTTTTAAGCCGGCCAATTCTTCGGTCATCGGCTTAAGATGATTCTCGGCGTCTTCCGCCTGTTTCGACACAACAGTCTTCTCAGTCTCAAAGGCGGATCTCTCACCAGCAAGTTAGTTTTGATTTTTTTTCTAAATCTTGCAAAGAAGATTTTAAGCTTGCGCCTTGGTGCTTTCAGCTTGTTCAGATTCCACAGTTTTCTTTAAGGCATCTATATTTGACTCGCCTAGGCTCAAAGCTTCCTACAAAAGATGAAAACAAGTTTGTCATTTAGAGAGCCTTATAAGTCAGCATTTGACAGAGTTGTTATGGAATATTTATTCAAGTCTAAAACACATTTTAAGTAATATCCTTGGCACTTGGGGGCTAATGTACGTTGCTTCTTTCAATTTATACTGAAGAAGACCCGGTTTATTTCAGCAAGCTAAGCCGGCCCTTGGGGGCTATAGTTATTTCTTCAAGGTGGTCGTGTTAAAAGACCCGGCTCATCTCATAAAGATAAGCCGACCCTTGGGGGCTACAGGATGATTTCTTTTCAAGCAAGTTGAAAGAACTGGTTTATCATTTGTATGATGCATGTTTCTCTCATACACATACGCGCGTGGGTGCGAGGCGTTGGGCTCTAACTGAACCCGAGCGAGGCATTCACCCTCATCGAACCCGGCGAAAGCGACAGACTCGCAGTTACGACATCGAACCCGAGCGATCGATCGATCTGGCTGTTAACTGAACCCGATCGAGCGATTCCTTTGCTACTGTTGCTAATTGAAGCTGATCGAACTTGCTGCCTCTTGATGAATAGTGAGCGTTGTTGGGGGGTTGGATGAACAGTTCCCGGTGGGAGGGTTGGATGAACAGGACCCCGTGGTAGTAGAGGCTGTTGCCAGTGGATTAACAGGACCCCGATCGAGCTGGTTGGGGGTGGATGAACATGACCCCGTGGAGGGCTGGATGAACAAGACCCCGTGGAGGGCCGGTTGAACAGTAGCCGGTGGAGGGCTGGATGAACAGTAGCCCGTGGAGGGGTGGTTGAACAGGACCCCGTGGAGAGGGCTGGTTGAACAGTAGCCGGTGGAGGAGCGGTGGAGGCTGGATGAACAGGAGCCTGTTGATGAACAGTCGCAGGTGGAGGCTGGAGGAGGTCGATGGTGGAGATGAACAGTAGCCCGTGGAGTCTCGTTTTGCGGTACGCCACACCCCTCCCGATCAACAGGACCCCCGTTTTGACGGTAGCGCTCCAACACAAGTCTGTTTCGTCCATTTTGCGATACGCCACACCCCTCCCAATCAACAGGACCCTGTTTCGACCATAGGAGTTCCAAGAGAAGTCCGTTTCCTCCGTTTTGCAGTATGCCAGACCCCTCTCGATGAACAAGATCCCGTTTCGACCGTGGCCGGTCGAACAGAAGGCCGTTTACTCTGTTTTGTGGTACGCTAGGCCTCGATTCGATTGGTTGTTCCGTCCAAGACGGTTGGCTCCCGATGAACACGATGCAGTCCGTTGCCTCCCGATGAACACAATGACGCAGTTTCTCCGTTCCGAACCAGCCGGTTGGCTGCCGATGAAATCTAGTTGTTGTATTTGCTTGGAGTTTCTGTATCAAGTTGGTGTCTCGCCCATAACGGTAATCTGAAATTTGGTGAGCACAAGGGCCATTTTACGGGAAATTAATATCCGAAAATCCGGTCCCGACAACCTTGGTATCGAGCCAGTGACCATTGGCTAATCCTATCTTAGCCAGGTCTAAAAACCTAGATTAACCAACCCACCAGACCTTAACCTAACCCCAGCCAAGCTTCTCGTGTAAGATAGCCACACAGTGACCCGACACCTTTTGGCCATCGGTGCCCAACCTATCAGCCTAGTCAGTCGATCACGCGCCAGTGACCGACACCTAAAGTGTCTCATTCACAAGCGTGCGAAGGAAGACTCCATCCTCTTTTCCTATAAAAGGGCACGCTAGACACAACTCAGCACAGCACAGCCTCTTCCCCAAACCGAGACATGATGCCTGGACCCATCGTGCACAATGAGACCACAGCAACCAACCCGGTATTGTGACCGTGCTCGCAAACCTCACCCGCCGTGCCTATGCATTAGAAGAGCCCCCAGAAGATGTTGTGTACCAAGGACCCATGAGCGATGAGAGCTGTCAATTCTGGCCCACTGTGCACATCTATGGTAGGGGTCTATTGCCAGAACGCCCCTACAGGTTCACCGGAAGGACAACTTCCTTTGAGCCACAAGCCATCCAACTAGTTGCTCGAGAGGCTATAGTTCAACTCCGGCACTTGTCGCCCAGAGTTAACTGTCGCTCGTTCTACTACTACCCTAGCCGTGATGGGTATGGTAGGCCGCCCCAAGTTGCCAACGGAGATCACGAGACGGATCCTACATTGTTGCATCTGGTGCGCTATGTCAGTGCACTAGAGGAACTGTTCGATCAAATCACCCTTGATCTGATCGCGGCTCGTGGAGAACTGATCCGCCGAGCCCCATCAAGAGGAGAAGATGAGCCCGACACCGACAACCCAGTCGTGCTGTTCGGACAACCGATCGAGTCCTTGAGGTCTGCCCCAACCATCGACCAAAGTACTTTGGTGTCCCCAGAAGTGCCCGTGCGCCTTTTGGGAACACGCTCCAACGGGATTGTGGCCAACAACCCCGCGATGGTCATCATCACTACCCGACCACTGTAGCCCCTCAACCCCCTCCAGCTAATCCCGGCGGTGAAACCCGTGGAGAAGCCTCGACGTCCACAAGGCACGCCCGCTTAGATATAAACGAGGTAGACTAAGTCACTTGAGTAGTACCGAGTCTCAGTATGTCCACACCCTGTAATGGTGCAATCTTGCATCGCCATAAATAATCACGGCCTGCCTGTGTGCCTCTGTGTTAGATAGTAGCCATGCATAGGTATGTTGGCGTGCGCTTACATTTTTTTATACCGGGCACAGATACCAAAAACCATCCCGACGACCCCCATAGTGTTATGTCACTTTTGTGAGATATGTGTATCTGTGGCATTGACCCCGACCCCATAGAGCAGAACCGACAAACTAGTTACCCCTCACCACGGTAAATAACCCGGCTCCAATGCTATAAAAAGGCCACCCCGTGACCTTACCAGGTACCCCTCACCTTGTGCACACACAGCCATTTCTTTGCCATGCCAAGCCCTAGTATTTATCTGAGGACCCCGGATGCCACCCCATGTAGTTTTGTTAAAATATTGTGGGACTTTACCTGCAGTACCATGAGTTCTATCCTTCCACCCCAGTATGAGTTGCTCAAGTCAAGGATCACCCCATCCACCTTGAAATATTGGACAGTGGTGCACATCCCTCCCGCAAACCCGAACCAAGACCCAACGGAAGTCTCCTTCACGGGGAAATCTATGCCGACTCCGCATATGGCCATAGAAGCTGATGCATACGAAGCACTTGCTCGCCTTCGATTCGCGGTAACCTATGCCAGCGAACGAGGGTATTATTACTTTCCGAGTTGCGCAGCACCCGGAGAAGTAACATCTTTTCCCGGTGGACGAATTGAGAGAGACCCAGTACTGGCCAACCTTGCCCAGTATGTCATCGCTCAAGAGCGTTTGACCCAGCGGGTAATGGGTTATCTCCAGAGCCTCGCTGATTTAAATCCTCAGATCGCCATTGGCAGACCACTTAGGTCCGACCAGGAGAGGCGCATCCATCTACTAGTCAATCCGCTTCCCCCGATAGAAGAGGAGTGTGCCCCAGTACCAGAGACGTTTTCTCAGGACCCTGTGCATTTACCGTTTTCGTTGTAGACGTCACTGCTATGTTCTTTGTTCCAGCATTTATGTATGTGTTGCAACTTAAGCGTTGTGTCCTAGATTTGTGTGATTAATTAAATTTTTGGTTTCAATTAATGTGAGTAGTTGTACTGCTATTGATTTTGAGTAACCGTTTTCACTCTCAGTAAATTTTGAAGTGAGATTTTCTTTCCCTGAGTTGTTGCAGCACATATCTCTTCACGACATAGATTTTTATTCACGCAGCACCATAACAGCAGACTCACAACCACAACCACTCGACCACGTGCGCTAATTGCAAATCCACGTGCACATTTTGCACCTAACTGATCACAGCCTAGCACACCACAGTCTCTGAAGGAGAGATTAGTGGGTAATCACTCGGGTACAAGCTGCCTCCAGCACACTGACAACAGTTAGCATCCGACACCGCACTTAATCCTCATGATCACCGCCACCGCGGAGAGCTAACACTCGAGCGGTAGCATCACGATGATCATCGAGGATCATCACGCACAGGAGCACGGAGAACCCCAGCAATGCCGCCAGCCCTCCGAACACCAGGATCATGCACCAGTCCGGCATCACCTCCGCCATTAGAGCCTCGTCTCGAGCTCCTGCAAACAGAAATGGAGGAGAAGGAAGGAGAAGTAGAAGCGAGGCCAGGTGTGAGGAAGAAGAAGGAGCACCTCGGTCATTTTATAGCTCGAGATCAGTGTACGGTGGGCGAGCGGTGTTCGGAGGCGAATCCGTGAGCAGTGCCGACAGTGCACTGGCCCGCGAGGTGAGTGCACGCTGCACTGGCAGCTAGCACGCCGCGCACTACCGCGGTACGGCCTAGATGCCCTACGCGCTAGACGTCGCCGGTGGAGAAAGCGCGGGAAAGCGCGCCGGAGAGAGGAAGAAGAGAGAGCCAGAGGTAGAAGAAGAGACCGACAGTGGGCCCCGGGTCCACCTGTCAGCCAAAGGGAGCATTGTGCTCTCGGGTACGACCAACGTATTTTAGAAATTTAGAATTTATTCTAAATTACTGTATCCAACGTAGAAATCTCTCGTTTTCCCCAAACCATGGATTTTTTTCCACACAGCGCCAGTGTTCCACACTGTAGTTTTACACCACTTATTGCCCTCTCAATGTAGCCTCATTTTATTGCATAAGTAGGATGATTATTTTTTTCTATAAGAGTAAAATTTGTTCAAAACAGCTTTTAGCAAATCTCGAGGACGAGATTTTTCTTAAGGGGGTAGTGTTGTAACACCCCAAAAATTTAACCATGATTATTAATTAAAATTTTGCCAGGAATTAAATTTTTTATTTTCTGGTTTATCTTTTAAATTCAGACCACTCTGTCCTTCTGATTTTCCTTGAGTTTTCCTTCTAGGTGGAAACCTTTCAAAGATATTGTGGGATTTGTGTATCTTGCTAAAGCCATTTCTTTTTATCAATGGAATTATTTTTGCAACCATTTTTTTCCCTGAGCTTTATTTCTTTAAAAATGATTTTTCATAAGTTTTAGGGTCCCATTTGCACTACAACCATTTGATAAATGCATTTAAAATTTTCACCAAAATTTGGGGATGTCATGTGATGTTTTTAAATCACTTTGATGCAAAAATATGTTTTATTCATTGGAGATTTTGAGCTCTACCCCAAGTTTTCAAAACTGGTCCAGTTGGTAATTTTGCACTACAACCTATTTAAATACTTCATTAAAATTCCCACCAAAAATTGGAGATGTCAGTAGATGCATATAATGCAACTTTATGCAAAACCCACTGGTGTTCTATGAAAAATATGAGCAAATCATCCTCTTTTGCTCTCTGGACCAGATTGGCTTTTTCTACTGCAACCCTAATTTATTTTCCTCTAGTGCCCATGAACTTTTTCCTACTTATAGTCCTCCCTACCAAACCCTTAAGTCCAGGAGAATGGACCCATTGGAGTATTTTCGGTCCATGAAACTATACCCTTTACCTTTTGTCCAGAATTGGTTTTCTCAAAAACTTGCACTAGCAAGTTTCTGGTTTTGCCCTAACAATCTTGCCATCATCACTTGTACCTAAAGAGACTAGGATCTGGAGTTTGTGGCCACCCCAAGAGATGCCTAGATGACCATAGCATTCTGTCAAACACCTTGAGTGCATGAACAGAATTGGCATGAACCCTAGTTTGCATTTTTAACCTGCTTGCTTTGCCTAACCAGTATGTCGCATGGCTCTACCTTAGTCCATAACCCCACCCTGCTAAATCTCATATGGAATAGAGCCCCCTGGCAAGCATTGGCATTTTGCCGAGCACCTCACGTGCGTGCTCTGGGCGCGCCCAGAGCGCACGTTTTGTACACGCGCACACCGAGCCGCCGCGTCTCGCTGCCGCCCTCCCCCTCGCCCGTTCTGATCCCTTGGCCACTCGCAGCCAGCGCGCTCGACCCCTGCCTCACCGCAGAGCCGCCCTGGCCCCCTCCTGGCGCCCTACAGCACCACCACCGCAAGCCGCCACCGCCACTCTGACAGCCTCTGCCATGGACGGCGCCTCCCGAGCCACAGCCACGCGCCAGCTGCCCCTGGAACAGCTCGAGCTCATCCGCGAGCTCGTTTGCTAGCGCACGTCGCCGCCACGTCGCCCTGCAGCTACAGAACGGTGGTTCGCCTCGAGCCTATCCACGGCCAAAGTCGGAACCGACCTCAACCACAATAAAAGGGGCCCCCGAGCTCGTCCAGTCCCTCAGGCAACCTCAGGCCATCCCTCTGATGCTCCCATAGCCGACAATTGATGGGGAGAGGCCTTCTTCCTCGTCTCCAGCCAGTTCGGCTGCCGCCTCCCTCCGGTCCCGTTCATCGCGGGCAGAGCCTCCCCGGTCCATCCAGTGCTGCCATTCGACTCCCCTAGACCGTGCGGAGCCGCCCAACGCCTCAGCCTCGACCAGGAACCACCGGAGCCCAAACCCCCAAATCCTCCCGAAGCCACCTCCGCTGTGGAGCTCGCCGCTGACGATCCCCTCCACACCCGCCAACCTAGCGACCACCGGGAGGACCGCCCTGGACTGGCGGATCCGTCCCCGCCCTCAGAACCCCGCGGGGAGCCTCCGTTCACCGGCATCGATCGCCGGAGCCCCGCCTCTATTTGGCCAGAGGAGGAGGGAGGCGCGGCGACTGGTCAAACCTGACCAGTGGGCCCAAGGGACCCACTGTCAGTGACCCACGAGCCCGTCCACGCGGGTGTAAGTGGAGGCGTAAACCCAGAGTACGTCTCCTACGTGTTTTATTTGAACGTTTTCTTTTTACATTTTATTTAAAAACAGAATTTTGACTAAATTTTGACTGGCTATAACTTTTTAAATATAAGTCCAAATGACTTGATTCTTTTTTTGATGTTTCTCAAATTCCTTCTAGTTTATTTTCTTATTTATTTGAAAATTTTCCAAACAACTTTTTTGTACTGTTTGGAAACTATGTGTTAATTTGAATTTTTTTTCAAAATAGGATTTTTGGAGAGAGAAGAAAACTTTCAAAAGTTTTGGAATGCACCCTGCCTCTCCACAACTTGAAGGCAAGCATTCTGAACCCTGGCATAATATTGTCATGTGTTGTTTGATACGGTTACAATGCCCCTTGTCTCGGAGTTTTCGTTATTTTATGTGATGATATGAACATACTCATAAGTGCATATTGATGATTCCGTGCTATTGGAATTTGATACGTTGTGATAGTAATCATCCTCGTATGCCTTTCATGCCTGCCGGAAGGAATCTAGGAAAGTCTCTGTATTGGGTAGACACGAGCTTGTCCCTAGTTCTTCGTCGAGACAGTTTTGTCCGGTAATGCATGGTGAGGTACGATGAGTGGTGATTCTGTCTGATTGGTATGAAATATACTTCTTATGCTTGTTATGCAGGTAATGCTTTAACCTCCTGAGTCGACCATAGGTCGAGTCTTGTCCAGTAACCCCCATACTATTTTCGTACTACCACTTGTCCCTGCCATAGGACGGGTACGGTTCAGTAAGTTGTCAACCCTTTCCTAGCACACACCGTACAGAGAGGCCATGGTGGAAGATACCGGCTGCATCCGGTAGGCATGCCACCTGGTCCGGGGGCATGGGTGTTTCCGGTTGGAGCCGAGGGGGTAGCTCCCCTAGTTTGCGCGTATTATAAATCTTGTGATCCCATGCTAAGTCGAGGTTGTAGCCTCCCCACTTAGAGTTTTGCTTAACAGGTGCCGTGGGTGATTCCAGACACCGGTAAGTTAGGCTGGTGTGTGCGGTCAGGTGTGTTTTCAATTAAAAGACCGTGGACGGAATTAGTCCCGATGGACTAAAGTAATCCACTACTCGTGGGTAAAGATTACACCCTCTGCAGAGATTATATCTATTCGAATAGCCGTGTCCATGGGTAAGGACTACAGTCTGGGATGGGTCAAGTATCGGTCTTAGTGTCGGTCTTCGGAGGAAAAACTGCTAAACCAGAACATTGAATTATTACCTATGACATATGATGATTATTGATTATTGTTATTTGAATTATTGAGTATCCTTGGGACGGTTCTACCTCCTGGATATTCACCGTGATTACTCTCTTATAAGCCCTTTATGTGGCGTCGCATAGACGCCCGACTGTGGCACGCTCGTTATTTCCTTCATTTATAAGCCCTTTATGTGGCATCGCACAGACGCCCGACTATGGCACGCTCGTTATTTCCTTCATTTATAAGCCCTTTATGTGGCGTCGCACAGATGCCCGACTGTGGCACGCTTGTTATTTCCTTCATTTATAAGCCCTTTATGTGGCGTCGCTCAGACGCCCGACTGAGGCATGCTTTAAATTATTATCCTTTTGAGGCGTCGCTTCAGACACCCGATCAGTGCATTTTATTTCTACTCCATTATTGCATATTCATGTTGTATGGAAAGTGGGTGTTAATCAATAAGATTATCTACATTTGCGGAAACCACTACTGGAATAAAGTTAGATCTTTATTTCATTTCAAGGAAAAGTTTCAGGGTTTAGCCACCACTCAGATAGTAGTGAAAAATCAAACTAACTCTAGGCGAAAGTGCACGGAGGATATTTGATTCCTCCTACCTTATGAGCCCTTACGAAATGCCATTTTGAATGATGGACAAATCATGGGTGTCGGCGGTCTAGTCAGAGCATTTTGGAGCGCCTGAGCGGGCAAAGTAGATTGACCCGTCCCGAGGGGGAGGGAACAAACGGGCAATTGAACACCATAGAGCACAATCGAATCACCAGTAACGACCTGTATATATATCAGGCAAGAGGTGCTACTCCGCCCCGGAATCCTGCGTGATGGTTGGTCACCGTACCAATCAATCTTCGAAAAACTCGATAAAAAAGAAATGTCAGACATCTAATCTAATCTTTGATTTCTGTCTTTTACTATTACTATTATTTATAGAAAGGCATCCTCTCTATACTCTAAACCCTTATCGGGGAGAAGTCACTCTTCTAAGTGCTATATACGAGCAAAGGGAGGAGGTCTCTATGGATAGAGTTCTATCATAACCCAACCCTGAAAGCTATGAAATTAAGGGCCACAACGGATGAAGTGGCAGAGATCGGGGAAAGCGGAAAAACTCAGACAGCTACTACTAAAGAAGACTCGGTCCTATAATGCCGAGTTCCTAGTTAAAGTTATGGTTACTACCCGGAGAGGAAAGTGATTCAGATTATGAAGTTTCCGAGAGGCGCCTAAGGCTAAGATAAGGTTAGGGAAAGAAGAAGACAACAAGATTATGGCAGGCAGCCAACTCATCGAGTAAAGGCTTCCACGGCGGGTTGACCAAAATGAGGATCCCAAATGGCATGAGCAATAGGTCTTATGTGTAAAGGATCCTGTATCCAGCCTTGCCAAGCTACATGAAACAGATTTCCGGACGTCCATAGAAAGATTATTGCTAAGCGCCCAAAGTGAGAAGCAAAATGTTACGATAAAGACGTTCCTCGATAATATCATCATGACTTTCGAAATCATGTGCGGTAGCAATACCAAACCAAATCTGACGAGTAGTGGGGTCTGAGCTAAGCCTTGGCTAAACACGGGAAATCTTAATTCCATAATGCCTTTCAAATCCTCCTAGCCACTATCCTACTGCAATAATTCTCGCTAAGAAGAATGCCCATGTCATGGCAATTCCACCCAGAAGGTAATGGGTTACTCCTACATCACGTCCTTGTATAATGCTCAAGGCTCTAGGCTAAGTAGCAGGAGCAACTTTGAATTTGTTATGAGCCCAAATGATAGATTCAATGAGTTCTTGCCAATAACCATGGCCGCTGAATAAAAACATTAAACTGAAGGCCCAGACAAAATGAGCACCTAAGAAAAAAAGACCATATGCAGATAATGAAGAACCATAAGACTGAATGACTTGCGATGCCTGTGCCCACAAGAAATCTCAAGCCACCCATTAATCGTAATGGAACTCTGTGCAAAGTTTCGTAATATGAGTTACCACCCTTGATCACTTATAGTACCCCAAACATCAATTGCATTTTCCAACCGAAATGGAAAACGACTACCGAAAATTGCATTGTACATCCAGAATAAACCTAAGAAAACATGATCCCAAAGTGCGGATACTTGACATGTTCCTCCTCGGCCGTGCCCATCGCAAGGAAAGCGAAAACCTAGATTTGCTTTATCGGGTATCAAACGGAACTCCGAGCAAATAAAACACCTTTCATAAGTATTAATACAGTCACATGTATGGTAAATGCATGAATGTGATGGACTAAAAAATCTGCGGTTCCTAATGGAATAGGTAACAAAGCCACTTTGCCACCTACTTCTACTAACTCGCCGCCTCCCCACGTTAAGCTAGTACTTGTTGTTGCACCAGGAGCTGTTACGCCAGGCGCAGTAGCATGTATATTTTGTACCCATTGAGAAAAGATAGGTTGTAATTGTATGGCAGTATCCGAAAACATATCTTGTGGACGGCCTATAGCACTCATGGTATCATTATGAATTTACAAGCCAAAACTGTGAAAACCTAGAAATATACATACCCAGTTAAAGGCGGGATATGATTGCATCGCGGTGTCTAAGGACGCGATCTAATAGATCGTTGTATCGAGTAGTTGGATCATAGTCTCTTACCATAAAAATTGCTGCATGTGCAGCAGCACCGACTATTAGAAATCCACCAATCCACATGTGGTGTGTGAACAAGGAAGTTGTGTACCATAGTCAGTAGCTAGGTATGGATAGGGAGGCATAGAATATATATGATGAGCTACAACAATGGTTGTAGAGCCTAGCATAGCTAGGTTAAGAGATAATTGAGCATGCCATGGCGTTGCTAAGATTTCATAAAGACCCTT
This sequence comes from Aegilops bicornis, assembly GCA_021605145.1. NCBI lineage: Eukaryota > Viridiplantae > Streptophyta > Magnoliopsida > Poales > Poaceae > Aegilops > Aegilops bicornis. Next base: position 210,798,207 of record CM038669.1, on the reverse strand, counting down.
ATGGCCTTGTCCTGTAAATGGGCCCTTGTGGGCCTCCAAAATATATTTAAGTCCATGGCCAATACCCCAATTGGTCCTATACATATGACCTGCGATTAGGAAAAGAATAGCAATAGCTAAATGATGGTGCATAATATCGGTCACCAGAGACCACCGGTTACTGGATCTAGTCCTCCGTGAAAAGTCAGAAATTCTGCGTATTTGGACCAATTTAAAGTGAAAAAAGGGGTTGCTCCTTCGGCAAAACTAGGATAAAGTTGAGCCAAAAGGTCCCGATTCAAGATCAATTCATGAGGAAGTGGTATCTCTGTAGGATCCACCCAGCGTCAAGAAATTGGTTAATTGGTAAAGATACATGAATTTGGTGCCCCGCCCAAGAAAGAGAAGATAGGTCTATTTTCATTCATGTAGAACTGCTAACTTGTTAACGAACTTACTCAAAGAGTGCTATAGAGCCGAGTCTAAGAAAGCCACCCTGTTATTATTTTCTTAACCTCAGAAAGTCTCACGCGTGGGGCACCTCACATCGCACTAAATCACTACTATTAGGTCCTTCTTATCATTCCACAATCCGAAGGAAAAAGAGTATCCTATGAAGGAAATCGTATCTGATCTATCACCTTCCTTGTATCGATGCTTGCCACCGCGTCACTAGGTTGTTCATAGCTCTTGCTTAGCTTAATGGATCACCCAAGCTGTATTCCGGATGTGTGCATTCCACAATCCCTTAAGGAAGAGGTTCACTACAACCTTGCTTGTTAATGGGTTTCGACTTCACACAGAAAGTGATAGACTAGGGATAAGCTGGATCTTGACTTCTTTCCAAGAGCTCCATCAACCTCGCTTAGCCATACATCAGCTCTACCATTACTATAATGCATTCTACCTACGCTTTTATGGAAAGAAAGAAGAAAGGTTGGATGGTTGATCCACACAAATAAGAGATATGTAGGCCCAACCTTCAATTGTAGAGAATAGCAAGCCCCCTTTTCTTTGAGCAGATGTATAGAGGAAAAGGGTGACCCACATCGCAAGGGCTTTCCGATTGTGTGAATCAGAGCCCAAGAGAAGATCAATTCATTAGGAGACAGGTATCGATGCTTGCCAGCAGGAGAAAGATCACTAGGTTCAGTCTCTGATCTGATCAATAGGGTTCCCTAGGTACATTCCGTTTTCTAGAAATCCAGCAGGGATAGTAGCTGCCTTTTCCAGGGCAAAAAAACAAGTTAGGCTATATGAGATTTTCTCTTTTTTCCAGCTTTTTGGAGTGAAAATAAGGAGGGACTTGTGATTGGTTTTCTACAGGGAAGAGAGATACCAAGACGGGCAACTTCCCATACTAACTACTGAACACAAAAGCCAAGGTGACCTAGAACAATTATTTCACTTATTTCTAGTTTAAGAAGGACCTTGTGCGCGGTTCACGACTCCCGGTGCTTAGAGATGCGGTTCACTACAGCAGTGGTAAGAAAAGCAAGAAAACATGTATCAAGAGATGGAAGTGAAAGAAGAACTGTTGATCGACCGGTGGTTTGGGTCTTGCCTTTTAGTATTCGGATTCCTATTGAATTGACTTTGCCTTTGCCGAGGAGAAGAAACCGAGCCCTTTGATTCGATCTAGTGAGTGACGCTATGAGCAGAAGCCTCGACAAGTTGAATCCGGTACCGAAACAAGGATGACATTATTGAATATATTCTTCTTTCCTGTGCTTTGCCTTTCCTGTTTTCCGTACCTTTTGTAGTAGTTACTCGCCACTAGAAACAGGATTCATGAATTCAAACTAAAAGCAAAGGTATCGCTAATTCCATTTCAGTGGAAATATAGGGATGAAAGTTTCTCTCCTACTGATTTCGATTGCACATCTAATGAAAATATATGCACATGAATTTTCAAAAGCAAGGCTATCCCTTTGCCGTTACCGAGGATCTATCTTTGTCCCTTGATTCAAACCGAGGAAAGCGTGCACTCGACCTCTCGGAAGGAATGCAATTATTAAACCCGTAGTCCTCGTATGAATTCGCTATCGCTCGGACTCGTGGGAGCCGTTGAGTTTGGAGATACCATTGTAGGAAAACAAACAAGTGAAAGAAGCCCTCGTTCCCACTCTTCTTCCCCCCACCTACCCGGTAGGTAAGTAGGGGCCTCGGTTTCTCTATTTGCTATGAGAAACCTACACAAGTAAATTTCTATTTCGTGTGCGATCCCAATCGTGGACTTTCACAATTAAGTCGATATGGGGTTTATCCTTCATGTTATTTAAAAAATAAAGGCGTCGCCTTGAAATGCCCTCGAGGACCTGGTTTTTTTACCCATTTTCTCGCATTTTCCAGGTTAAGATCCCTGGAAATTTTTTCCAATTTGGTTTCGGGCAGCTTACGATTTCGACAGGATCTCAGAACATTCTTTATTTGCTTTTTCAACAACTAAATGGAGGGTACTTCTGGGTTGGGCGGGGTGCGGCTTGCGGATGGCTCCGACCGAAAGCCATCTTTTCCATCAGCGTCTTGACGTCCCACTTTGTTTTTTCGTGGATCATCATCTCCTAGCGTATCGGAAGCACTCGACGAGGCCTCTATGATAGAAGAGATTCTTCCCCGTTTCTGCCCGGACGATTCCATCAAATAAATAAAAATAAAAGTGAAGAGGAAAATGCATAACCAGAAGAAAAAGATATCGTGATGTAAAATGATCATGGGGACAAATTGTTTTTAGGACTGACAATTTCCTGCACTGCTTAAACCAAGAAAAAGATACATACTAGTTTTCATAGGTAGGCCTCTCTCTCCTACAGAATAGGTTTTTCCAAAAACTACCCATGGGATTTCTTTGTATTTTCCTTATCTTTTGTCCGGTGAAGAATCTCCTGCTGCAGAGATAAGATGAATGGCTTCGAGATACCATCACTTGTCATTGCCAAGGAAATGAATTGCAAATTGGCTACTTATAGTCTACGCTTCCCCTGATTCTCCATGATTACCCGCATTCATTAATTGAGAGAATAAGTTGAAGATATATCCATTGCGATATTGGTTTGGAAGAGAAGCCGTGGAGACAGCTCATTGTTCCTATGTCCGGAATTGTTAAAGAATGAAGGTACCCCGTTGACTATGTCGGGTAACGCCGACTTAGGTTATCCCTAAAAACACTATCAACCACATCATAACTGTTTGCTTCCGCTTTCCTCGCAGAGTTGGTTCTAGCTTTCACCAAAGGATCTCGATCGATGCTCGCCATCAAAAGATATGGGTCTAGCTGCTGCCCTAGACGGAAAGAATGGGAGAGTGAGCCATTCATACTGAAAAGAGTGATTCGTTTTTGAAGTATATCAAATTCAGAGGAAAAAGCTGGAAGAAGACGACCGGATTGTTGATAGATCCCCTCTACATCCTAACCAAGAGGACCAAGTGCAAACCTCTATATCTTTTTCTCGCCGGGTGGAAAGGTTATTCTTTGCCAGTAGTGCCCTCTGCAGGAAGAATCGTAAATGCCGGAGGACGCGTTCAACATGAATTGTCACTGTGGAATGAAATCACCTCTCGAATCGAGCAAGAAATGCCTATTTATTTGATAATAGTGACTTATCACAAAAAAAATCAAGGGTCAATCAACCCGATTGAAACTGTCTTCACTGCGTTGAATCGAAGGGAACTACTATAGAGAGTGGAATAAGCTACAAGGCATAACACTATGAGCTTTTCTTTAGATAACCTTAATCACACCAGCTTTTCCTCATGGGAGGGTAAAGGAAATAGGAATGTATGAAATCTATCCCAATAAGAAATGCGGAAGGTTGTCAACTAGAAACCTGTTATCACTCTCTTCTTCCGATCGTCACATCAGTTTCTTGTAAGCCTGCTTCCTCCGATGATCGGTTGCGGCTAACTTCTCTCTCTTCATCTCTCCGAGTTTGCTTCTTGGTAGTAGTTACCCCTGTCAGAACCTTTGTCTACTCTTTCATTAAATATGCTGATCTGCCAGCCAGCCGAAAGTAGAGAACCACATTGTATGATCCGGGGCAACTCTCTGTTATAGCAGCGATTTCTTATTCATTCAGTATGCCTGCTCATGTGTTTTTAAAGAAAGGATACCTTGTGATTCCAGATTTCAATAGAGATTCGATTCCTCACATCTAAGGGAAGATGTACACAAATGCAGACACATTATCCGGGGTGTCACCGTTTGCATCATATCAAGATTATCATAAGAAAAGAATGATTGTTGTGAGTGATTTTACTACCCTTCCAGACTTAGCAGGTAATGAAGCTGCTGACGAGGGAGGAAATGTCCGTTGAAAATAAAGCGAACCAGTGGGGCTTAAAAGTCACTCTTTGAATAGTTTTTCAGACCGTTAAGTTGACAATCTTTCCAATGATGAGGCTCCAAAGTTTATTACATTTCCTGGTCTGCCGAGGACAACACTAGATTGATTGCTTACCGACTTTCATTTAGATACCAACCCATCTTTTTATCAAAAGCATGGAAACTATCTAATCGAAGATAGATTCATGCCTGTGAAAATTAAGCAATTTCATCATTTTCCTTCGCAACACAGCTCACTCAATTGTAGAGATACCGAACAGTTTGAGTGATCGAACGACCTTGTCGCACGATGAGCCCGTTCTCTCTCTTCCATCCCGCCTATACGAACCGAACTCGGAGAAAGACTTCTTGAACAGAACAGAGCAGCAATTCTAGAAACTTCCATTTTCCATTCTATTAAAAGTGGGTCTACCCGCCCCGGCGTGACTCACACTTGACCAACCACTTCTATCTAAGCAAATACTTAGGTAGGGTCAATCTGCCTTCGGGGTTTACGCGTCCTAGTCTGAACCATTGGATCGATCAGAAGAAGAAAGGCAAAGGAATTGAAAAGTAGAGTAAGAAGCATCGCCCAGCAGAGTGATTGAGGGAGTCTTCCCCAGCCCAATGGTCTTCTTTTTGTTTTTCACTCTCCTATTTTAATTTTGGAAGAGTTCTACTACTGTTTGAGTGGTTCTAAGACCCTTCCTTCCCTTTTCAAGTGCTTGCTATCCCTCTCTCTACCCGTCCAGAGGGAGCCCTAGTTTCGACATAATAGCCTCATTTTGAAGCGCTCACTTCATATGGACGTCGTCGAACAAAGGAATCTTATCGGCATACCCACATTGGGCGTGGTTCACTTGACCGACCAACCGACCCAATAGTAGGAGTAGGCGGCTGGCTTCTTATGTGAAGAGAACGGATGGAGAAACAGATCTTGTGAAAGAACTAGTCCCTTGGAAAGCTTCGTTTTCCTAACCCAAACTAAGCATAATGAGCTGGTTATTTGAGTATCGCAGCTGTCGATTGTTCCATTCTTTTGTATGTAGACCCCAGCGAAGAAGGAAAATCAGAACTTGTCGAACAGAAGAACCGAGTACTATAGAATCTGAAACACACATATGCGAGCTATTAAACATACCATTCCTATTTCTAAACAACAACATATTGCCGTAGCGCTAAGAGAAGGGTTTGAAAGCTCTAAGTGGTACGATAAGCGGAATGAATAAAATGAAGTGCATCATGAGGGTTGGGGATTTAGCATACGCTCTACTATCAATTATATGTTCACCTATGCCCCAAGAAAGAGGTGCAGAGGTAGAATTCAATAGATTTAAGCAATTTCAGTATGCGGGTAGTGATGCTTTTTGGAATCCAAGATAACTTTGAATCGGAGGAACGACTAACACAGCTGGCATGGCTTTGTTGAATCAGGATTTGATGACAGGAACGTGTTTGAAATAACTTCTTTACCCCCCGTAAAATCCTTTACGCCTGATTTCAGTACTAACAATAAATGGCTAAAAACATCCTATTTTTTCGGTAAAATATGGAAAATCATATGGGAAACGAATAATGAATAGAAGTAGCCTAGCCTTTTCTTTCAGTCTCGGTCTCTAGATTCCCTCGTTCTTACTATAGCTAGCACTTGTTATTGTAGTCAAGGAGCCAGGAGCATTCAATCATATTTGAGCTTTACGCTCTTCTCCTTCTTGGGGGTCGGCCTGTAGTAGCAGGCGAGGACGAGGCCAACAAAGTGCACCGAGGCCATTGGGGATCTGCAGCACGAACGAAGACAAGAGCCGCACGGTTAGAGAGACACTCTCAAGTTATATAAGATTTGGTTGGAACACGAAGATGGAGATATTCTTGACCGTGACGTAGAGGTCAAATTTGATGAGAGCGTGGGGCGTCCAGCAGACGCCGTTGAGGAAGCTCACCAAATGACGGGAAGAAGGGCATGTACTCAACGCTCTTGGTCTTGATCACTTTACCCTGCACGCAACCCACAATATCACTAACATCTACCAATATAGATCTAAAAAGACATCTATGCACGTGGATCAAGAGCGGGATCGATGGGTACGTACCATGATGGTGAGCGGGGAGGCGTACATTGCCGAGCCGAATATGAGAACACCCAGAGCATGCAGTTGAGCAGAGTAGCTAGGTACGGGTCCGACTTGAACTCCTCCACGTCCTTGTTCTTGATGATCCGCCAGAACGCCGGCCTGCACATGTACAAGCAAAAAGCAAGCGCCTCATCGTAATCAAACCCTAATTACCAACCACCTTCCATAGAGAGTAGACTAGAAAATCGGACGTGGGCGATGGACGCGGCCCCTAACACAGGGGAGAGCAAGAGGCGAAGGAGATGACATTGCCGACGACGCTATGGGCCGCGTCCGGGAAATCATCTTGCTTTGCTCACCGCGAGCGGGTGGGGACTTAGGATTGGTTTGGATTGGACGGCGCACACGGCGAAAGGGAGGGAGAGAGAGAGCCAAAGCAATTGAGATTTGGGAGTCGGTTGAGTTCGAGGGATTAGCTTATATAGATAGACGCGGCGGGGGCACGGTGTTTATCCTGTCTCATGTTAGATCCTATGATTTGGTTAGTTATCCTACGAGAACAAGTCACAAGTTTTTTGTTTTATTATGCATCCAGTTCGTTGCTATCTCTATCTTTATCTACATGGATATTAACACACACTATTCTTGCGAGTCAAGACACCGTTTTGCTTTAAAGAGCAAAATAAACCCCAGATAATTACTAATGCACCGTTGAGTACACAGATTCTTTTCCTGTTCGTACTGGAGTATAGTAAGGAAAAACTGCTTGACCGAATCAAGGTCAAGATAACTAGTGTGATTCTTACACTGGGAGAATCGTGGATATGTAGGGAATAGAGAAATTCCACCCGCCTAAGTAAAGAACTGTTACAAATAAAGAGGAAACTAATAAGGATAAGTAAGAAACAAGATAAAAGAAACCATATTTGATACCGGAATATTCGGTTTGATAACCTGCAACTAATTCCCTTACGGGTAATCTTTCACATTCGCCAAAGAAGAAATTCTAAAAACTAGAAAGCCTATAGGTCGACGCCAAAGGTTCCATAAAAACCATATTTTGGCTGTGCTTCAACTATATCAAGCGTACTTGAACTGTTAGATAATCATAGTCGATAATAACATCACAGCTCCCACCGCTATTGCAAAACCGCATACATGAAACCTTAGCTTCATACGGCTCCTCTATGATCGAGAAAAAAGGACTGTTTCGGTATTATCCCCTGGTTTATCGATTGCAGGTGAATCATGTGAAACATCTCTCGAGGCTAGTAACAACACTTGGAAATGAAATATGAGCTTAGCGGCTGTACCGGGTCAGGACCATAAACACCATGAGCCGGTTAAGCAACAGAAGCTGTGGGCGAAAGCACACTCGTCATTCTCAGACCTGCGGTCGATGTACGTGCGAACAAGTTCCCATTCTCTATGTTTCATGGCCTATCAATGAAAGTCGGTATCAGGCTGGCTCGCTTGGCGGGTCATCTCCTTATATACCTAAATCCTCGTTTCACTCATCTATAAAGGTCTACCCTTCGAAAGGTAGGTTGAGTTCCCCCGTATGTAGCCAGCCACACTCTACTCGCAGGTAAAATATTGGCGAGACAACGAGAGAATGTGCTAGGTAGGAAACCGAAGGAACTCTTACTATACGAGAATTTGCAATTCAATATGACAACCGATCGAAGGGATTGGAGGATCCCAATGCGTTGCCCTCCTTCGCAATACCGGAACTATCTCGACCGAGCTCCATCAACACGAAAGCGTAAGGGACATCGGATCTGAGATAGACTAGATCCGGAAAGGGATTTCAGCCAGTCCTTGCCTATTCTTTGGGCTGGTTGTTTTGTCATGGTCCGATTAGTAGAAGGTGAGTGAGTAAGACGAGGCCCCAAGCGTAATGTAGAGCTATCTCGCTCTTGTTTTTCCTTCCGCCCTGCTTAGGAGAACTTTGTCTAGAACCCACTTTAGCTAGCTTTCAAGGATACCATTACGAGATGAGTGAAGCGAGTATACCGCTTCGGAGCTCCCCGAGGTAGCGCGGTAGCGAAGCCCTTTCTAGTTCAAGCAGTTCCAATTCCTATTCTCGCTTCACCGCTTACACCACACTCTATTGGTTCGCTTTGTGGTGCCTTTCGATCAAGGTCTACTTTGGTTGATCCACTTTCTTCTCGCAGCGTTATCCGTGATCGAAGTTAGCGAGGTTCCTACCGCTTCTTGATATTATGGATCTTGCAATCCCTGAACGCCAAAGGTTTCTACAACCAAAGGATACTATTTAACATAAATAATAATTAGAATTGGACAAACGAGTGTGGCTACACAGAGTGAGGAAAAAACATGGTGGTACCAGCATTGCGTATCACTCACTATGCTTTATGTAATATGGCTTAAGCAATGGTAAAATGGGAGTCCTGAGCAAAGCACATCTGATCGATATGAATGAAAGATACATCCGTCTTTTGTTCTCCTTTGAAGGTTAGGTATCCTCTCGTTAGTTCAGCGTCGCATAAATACTGACTTTAAAAGGGGCGACTCCCGCCTGTGCTTAAGTTGTTTCAAGCTTGCAAAGACTCGCGATCGGAAGATTGACCTGGTTTTCTTTCAGCTGATCCTCTACCTAATGGTTCAGACTCGCGCAGACACCGGTGCGAGAACAGAGGCAAGTCAACTATACCAACATTTCTGAAGATAGGCAACTCTTTATTTCTGAAGATAGGAATTCCAGATAAATAGATCCGCATTCAAGTTTTAGGCTTGTGTCCTTTCATCTAGAATGGCTTCTACTTGGTCTTCAGTGAGCGAAGTCATTTCCTCAATAGAGTTCTTTTCCCAACAAAAGTGAATCTTGATCTTTCTTCTTGATAGTTTGTGATCGAGCCAATCTCACAATTTCGATCTTGCTACTACCACTATAGCCCCGAAAGTGACTATGGCTACCTGAATCAAGGAGTTCACACAAGACCTGTGAATGTCAACTTCACTCTAAGGGTAAAGCATGCTCGCTCCTTCGCCAGACGAACAATCGGGCCGTTGCTAGGAGCTCTATCCTCCTCGCACTACTAAAAACAGGGTGAAAGAATCTCCGCGTTCGATCTGTGGAGGCCGACCATCATAGTCGTCTCTACACCAAGTTGGTCTTAAAGTCTACCCGGCTAGCTTCTTCATTCTTCGATCGTAGGGCTTCTTCCCTTATATACGATGACTTAGATAGATAAACTTCTTTGATCCATTCATTGATAAAGTCTTCGTGGGCTGTTTACCTTTTGAATCGACAGTAGAGTAGGTTTGATCTTGCTTTCTCAATCTTTCTCTGATCCTAGCCATGAACTAGATCCGACTTTATTCGGCTAAAAAGAAGTGTGTGTGGCCGTCGTATCTGCTCGCCCCCTTCTTCATTCATCCATTTACGTAAGAATGGATCCAGGGAACCTGGCTCGGGAACAGCCCTGAAAAAACACAGTAAGAGAGTCCAATCTCTGAAATATAACATTTGATCTCCTAAGTAGTAGTAGTAGAAGGCTTAGTATCTGACTTGATCCAATAGAGTCAGAACATGCGATGAGATCCAGATTCCACACCTTAACGTGGATGGGGAGAGAGCAGCTCTTCGAAGCTGGGCGTTCTGTGTGATTATGGAGGAACTGTAGTACTCGCCCCAAAATGCAAGCCCGGATAGATACTTAAAGAAAGGGGAGCGGTGGGCCTTCAAAAATGAGCGAGGGAGTGATGGGCAACCTTTTTCTATATGTTGCTCGTGAGCCGCCAAGTACCAGTCTCGCATAAAGATCGGCATTAAAGGATCGGTCCTTCACTTGCGGATCGTTCGCGAGTCGAACTCGCTCTCTTGCCACGCCTTTGACTCACGAACTCGAGTCGAACTCATTCACTGCTGACTTATTTGAGGATCGTTCATTCTTCACTCTCTTTCTATTACCCACAGGGAGCGCAGCAACCGACGATGCATATTATCATATAGAAAGAAGCGAAACGTAGCGATTCGTACTACCGGAAAAGTGTCGCTAACCGCTAGGCAATAGAGTCAGTTTACGGGGTGGGGCGCAAGCAAGCGTAGCGAATCACATAGAGTTGCCCCTACCTGCCAGCGCCCAGATAGATAGGGCGGGCGAGCGCAGGGATGGATGTGTGAGCGGTTGAAAGAGTCGGTCTTGAAAACTGAAGTATTGATAGGAATACCGGGGGTTCGAACCCCTCTCCATCCGCGAGGTCATAAGTTCTCTCTTGCCGAACGAATCTCCTCGACTGATATGATGGATGGAATGGGTAGAAGGTTGAGGTTATTGTGTGTTGATTTAGTTAGGACTTTGTCTCCCTTTTGTTATCTTCCGCCTCGGGTGGATGACCTGTGGGAGCTAAGTCGAAGATCTCGGTGTCGTCGTGGGTGGTTGATAAACAATGATTGCAGTTTGATTTAGGGAGTCCCAACCCTGTGAAGCTTAACAGACAGAGAAAACGATAGAGACTTCCGGGTATAGGGTGACGACCTTAATGAATCAAGTATTCAGGTGGCAGAGTTTTTAGCTACATAAGCGCTCAAATTCCTGAATACTTATTGCCCAAAAAATATGATCAACCCCAGGTACATTTATTAGGTTTTGATCTAAGGCTATCCTGGTCTGCAGGACCCAACACAAGTATTCATTCTTTCCAATCTGCAAAAGGTGTTGCTGAAAGCTTACCCTCTTCCATACGGATGCTACAGCCGCTATCACTTTTGCAGGAGGGAAATTACAGAGTTCGCCTCTCGACATCTTGTTTGGTAAGCGGAATTTTGACCCAGGCGCCTTAGTGTTGCCTAACCGCTCGGCCGGAGATGTCGGATGCAAGATCTTTAGCTACTTGTATCAATTTGCCGTAGTGTGCTTAGATACAATGGGCTGGCAGCTGAGGCTTGGCAGGATGGGGGAGTTAATTAAGGTCGAGGGAGCAGGAAAGAGTTTGTTATTCGCTATTGGCTTAGTACGGCCTATACATAATAGGGCCATGACGGTTTTGGCAAGGCCTTGAACTTCATATATCCTTTTTACTCAATCCAGAATACCGATAAAGTCGATTGAATCATTTTGTCGACCTTTCCTTTGGATTTATTATCATAGGTAGTGTTCGAGATCGCCTGCATGCGGTGAACGTCGAATGTAGCTAACATCAGTTTTGTCCTCGCGTTGTTGAAGGAGATGCTGCTGCTGGATGGAATGCTTCCGGGCGCCATGATCCTTCTATCAGGAATAGAATAATCGAGGGCACCGATCGATTGCATCAATCATCGCTCAATGAGCTATTAACTGCCGCCAATAGCGCTTCGCTTGCATGCAAGGCGGCTAATAAAAGCGCCAGGTAGACGCGCGAGATGCATTTTGAGTACTGGTGGTACTGGACAAGCTCTAGGGGAATAATCTCTTTCTTATTTCTTTCCCATGACGACTAGGAACGGGCAAATCAAGAATTTCAATTTGAATTCCGGACCTCAACATCCTGCTGCTCATGGTGTTTCACGATCAGTATTGGAAATGAACGGAGAAGTGGTGGAACGTGCGGAACCACATATTGGATCACTCGGTCACGAAGCGGCCGACGCTTGAGTAGGCTCCTATGCCGCTAGCACGGTGGAGGATCCGTAGCGCGTCATGAGCACCGGGCAAAGGGACGGTTGAGCAACTCAAGCGAACCGCCCTGCCTGACTTGGGTTAAAGATAGAAGGGATAAGGTTGTGAAGGTGGCCTCGTTATCCACACATCTCGTCGGAGGACCGACCTAGGTTTTCACGAGCGTAGGCGGGTCCTGGAGTGCCCGTCAAGGGCGCTAGCGCATACCCCGGGGTGATCATCACCACCTGCACCTCACATCTCGGCACAAGGAACGCGTGTAACCCGCTGCTCCAAGTCAACCACTGAATTTCCTGTAATTCATAGCGCCTAATGTAACGTAGCAGCAAGGGACAACCCACCCATACAGACAGCCTGCGGGAGGACGACACTACTGGCAAAGAGGTAAATGCCGCAGCGCTGGCGTGGTGCAGGGCCTACGCCAGGGGAGCATAGGGAGGAAAGGGAGCCGGAAGGTGGAAGAGCCAGGGGAAGCCGGGTCATTTGACGGAAATGGAAGGTCCGAGCGGCTCATTCATTCTTGAAAAAAGAGGGGGGGGGGGAGCGAGCCAATGTATCAATGAGTAGATACAGTCAACGGTATTAAGACAGCGCTGCCTACACGTGAATTAGCTTCCGAGGTCGAGCAGTCTCAATTTCACTACAGGATTCGCGAATGAATGCTGGGCTGGGCCACCTCAAATGGCACGAGCCGCATGCGGGGAGACCCATACGTACGGTTTTCAGGGGGATCCGGCCGGCCGGCGCCCACCCGACTAGAGGGACTGAGAAATTAATCGAGTACAAAACTTATCTTCAAGCTTTACCTTATTTTGATCGTTTAGAGGGCGATCGCGGAGTCACTGAATGAAGTCCTCCCTCCCTTTCTTTTGAAGGTGCTGGCCCACTGCGAGGCAGATATGACTAAGTGACATATTGAATATGGCGACGACTACAACATGTCGTAGAAGGAGATAAGAGGTGGAGCCAACGACCCACTAAGACTCACGTATCTACAACTACATTCCCGAGCGGCAGTCAAACGGAGGCGTGAATGCAAGATGCCAGCGGAATGATCGACCGGACGGAGGCTAGGGCAACTTTCTTCCCACCGCGTCCTTCCTTGTGTGTCGGAGATACAAAGCGAGTGCACCGGAAAAGAAGGGGAACTGAATCGATCTATTCCATGGCGAAGCATCCGAAGCATAACTGCACACTCACACGATCTTTGCCGAGAGATAGGAGCATTCGGTGGAACCGTGAACTACACTTGGTTCTTGATAGATGTGTTGGATGATGGCTCGTGGTACTGCTGCCCGCCCTTGCTCAGCTTTGATATCCGTGTGATCGGAGAGTGGGCAGAGCAAAAGGGAAGGAGGTCCTCATACGGAGTCGCACACTTGAGCAGTGCGGGAGACTGGAGAATGGGTCGAGTAAACTCCCTTAGGGCCGATTAAATCACAGACGAGGAACTTTTCTTTCTTTTTTTCTTTTTGATTTGAAGGGTATGTTCTCAAAAAAGAAAGGCAGAGGTAAATACTTCGAAGAGGCGGCTCGGTAGGGATGGAATGGTCAATAGTCAAGTCAAGGATGACTTCTTTGTTGGCGAAACGATGGGGGAGAGAAAGCACGCCAGTGATTCTCTGAGCCGGTCTTCATTTCCAACGCCTCGGGAAACAGGTCGAGATAGATGACAGCACCTTTTTATCCTCTTCCTTACCGGAAGGCGCACTTCTCTTCTTCTTGGCCTTCACCTCCTTCCCGGCCCGGAAATAGAACCCAACCCCTTTCTCGATCCATTCATTTCGCAAGCAAAGGGATCGAGCTAAGCCCCTCCTATTCAAGCCGGGTGTGGCCTCGCCTTTTGCTCTTCCTTCGGTTTGGCTCCACGAAGGTGCCGCCTAGACTAGGAGCCCCACTCATATTCAAAAGGCGCCCAGCTTTCAAGACGATGATAATAATTAGTCAACTTTTTCCAATATCATGGAATAGCATGGCCCGGGGCTAAGGTAACTCCAGTGGGAGAGCCGTGTTATGGGTGACCTTATTGCATGGTTCAGAGAGCACTTGTGTATGTGATGCAAGTAAACGTGTAGAAAAAGCTGTCGTAAAGTTTCATTGTTCGTTCCGTCGTTGACCCTATCTATGTTTCTACGATGGCCGAAGAACACGCTCATTCTTCAGCCGTAGAGAGACTTTTGAATTGTGAGGTACCATTACGAGCTCAATATATAAGGTGTTATTCTGTGAAATAACTCGAATTTGAAATCATTCACTTGCTTCAACTACTCATGTTATGGATGTGGGAGCATCAACTATGTTCCTTTGGGCTTTTGAGGAGCGGGAGAAATTGTTGGAATTCTATGAAAGAGTCCCGGGAGCCAGGATGCATGCCAGTTTCATACGACCTGGTGGAGTGGCACAAGATCTGCCTCTTCGCTTATGCCGAGATATTGATTCCTCCACACAACAATTTGCTTCTCGTATCGACGAATTAGAAGAGATGTCAACCGGCAACCGTATCTGGAAACAACGATTAGTGGATATTGGTATTGTCACTTCACAGCAAGCAAAGGATTGGGGATCCAGTGGTGTAATGTTAAGAGGTCGTGCGACATGAAGACATTGATAGCAATATGGGGGAAGTTCCCATCAAGCAACAATGGTTCTGCCTGACCCTACAAAAGCATGCATATGTTGTCAGTGAAGATTTTGTGTGAAGCCTTGGAGACGACGTACCCGGGGCTAGGGTGAGCTGAGGGGGGATAGCGTAAGTGAACGAATGTGTGTAAGCCTAGTCAAAGATTCCTATTCTAGGCGGGGCGGGCCATCAACCTTCGAATGGTGTTGGTCCTATGGACCGTGAACGGATTTGCCTCTGGCCTCTGGGCATGTCGGAACCGCATGAGTTCACCGGGGTGGAGCACGGTCCGCCAAAATCGGCATAGGTTAGGTGCTATTGATGGAACACGGTAAGCCCATCTTTCTCCATATGAAAGTGTTGCGGGCACATAGAGATGTGGGTAGAGGAAGTCTCAAAAAGCGAAGGCCGAGCTGTAGGTTACGTGACCTGCACCGAAAAGGTGGCTGACTGGGCTTTCTCCTGGATCAAAGCGGATCAGCTCGCCAAATTCGTCGATCGAATCGGGTGCCCGTAACGTCGAATGAAAGTGGTCTTTCTACAACCCTATTTATATGATTTTAGGGCCCCATTCCCCTATCCCTCCCTTATGTTTAGGCTGGATCTGCCCAAGAACGACTGTGGTGGTACGGAAGGCACGGACTCCAAGCGTCCCTCACCCTCCGAGAAAGAAACTCCTCAACCATCACAAGATAAAGAAGTATGACGCTTCGGTGGCTGACTCTATTGGTCATAGTTCCTTTCTGTGCGGCGGTGCTCGCTTATGCGGCGTGTGAACCACCAGATCATAAGGAAAGATGCCTCTCGGGGCATCCGAGAATGATTCATGCCGTATGAAGGAAACTCCCATGTACAGCTTTGTTTTGGGGGAAGGAGCCTGACAGGTCCCCCACCGACTTGGCCCGGCCTAAGTGAAAGTGCAAAAGTTAAGGGTGGGCCTACCCATCCCAACACAGGGTATCTTTGGGATTCGAAGTGCAGCACCTTACGATGTTCATGACCAATCGGATCTTCACGTAGCGATGGGTACCAGAGGAGATCGCTATGATCGTTCTTGTATCCGTATTGAAGAGATGCGACAAAGTGTTCGGATCATTGTGCAATGTCCTAATCAAATGCCTAGTGGCATGATCAAAGCCGATGATCGTAAGCTATGTCCTCCATCACGATCTCGAATGAAACTATCCATGGAATCATGCGCCGTGTGAAACATAGATCATCGCCGTTCTGAACCGAGACTCAGGTTAAGATCCGTCTCGGAACAGCTGTGGGGTTAGGAGTAAAGCATCCCGAGGTTGGTGCATCTCGTTGGGCGTGGAGAAGCATTGGGAACCCCAATATCTTTCTTCGGAGCAGTTTATTTTCCCGTCCCATCGCCCCGGCATAGCGCTTCGCTTCCGGTTCTTCAGAGGAATCAACTGACTTCTCCCTTCTTCATTGATCCGGGGGAAAGGGAACCATCTACCAGTTGGGAAGCTAGACATCAAGGTTGTGGCTTGATGAGGATAACTGTCGACATGCCGGAGTTGGCTGTCGGCACAACATGGTGGTGCCTTACCAAGACCGCAAGAAGACGCTGGTAGCGTCGTGGTGGTGCTTCAGATTCCAATGTACCGCGGCCCAAAGGATGAGGACATCAATAGGATTGTTACACCCACAGCCCCTCTTGCTATACATACTTTGGATCAATTACTAGAGCTCATGACGCCAATCAAATTACTGTACTTTCGCTTTCTTGGTAATGATTCTAATGTTCATGAGAATATGATGCTGCCTAAATTGGATACATTTGTTTTGCTTACAAATGAAGGGCCTAGCTTGGAGAAGGATGAACATTGGATCAAGAACAAGCATGGAGATGATGGCATGCGCAAGGGGAACAAGAACGGAGCTACAAGTGATGATTTCAGGACATTGAAGCCACCATAATGAGTGCATGAAGCCTTGGACGAAATATACAAGATGCCACTTCATAACTTTCGTCCACGGGCTATTCTGGGTGCTGCATCACCTTTTTATTGGGCCAGGCCCATGTAATTTCGAAATACATAAGTATAGGCTATTTTTAGAGTCCGTATGTATGGGGAAACAAGAGTTAGGGTTGGTTTCGGACCCCTCCCTCAGGGGCCACGAAATTTTCCCTCTTCCTCCATATATACAGCCCTTAGGGCGTCGTTTAGACTTTGGGTTTTGTTTAGATTAAAAGTTCGCCATAGCTGCAACTTCGCGTGCCGTTTGTGTTCAACGACTGACAAAGGCGTCACAGAACCCCACCTTGATCAATAAAGCTTTCATCTTATATTCGCAATATCCAGATTGCAATCTCAATTTCTTGCTTGTTCCTCATTTGCTCGCAGGAAACAGACCCTCGTGGTCAGGTTGATCGTGCTCCGGCGTGGTCAATAACCTCTTGGAGTTGGTTTAGCGATTGCTAAGGTGCGACATCCTCGCACGATCGTAGTCGGATCATCAAAGTCGACTTCCACCAAAGCGTTATCCATCATCTCATCGAAAGACGGGACACCTTTGCCTCTATCAAGTGGTATCAGATTTCCAGGTTGCTCGGTGAGATTTTACAGTTTTTCGTAGTTTAGATCGAGTCTGTTCTTCATACCTATAGTCCACGAAAAAGCCAAAAAAAAATAGGTTTAGTTCATCCCATCCGAAACAATCTGAGCCTTTGCATAATCTTTTCAGTATTTGCTTTGTTGAATTTGCGGTTGCATCGTCGTGTCAAGTTGCTGGTCTTAGCGTCTAGTCCTTTAGAGTTTCGAGTTCTGTTCACAGGTTGTCACGTCTTCGCTGCCATATATTACCATCGCATCATCGTCATCGCTGCTGCCATATACCACCACCACATATTCACCGCCAATCCGAGTCCATATATGCCACCACATATCCGCCGCCATCACGCCAATCCGAGTCCACCTGCAACATATATCCGCCACCAGTCCGAGTTCCACCAGATTCATCTCCGCCACCAGTCCGAGTTCCACCAGTTTCATCTCCGCCACCAGTCCTATTCCGAGTCCAGTATTTTGTTACTCTGTTTTGGATTTCCAGATCACGCAATACTCCGAGTCGTGACAGAGAAGGACTCCCCAACTTCCGTGCTACCCGCAGTAGAGAAATAGTTCCAAACTCAAAAAAAAACTAAGTCTGGAAAATTCTGGCTAGGAAGTTTTTAGACCATTTGTAGACTTTTTTGATTTTTTTTGTTGCGGAGCAAAAAAAGAGGAAAAAAAAGTGCAAAAAAAGGAAAAAAAAGAGAAAAAACTTCAGAGTGTGCTCCTCCCTTGTTTACGTGCCGCGCCGTGATTTTGTTGGTGGTCTAGGCTCGCGTCTCTAGCACAGTCTAGCTTAGGACCAGCAGAGTACCGTCGTTGAGCGTTTATTCAACTTTGCATCTCTGAATTGATTATTGCTGACCCTTTTGCTACCATATTATAAGCCTTCCCAGCTCCACATACATCTACGCCGTATGCGTTTGACTCTCCACAGTAATTGCTCTATCCAAGCTTTGAGAGTTTTGACTACAACGGTTGCCGATCACCGCTTCTTGGGTAAGAACTGGTAAGAATTTGAGATTTGCTTGACGGATTTGTGACACCCACCACCACCTCTTGTTAGTAGTCTGTAGGATCATATTCTTGTGTGTTTCTATTGCTGCTAACCATGCCAGGATCACAAGCCGTCGAGACTGACTGGGAGAACATGACGAATAAGGATTTGCATGATAAATTTCAGCAAATGATGAGTGGACAGGTGCAAGATGTGCTAAACAGATTTGAAGAGGCCATGGAGAAGATAGATGTCATGGAGAAGACGTTCGAAACAAAGCTCGTTAACAAGTTTAATGAATTGCTCGCGCGTCTTCCACCACCACCACCCGCTGCACCTAACGCACCTCTCCAACAACGACTACCTCGACGTCACGAAATAGACCTCCGCCGAGCGAGCCGTGTCCCTCTTGCGTTTGGCCAAACTGTTGGTGCTGCTGTTGATACTTTTGTGGCTCCTGCTGCTGATGCGGAGGAGGATGATTATGTGGGAGATTACAAGGATGAGGTTGATCAAAATCAGAACTACGTGCAACCACCTGCACCACAACCACCAGGTCGTCCACATGAAAATAATCAGAATGGTTGGGCTCTCCCTCAGGTACGAGATCATGACCATCTTCCTAAACAGAAATTGAGTATTCCACCTTTCGAGGGTAGATATGTTCCTGATATATATCTTACTTGGGAGTTAGAAACTGAACAACGATTTACATGTTTACAATATCCCGAGGAGAGACGAGTTGCAGCTGCTGTTTGTGCTTTCACTAGTTTTGCATGTGTATGGTGGTCTGAACATTGTAGATTATATCCTATTCCAACTACTTGGTCTGCTTTGAAAACTGCTATGCGTGATCGTTGGGTTCCACCATATTATCAACGTGAATTGCTTCAAAAATTACAGCGCTTAAGACAAGGGAAAAATTTCAGAGAAGAATATTATCAGGAATTACAAACTGGCATGATTAGATGTGGTATTGTTGAGGTGAATGAAGCTATGCTTGCATGTTTTCTGGGTGGATTAAATAGAGAGATTCAGACCATTCTAGACTATAAGAAGTATACTAATATCACTCGTTTATTCCATCTTGCTTGTAAAGCTGAACGTGAAGTGCAGGATCGACAAGCATTGGCGCGAACTAACTTTTCTGCAGGCCGACCTTCATCATGGACACCGCGTGCATCTTCTACTTCAACGACACCAGCACCTCAATCAGGTGCCACCTCCAGCCGTGATACAAGAAAACAGGCACAACCACCATTATCTGCCAAGAGCGCATCTGCCGGGCCTGCACAGAGTTCTTCTTCTTCCATGGCATCAACAGGGCACACAAGCGATATTATTTGTCGTCGTTGTAAGGGAAGAGGTCATTATGCGAGAGAATGCAAATATCAGCGTGTGATGATTGCAACCGAGGATGGTGGGTATGAGTCCGCTAGTGACTATGATGAGGAGACTTTGGCTCTTATTACACGTGAAGAACATGGTGGAGATGATTCTGATCATGAGACGCAATACATGGCTCCAGAAGACGCTGACATGTATGAATGTTTAGTTGCTCAACGTGTTTTGAGTGTGCAGGTCACACAAGCTGAGCAAAATCAGAGGCACAATTTGTTCCATACCAAGGGAGTTATGAAAGAACGTTCCGTGAGCGTCATCATAGACGGAGGGAGCTGCAACAACTTGGCTAGCCTGGAGATGGTGGGGAAGCTTTCTCTCACCACAAGACCACATCCACATCCTTACTACATCCAATGGTTCAACAACAGCGGCAAGGTTAAGGTAACACGTACTGTTCGTGTGCATTTTAGTATCTCTACATATGCTGATTATGTTGATTGTGATGTGGTACCTATGCAAGCATGTTCCTTATTACTTGGTAGACCATGGAAATTTGATAAACATTATGTACACCATGGTAGAAACAATCAGTATACTCTTGTTCATAAGGATAAAAATATTACTTTGCTTCCTATGATTCCTGATTCTATATTGAAAGATGATATTAATAGAGCTAATAAAGCAAAACAGGAGAAAAATAAGAGTGAAAATTAGATTGTGGCAAAAGAATTTGAGCAACAAATGAAGCCTAATAATAAACCATCTAGTGTTGCTTAGGAAATTAAATTGAAAAGTGCATGTTTATTTGCCACCAAATCTGATATTGATGAGCTAGATTTCAGCAAATCTGTTTGCTATGCTTTTGTGTGCAAAGAGGCATTATTCTCATTCGAGGACGTGCCTTCCTCTTTGCCTCCTGTTGTCACTAACATTTTGCAGGAGTTCGCTGACGTCTTTCCACAAGACGTGCCACCGGGATTACCGCCTATTCGAGGGATTGAGCATCAGATTGACTTAATTCCCGGTGCTTCACTGCCAAATCGTGCGCCATACCGTACCAATCCAGAGGAGACGAAGGAGATTATGCGTCAAGTACAAGAGCTTATCGACAAAGGTTATATACGCGAATCCCTTAGTCCTTGTGCTATTCCTATTATTCTAGTGCCAAAAAAGGATGGTACATCACGTATGTTGTTGATTGTAGAGGCATTAATAATATTACTATTCGTTATCGTCATCCTATTCCTAGGCTAGTTGATATGCTTGATGAATTGAGTGGCTCTACAATATTCTCCAAAGTTGATTTGCGTAGTGGATACCATCAAATTCGTATGAAATTGGGAGATGAATGGAAAACAACATTTAAAACTAAGTTTGGATTATATGAGTGGTTAGTCATGCCTTTTGGGTTAACTAATGCACCTAGTACTTTCATGAGATTAATGAACGAAGTTTTACGTGCTTTCATTGGACGATTTGTGGTAGTTTACTTTGATGACATATTGATTTATATCAGATTTTTGGAAGAACATTTGGAACATTTACGTGCTGTTTTTATTGCTCTACGTGATGCACGTTTGTTTGGTAACCTTGGGAAGTGCACTTTTTGCACCGACCGAGTATCTTTTCTTGGCTATGTTGTTACTCCATAGGGAATTGAAGTTGATAAAGCCAAGATTGACGCTATTGAGAGTTGGCCACAGCCCAAAACGGTCACACAAGTGAGGAGTTTTCTTGGCCTCGCTAGATTCTATAGGCGTTTCGTGAGAGATTTCGGCACCATTGCTGCACCTCTCAATGAGCTTACAAAGAAAGATGTGCCTTTTCTTTGGGGTACCGCACAACATGAAGCCTTCACAGTATTGAAAGATAAGTTGACACATGCTCCTTTACTCCAACTTCCTGATTTTAATAAGACTTTTGAGCTTGAATGTGATGCTAGTGGAATTGGATTAGGAGGTGTGTTATTACAAGATGGCAAACCTGTTGCATATTTTTCTGAAAAATTGAGTGGGCCTAGTCTGAATTATTCTACTTATGATAAATAATTATATGCTCTTGTTCGGACTTTAGAAACATGGCAACATTATTTATGGCCCAAAGAATTTGTTATACATTCTGATCATGAATCTTTGAAACATATTAAAAGTCAAGCTAAACTGAATCGTAGACATGCCAAATGGGTTGAATTCATTGAGACTTTCCCTTATGTCATCAAACACAAGAAGGGAAAAGAAAATGTTATTGCTGATGCATTGTCTCGTTGCTATACTATGCTTTCACAACTTGACTTTAAAATATTTGGTTTGGAGACCATCAAAGATCAATATGTGCATGATGCTGATTTTAAAGCTGTTATGTGCATTCCAGCTAGCTCTGTTCGTCTTTTGTTGTTGCAGGAGGCGCATGGAGGAGGATTAATGGGACACTTTGGCGTGAAGAAGACGGAGGACGTACTTGCTACACATTTCTTTTGGCCAAAGATGAGACGGGATGTTGAGCGTTTTATTGCACGCTGCACTACATGTCAAAAAGCTAAGTCACGACTCAATTCTCGTGGTTTATATATGCCTTTGCCTGTACCTAGTGTTCCTTGGGAGGATATATCTATGGACTTTGTTTTAGGTTTACCTCGAACAAAGAAGGGGAGGGATAGCATATTTGTTGTCGTGGATAGATTCTCGAAAATGGCACACTTTATACCATGTCATAAAAGCGATGATCTTGTTAATGTTGCTGATTTGTTCTTTCGTGAAATTATTCGCTTGCATGGTGTGCCAAATACTATTGTTTCAGATCGTGATACTAAATTTCTTAGCCACTTTTGGAGATGTTTATGGGCTAAGTTGGGGACTAAACTGCTTTTTAGTACTACTTGTCACCCCCAAACTGATGGACAAACTGAAGTAGTCAATAGAACTTTGTCTACTATTCTTAGGGGTATTTTGAAGAATAACAAGAAAATGTGGGAGGAATGCTTGCCTCATATTGAATTTTCTTATAATCGTTCATTGCATTCTACTACTAAGATGTGCCCTTTTGAAATTGTGTATGGTTTCCTACCTCGTCACCTATTGATTTGTTGCCTCTTCCATCTTCGGAGAAGGTTAATTTTGATGCTAAACAACATGCTGAATTGATTTTAAAAATGCATGAGTTAACTAAGGAAAACATTGAGCGTATGAATGCTAAATATAAACTTGCTGGAGATAAGGGTAGAAAACATGTTGTGTTTGCACCTGTAGATCTTGTTTGGTTACATTTGCGTAAGGATAAATTTCCTGATTTGCGCAAATCAAAGCTAATACCACGTGCTGATGGTCCCTTTAAGGTGTTAGAGAAAATAAATGATAATGCATATAAACTTGAGCTGCCTGCAGATTTTGGGGTTAGTCCCACTTTTGACATTGCAGATTTGAAGCCTTATTTGGGAGAGGAAGATGAACTTCCGTCGAGGACGACTTCATTTCAAGAAGGGAGGATGATGAGGACATCAATACGATTGTTACACCCACAGCCCCTACTTGTATACATACTGGACCAATTACTAGAGCTCGCGCACGCCAATTAAATTACCAGGTACTTTCGTTTCTTGGTAATGATTCTAATGTTCATGAGAATATGATGCTGCCTAAATTGGATACATTTGTTTTTCTTACAAATGAAGGGCCTAGTTTGGAGAAGGATGAACATTGGATCAAGAACAAGCATGGAGATGATGGCATGCGCAAGGGGAACAAGAACGGAGCTACAAGTGATGATTTCAGGACGTTGAAGCAACCATAATGAGTGCATGAAGCCTTGGACGAAATATACAACATGCTACTTCATAATTTTCGTCCACGGGCTATTCTAGATGCTGCGTCACCTTTTTATTGGGCCAGGCCCATGTAATTTCGGAATACATAAGTATAGGCTATTTTTAGAGTCCGTATGTATGGGGAAACAAGAGTTAGGGTTGGTTTCGGACCCCTCCCACAGGGGCCACGCAATTTCCCCCCTCTTCCTCCATATATACAGCCCTTAGGGCGTCGTTTAGATTTTGGGTTTTGTTTAGATTAAAAGTTCGCCATAGCTGCAACTTCACGTACTTCGTTTGTGTTCAACGACTGCACAAAGGCGCCATGTAACCCCACCTTGATCAATAAAGCTTTCATCTTATATTCGCAATATCCAGATTGCAATCTCAGTTTCTTGCTTGTTCCTCGTTTGCTCGCAGGAAACAGACCCTCGTGGTCAGGTTGATCGTGCTCCGGCGTGGTCAATAACCTCTCGGAGTTGGTTTAGCGATTGCTAAGGCGCGACGTCCTCGCACGTTCGTAGTCGGATCATCAAAGTCGACTTCCACCAAAGTGATATCCATCATCTCATCGAAAGACGGGACATCTTTGCCTCTATCATCCAGGATCAGAACGAGCTTGCCGGCGGACCACTACCGTCCCATTCTTTAGTGAGCTGGAGCGCTTCCATCTTATCCACGGAAAACGCGTCAAGCTATCGCTTCGGGTCGAAGCATTAAAGAAAAAGGATCGGGAAACGCGGCGGCATAGGAACCACGGGAACCCAGGAGGGAGAAAGACGATGTACGAGATACGGGATCCTCGCAGTAGGCTGGAATAAAATCCAGCCGAGAGAGGGCAGCCTTTAGAAGCAACAGGTTGGGAAACCAAACCATAAGAAAGAGGGATTAGCATTATTGACCCCATAAGAAAGCACTAACACCTTCCTCATCGGGGCTCCGCGCACTGGGAAAAGGCTTCCGCGAGAGGAAACCGGCTACTAGTTAGGAAGTGAACATAAGGTATCAAGAGGTCCCTCACAGTGAGGTGCAATTAAATTGCCCCTATTAGTCAAGTACCATTCTTCCTATTTAGTTTAGGGGTTAAGGCGAGAAATGGCTTGATGAACCCTTCCTTTCACCACGCACCGGCCCCATTCACTTGCAACTCGTAGAGGCTGTAAGTAAACAGTGCCCCACTAAATTCAAAGTGACGGTGGGGTTGAAAGACGAGAGTGCCTACCTCCGCCGAGAGTGCCCGCCTTTACATCAAGTAGGCTACTTTTTCGGGCATGATCCGGAATAAGCGTTCCTGTGTATATAGATATCTTCGATGCTATCATTTCGACATGTCCGCTTCAACCCCTCTTTCGCCTCCCAAAAAGCAAAGTTGGCTTGACGAGCGCAGATGAGGAAGCGGGAGAAATAAAACCAAGAATCTCTTTCTTTTCTTTCCAAATACTTTATGAAGTTAAGGTGCAAAGAGAAGCGCTTTCGCTACTGAGAGAGCGAATGGTCAGCGCGAGGGTTCACCGACTTAGCCGAGCGTTAGCGACGCGTCATTCTCATAGCGAGGCACTTCGAGTTAGCGAAGCGTTGTAGTAGCGTCGGAGACTATGTGCTATAATGATGAACTAAGGACGTTCCGCCTTATCTACAGAAGCAGTCGACTGAGTTCTGAAAGAATGGGATCCTTGGTGGGTAATGGCTCAATCTATAGATGGAAAGCCTTATGATGGGAAATGATGAGGACATCAATACCATTGTTACACCCACAGCCCCTACTGTTACATATACTGGACCAATTACTAGAGCTCACAAGACGCCAATTGAATTACCGTGTACTTTCGTTTCTTGGTAATGATTCTAATGTTCATGAGAATATGATACTGCCTAAATTGGATACATTTGTTTTGCTTATAAATGAAGGGCCGAGCTTGGAGAAGGATGAACATTGGAGCAAGAACACGCATGGAGTTGATGGCATGCGCAAGGGGATCAAGGACGGAGTTACAAGTGATGATTTCAGGACTCTGAAGCCACCATAAGGAGTGCATGAAGCCTTGGACGAAATATACAAGATGCCACTTCATAATATTCGTCCATAGGCTATTCTAGGTGCTGCGTCACCTTATTAATGGGCCAGGCCCATGTAATTTCGAAATACTTAAGGATATGCTATTTTTAGAGTCCGTATGTGTGGGGAAACAAGAGTTAGGGTTGGTTTCGGACCCCACCCTCAAGAGCCACGAAATTCCCTCCTCTTCCTCCATATATACAGCCCTTAGGGCGTCGTTTAGACTTTGGGTTTTGTTTAGATTAAAAGTTCGCCATAGCTGCAACTTCGGCGTGCTTCGCTTTGTGTTCAACGACCGGACCAAGGCGCCACAGTAACCCCACCTTCATTAATAAAGCTTTCCTCTTATATTCGCAATATCCAGATTGCAATCTTAGTTTCTTGCTTGTTCTTCGTTTACTCGCAGGAAACAAGCCCTCGTGGTCAGGTTGATCGTGCTCTGGCGTGGTCAATAACCTCGGAAGTTGGTTTAGCGATTGCTTAGGCGCGACGTCTCGCACGTTCGTAGTCGGATCGTCAAGGTCGACTCCCACAGAAAACGATAGCCACCATCTCATCGAAACATCGGGACACATTTGCCTCTATCAGGAAACTACCACGTTAGGTTTGGAGAGAGATGGGACCCGTTATAGTTTAGGGGGAGCATATGCAAGCTTTTTCTTTCCATAGCCGGTCAAATGACTAACGGATCATCGGTCTACTCTACCTCAATTCACCATTTCGAAGTTTATACAGAAGGTTTTTCCGTACCAGCTCCTTCTACCTATACCGCAGTTGAAGCACCTAAAGGTGAATTTGGTGTCTTTCTTGTCAGTAATGGGAGTAATCATCCCTACCGTTGTAAAATAAGAGCACCTGGCTTTGCCCATTCACAAGGACTCGATTCTATGTCCAAACATCACATGCCAGCAGATGTAGTCACCATCATAGGTACTCAAGATATTGTGTTCTGAGAGGTAGATAGATATGACGTAGTCTTGCTTGATCAGGACCCTAGCTTTATTGCGAGCCAAAACTGCCTGAAAGAAGCAAAATGGAAAAGGATGCAAAATGCAATGGGATTCCTGATCCAATAAGAAATCCCAATTCGGAGTTTGTTTGGATCAAATTCCTATGTTATACTATTCCATTCTCGATGATGAATCGATTTGATAGATCTTATATTGTTATTCCAAATATTGATCCGATTCGGTATCATCGTAATGACAAAAGCTGACATAGTTACTAGTGGTTCGAGGAGAAATCCTTTCAATCATCAACGCCCTTTTCTACTAAAATTGCTATTCGTGATACCGGTCAAATCGACTATTCTCATCAACTTTGAGTCTCTTCCCTCTCGTATGATCACAAAGTGGAGTTCCTTCTCTATAAAAGGAGCTGGTCTAGAGTGTGATTCGGATCAAAACAAATGGATGAGCCTCGTTTCTTTGAAGCAAGTGTACGCTGCACTAAGGAGTCGAGTCGACTTATCCGAACTTTCCTACCAAGTTCGAGCTCTTGCTCGCTCTATTTCGTGAGCTGAGCTATTTATACCGATGTATACTATTGAGTGAGATGGAGAAAGACAATGGTGGTATTCCATAGGGAGATCCTGTGTTGGATGATAAATAGGGTTTGCCTTTCGAGAAAGGGGCTTGGATATCTCCATCTCCATGTTATAGGACGTCTCAAATATATCTATCGATCTATACCATATGGTGAGCCAACTAACCCCCTCTCCAATCCAATACTTGCTAGCGCAGGGAATCGATCATCTGTGGGTGTTCAGCCAAAGACTCTAGCCCCGGATTCCGATAACTTCTACGATTCTCTCATTATTCAAAGGTCCAGATTGAAGGGATGTTTGTTATTCACTTCGGGTCAAGAGGAATTTACACTCAAGAGCACGCGTTTTATGTTAGCATTCCTATTTGAGAGTGCCCTCCCTCCTATTTGGTTGGAAGTTTCTGCTCAAGTTGAGAAAGCAAGGGCTGACCGGACCGCTGCTCACTCTTGCGCTTCAACGGCGATTGTCTCCATCTTTCGCCCACCCAGGGGTTAGGGTTATCTTTTGAAAGAATCTCTTATATCGCCAGATACGAGAATCGGTCGTGCATATTATCATATAGAAATGTGAATCGAGATGCATGTGGATGAGAGTTTGGCTTTCTTTTGGCAAAAGCTGGATTGTTTTCAGCAAACTAGCAATCTGTGGAGATGGTTGATCTGTCCCGCCTTGATTGATAGCGATATAGCCACTCTCATTTCAATGCGGCACATTGATACCATCATTCCAATCTTCTATCGTCCGTGCTAAATACCATGAAATTAAGTAGCTAAGGTCTAGTGGACCTATTTAAACAAGGATATGCCGATCCCTCTCATCGACTTTTCCACTATCAACCCCAAAACCCAACTACGCTTACGTAAAGGAAATTAGTACGATTCACTTATGGATTTGAAATCACTGCATATACCAGGTATTGGGCATACAAGAACATTCTGTAGTATTAGTAAGAGGAGGAAGGGTTAAGTATCTTTTTTGTTTGTATTCTAGCTTAGCTCTCTCTATTCTTTGCTTAAGATATCGTGTCGCATAGATGGATGGCATCTCCCTATTCCCACATCCCCGGATATGATTAATGCATGGAAGCTAAGGAATTGGGTCATTCTTCAGCCCAAGATGCAAGCATTTGGACTCCATCCGAATATGGCAGTTGAACTCTTATAATAGGCTTGGCTCGGAAAATGGGCTTATCTTGGGCAAAAAAACGCAAATAAAGAAGAGCTTCTTGTTTCCAAGCGGAACTAGAATGGGCTGCTAGCAGATTTGTTGGGGATGGCAAGTTAACACCGTGGGTAGGCTTGCCTTTCACTCTCTCTGGCACATTTTGGCGGAACGTCAACGTTATATATAGTGGAATTCTAGAGGTAAGTTAATGTTTTCAAAAATCCAAATGGAAAAGGATTTGCAAAAATATGCAGATTAGAAGCTACTCCAGTTTATGAGAGAAAGAAGAGGAAGAATCGGCGAACATCCTAAAAATGGTACTTTTGTCTCAATCCGATCAAAAACAAACATATTCTATTGTGTGTTGACCATCGGGAAACGAATGGATTAAGATGAAGACGGACGGTTCAATTAGCGAGCATGGGAAGGCTTGTGGAGGTTTAGCAATAAAAAGGGTATATATGCGTTCTCTCAAGCAGTTAAGAACAAGACCATACACAAAGTCGAGCTCTTTTGCATCTGAACATGTATTCAAATAGCAGCTGAAAAGGAGTGTCAGAGGATTTGGATTGATTCGGATTCCCTAACGTAAGACATGGTCTACTCTCAAGATCCCAAAGTTCGCAGCTAAGGAAAGCCCCTTCTTCATAAGATCAAGAAAGTACGAAGCGTCTTTCAAGATTGGAAAATCTCCCATACTTGGAGAGAAGCAAACCAACCGGCCGATTTGCAATTGACTGTGCTTAGTAGTTGACATCTTTGGTCTTCACATTTTCCCTTCCATTTTGTAAAGTTAGTAGAAGAGGATAGATCCGATAAATTGACGAATGTCAATCTTCATTTTTGTAGATTAATACACTGGTAGGGGTCGACAGGCAAATCCCAAAGCTGACCCCTAACAAATGCCGGACTGCTCTTGATCTTCTCTCTCTTCGTAAAACGGAACCTTCTCAAAGACTCCTTTGCAATCGAGAACACAATTCAGAACCCTCCTTCTCACAAGAAGGCAAACCTTGTACATTGATCGAATCTTCTTTCGCATCCGTAAGAGAGGTCATGGGCTATCCGAGAGAGTGGTTCGGTGACTACCGGAGTCATTGATTAAGCAGGTCGATGGGCTTAGTAGGGCTCGAACCTACAATATCACCGTTATGAGTGATACGTTTCAAGCAATTAAACTATAAGCCCAATCGGATCTCTACATGCCGGGAAGAGTGGATGTAAAGAGGAGACCTTTGCTCTATCTCCTTCTTCCTCTTCCGGGGCCCGGAGGGGTTCTTTGGCACGCCCTATTAAAGAAGCTAAGTGACTTTCATCACTCAAGTAGTGAGTTTGAGAATGACTGTTAGGGCGACCACTTGTACTTATAGGCCTTGGCGACCTATATGTTACGCAACACGCCTTCACTCGATTCAAGAAATCAATAGTTCAAACCATCCCACTAATAGCTTAGATAGTGGCCCTTCCACTTTGGTATAGTTGACCCTACCTATTGACTCAAGGTTCATAGGAAGGGGAACCTGCACGTAGTGGGATGTGAGGCTTCAATTGTTTTGGTACTTTTTCACTACGTCTTATTATTTGTTTTGTAACCGGCTTTTCACGGTAGGTCAAGAGGCCTTTTAGAAGGTGAACAAACGAAAGTTCTCATGGGCGCTAAGCGCTATCTTGTTCGCTTTTGTCAATTGAAGTCGTACAGAAGCGCTCAACTAACTAATAGCTGATAGAGCACGAGCCCTTCTCTAAGCAAGCGAGCCATTTCTTTCTACTATCGTCAAAAGAAAAGAAAAGTACTAAAGGCGAAGGGCATTACATTGTACAGCTACTTTGGTATAGTTACAAAAGGTAACCGGTAGGTATTTGTTGAATCGACAGTTATTACGAAAGGGGAAATAGCTCGATTGGTTAGAGTCTTTGATGCATCACGCCCGAAGTCATGAGTTCGAACCCGTTTTCCTGCTTCGATCTTCCTCTTCTTGCCCGACTCATTTTGAAAACACTTTGGAAGCTGCTGATCCCAGTAGCATTCAAGACAATTGTTCCTTCTTCGGTCTCCCTCCACCCCCTTCGTTTGTTGTGGGTCTCACCGCAGGCACTTACTTAATGAATGAGTGAAGATCTTCCTTCCCCCCTTGTGTCTTACCAAGGACTGAGTTCCCACTAAAAAAAAGTATACCATCCCACCCGGCCTAACCCGGGGGGTTAAGGTTCCTCTCGGAGAAGCTGGCAGAGCTTTTGCCATTGGACCACATCCATCCATCCTCCTACCTAAAGACGCCTTTTCTTGTTCGTTCTTTGAATTACGCTAGTGGAGACTAATTCCTTTCGGCTAATGAAGATACTACCCCAGTCTTCCCATTCATTCCCAGTGGATCCTTCTTATCCCTTTTCATTGAACGAACCAAGTTCACATATACGAGAGTGAGGAATAGAAATCCCACAATCAACTTCCCACTTTTGATGTCCCTTTGACGATTCTGCTGCGTCTTTAGAAAAAAAAAGAGGAGAAGGACAGGGTCGCTAGTCGGAAAAGCTATAACTATCAATTCGAATTACGAATGAATCAAATCTCCCCAAGTAGGATTGAACATACGACCCGATCGATTAACGACCGACCGCACTACCACTAAGCTGCTGAGGAAGAACGGACTTAAGGAAGCTGGCTCTCGTTCTTTGGCCCAACCAACCGCAAACCGAAAATCCAAAAAGTGCGTCACTTTTTCTCTTTCACATACACCGGCAGAAAGGGTGATGATAGCAATCCCCTTTTCCTCCCCGGCCAGGGCAGGACAAGGGGGGCGGCAGTCAACCATCAACTCTCGATATGCATATTGATCAATCGATCTCCGCGTCTTGCCAGTTCGCTAAGTAGACTCACTCTACCGAGGGGCAACTAAGGTTGGTTCCTGCCAATTCCCTTGCTGATCAGCCTTGGAATTGGCAAGTATGAGAGAGGACTCTCTCTGTCTCTCCGAGTTTCAACTACTAAGTGAAGTTAAGTAGCACTTCAACTATTCTAAATGTGAATAGATTCCGATCAAGCAAGCAGGAGAAGGTGGTCCTTTCATCTCTCTGTCTGCTCCATGATCTATAAAGGATCATGAGCAGTTTAATGCTAGAAAAACGAGATCTGCCTAATCATTTTGGTAGATGAAGTAGTTGGAGGTCACGAAGGAAGTAAGGGGGCATGTTCAATTGATAATTTCGAACATTGTAGCATCCTTTTGACGGTTGGGCTTAGAGTTGAGAACTTTTAAGTACTCTTAATATGAAAATACACATTCTAAAATGACGCATCGAGCGAGACCATTCTGTTTCATTGTGAATGAAACTCATATCCAGCTTCGTGTCATTTTTGAACACTGCGATCAGCAAGCAGCAAGCGGGGGAGAGTCAAGTCAAGTACAACACAGATCGACGGGGTGGGGCACGCCAAAGTAACCGGGACCCCTCCGTTGTCACTACAAAATCGCTGGCGACTTATTTTGAAGGTGATATAATACTCTAGCTAAGAATCAGAAAAGGGCTGCGCTAATGTCAAGGAGCAAGAAAAGGGCAGCTAGCTCGAAATCCGATAAATCGAATACCTCCTGGCCTCAGTTATGAGAGAGAACTCCAAGGCAGGATAAAGACTGAATTGGATTCAGCCGCGTGGGGAATTGAAACAACATTCATGGAATGAGTTGAGGCAAAACCTCCAGCTCCTTTTGAGAGTCAGGGGCTTTAAAAGCGCTTTAAAAAGGGCTGTCTGCATTACTGGATTCACTATATCAAATTGTAGTGAAGACAAGGGGCCACGTAGACTAGTCTGAGGTGGTATGCTACATCCATGACCAACTGATGTAGCTAGTGTGACTAAAGCAACAACTATTGGCTTAACTGGTTCTAAACTCTCCCACCCGATAAAGGAACTGAAAGACTTCCCTGGGCCACGTAGACTATTCCCTTCCGCGGACATTCTTTTCTAGAAGGAAAGTAGCAAAGCCGAACGCAAATACACATGCAAATTGCGTCGACTACCTCATCACTGTCCAAAATGGGGGATACCGCTATTCATACATGGATGGACGAGGGACTCTGCTGGCAACATTAGTAGATGACTTTTCTCGCGGAATTCTATTAACGTTGAAAAAAACACAGCTCTCAAACTCACCCTCCGGGTGATCGGTAGAAGCATTAGTACCTAACGGAGCGGTATCTAACCAAAAAGGGAGGTAATGTTCTTTTTAGAAACAGGATGGAGCATGGCTTCCTTTCTTCTTAGATACATTTCATTCATTCCATTTCTATAGTTTACACCAGAACATCTTGCTAATCCTGACAGATCTCGAAAAGGGTGGGGGCACTGGAACCAAATCTACATACACATCAAAACTTCCTATCTCAGCCAAGCTAGCACATTCATCCCACCAATGCATTGTACGACTCTCCACCCCCTTTTCCTCCCTCATGAAATCCTAATTTCCCGCAATGAAATTTGATTTCGTTCATGTTGGCGGTTGGCAAAACAGCCCTGAGATCCGAGACTGGTAAAATATGGGTGCCCAATTTGCTTTTCCGTGCTCCGCCTTAGTGCCCTTATGAAGGCGGCGGGGAGTCCTTAGCCTTTGAACCAAACTCTAGGGAACGCCCAATTGCCTGACGTCTCAACTTCAATGGTGAACTCAGTGACATACACTGAAATGGATTGCATCTATTGTTCCAAACAAGGCTGATATTAGCATAAAAGCCCTTCCATGCAATTTCTTGCTTCGCTCTCTGCATTTAAAGTGTCGGATAGTCAATGGTAACGGAAGATCTATGGTTTTCGAGAGAAGGTAATTGGAAAAACGATTCATTCCTTTGCTTTCTTTTAGATATCTATTCAATAAGATGATCGACCTTACGAAAACTAGATTCATGAAGAAGCCCAAAAAGTGCCGGGCTTAGTGCAGCCAAGTTCCTAGCCGGTGTGGGGTTCTCGCCATGGATATTCGGTCCACTCTGTAATTCCATTCATTTTTCAAACGTAACTCGATTGACTTAATTCACAAACGGCAAGGAAGTCAAAAGTGACGCTTACAGGTCGTACGACAATTGCTTCTCTTCCGGGACTACATACATCTTTTCTTTAACAACTACCATACAAGCTATTTGCTTAATACATGCTAGTAGGTAGGCTAGTGGTGGAGTATTTATTTTCGTCTTTTTTTGGTCTATCTGTATTTTGGTTTTGGGATGGTGCAAATCCATCTATCCACCATTCTTTTATCTTTCAATAGTGTCAACCTCAGTTCTGGTTCTTTATCTTGGAATACTCTCCGTTGTCCTGGAAGCAATGCTTGAAAGAAAGCGTAAGGAAGCGTCAAATCAAGATGATGTATTGGCAAAGCCGATGAAAGGGAATCGAAAGTAGATAGGGACTCCCACTGTAGATGTGGTTTTATACCTTGATGAATTGGTACCTTATAGCATAGCGAATTTACTTTTCTTTCAAAAGGATATATCAACCTGTAGTGAAACCGGGCCACCGAGCTTGCTTTTACCCCTCTTACAGCTGTCTCTCTTCTTTCTTATGGGTAGTTTGGCCAGAAAGAGAAAAGAGGAATGTACCCATTTCTATTTATCCATTCTCATAGAAAGTACCAAAAATGTTTTTGAATGTATGGAGCAAAGCGGTATGAGTTGATATCTTCAAGAGTCAAATGCTTTTCTTGCCCACCCAGCCATAAAAGAAAAAAATCGTTATGAGCGGTCTTAAACCCTCACCTCAATCTCAAAAATGGAATTGAAAAGCTCCAATTTAAATAATGGTACCGGGGCAATACCCAGGGAAGAATCATTCTTTGAATCATAAGATCTATCAATTTGCGAATTCAATAAAAAACAGACTGATCCTCGGAATACACCATCATCTTTCGAAGTGCGCAGTCAATATTATGTTCTATTCAAAGAAACAAGTCAAAGAGTAAAGGCTTCGCCCTTCAATACCACACTTCCAATCGAAATTCCTATGAGATTGACGTTTGAAGAAAAAGACATGGTTGAAGTTGAAGTTGTCTCCTCCCAAATTCCTATGAGATTGACGTTCACCACCTCCATTAATGCATCTCCTTTCTCTTTTTCCTTTCCCCTCCACTAGTTGAAGTTGTCTCCTCCCAAATTAGGTAGCTAGGTAGATGTAGGATTTAGTTAAGTGACCTATTTGCCCCCTAACTAGATCTATCTTTGTCAAGAAGAGCTTTGTGCACTTTTGATCTCCCTACAACATCATCTCCACCGTGTGCTCGATCTCGAGATAGAGGTGATGAAAATTTCATGCTTTTGCAAAATGGAAATATGTTTATGTGTGTGTGATATGTTTGTGAAAATTGTGTGTGTAGCATGAGTTGACGCCAAATTGTGCTTTTGTGTTGCCTATGTTTTGCCGAAATGTCGATTTATTTCCGTTTCGGCGAATTCCGGGCAAACTCTAGATCCATATATGTCATATATTTAGGGAGGGTCATGCCAAATTTTTGTATGATTTTGATGCATGCATGCATTTTTATAATCAATTTGTTTATTATTACCGTGCAGAGTTGACGATGGTCAGTGGAACGATGGTGGACAGGTGGTTGCGGTCGACGGTGCAGGACATGAAAGAAAATAACCGGACAGAGGTTTTATGTCCGTGTCGAAAATGCAAAGGAATAGTTTGGCTCAACCCCCATGACGATGGTCGTGTTGAAGCGCACCTGCTCATGACTGGTTTCATGGATGGCTATACTCGGAGGATAATTGAAGATGAGGATGACGATGTTGAGGATGCCGACGGGCAGAGCAATGATGACACGGGCAAGACGAAGATATTATCGATATTGGCGGAGGGGAAGAGGTCGGACATGGCGGCGGATAAGGGGCCTGACTTGGCGGAGGAGATGGGGCCAGACATGGCGGCTGAGAGAACGACATGGACTCCACGCAGCATAGTTCGTCGGTACTAAGTTCAATCGTCAAGGGACCCTCATGTTCAAGCATTGCTTCATAAGGAGGCAATCTTGAGAGAGCTGCTTCTAGAGAGGAGGCTAAGCTGGAGCAAGCGGTGGTAGACTCGAACACTCCATTGTATGATGGTTGCAATCCCGAGGTGACCCGCTTGAGTTTCACGCTCCAACTCCACGAAGACGAAGGCTAAAAATAAATGGACCGACACTAGCCTCGATGAGCATCTCAAGTACCTAAAGGATGTTCTTCCCGCGGGTAATCTATGTCCTACTAGTGTTGATGAGGCCAAGAAGATCGTGTGCCCTCTTAATCTGCCACACGTTGGATACCATGCATGCATCAACGATTGCATAATTTATCGGAAGGAGCACGCGGAAAAAACAAGCTGTCCGGTGTGCAATGTTTCTCGATACAAGAAGGCCGGGAAGAAATGTCCCCAGAAAGCTGTATGGTACTTACCGATCACTCCCTGTCTCTAGAGGTATTTTGTAGATCCCAAGGAAGCAAAGCTAATGCGCTGGCACGCGGAGAGGAAGAAGCCCGATGATGGAGATGATCCGAAGCTGAGACACGTGAAGGATGGAAGCCAGTGGAGAGCGTTGAACAGCTTCTATCGGTATTTTTAATGTGATGCAAGGAACATCGTGCTCGGCGGCGTAATCTT
Source organism: Aegilops bicornis (assembly GCA_021605145.1). Classification (NCBI taxonomy): domain Eukaryota; kingdom Viridiplantae; phylum Streptophyta; class Magnoliopsida; order Poales; family Poaceae; genus Aegilops; species Aegilops bicornis. The sequence continues at coordinate 210,762,491 of CM038669.1, read as the reverse complement.
GATGGCATGAATCCATTTGGCAACCAGAACACCAACCATATCACATGGCCCGTGTTTGTATGGATGTACAACCTCCCCCTTGGTTGTGCATGAAATCGAAGTACATTCACATGAGCATGCTTATTCAAGGGACGAAACAACCAGGAAATAATATTAATTTGTATCTGGGGCTACTTCAAGAGGAGTTATACACGTTATGGAAAACACCGGCCAAGACATGGGATGCCAGCAAAGGCGAGTATTTCAACATGAGAGTCAGCGGCGATCACGGCGATCTTGAGGACTATCTCGATTCACGGATATGTGGCAGGCCAGGTGTGCCATGGATATTGCGGATGCACGCGGTGCATGGATGATCTGACGTCTCGGCCAGCTAACATCAAGGAAAGATGGCGGGTCTGGGAAAATCGTGTACATGGGGCATCGAAGATGGCTTGAACAGTACGACCCGTGGAGAAACCTTGGAGATCTATTCAATGGTCACGCTGAGCATCGAGGACCTCCACGTAAGCGTAGCGGTGCCGAAATCTATGAGCTGTTGAAAAACTGGAAGGAGTGCCTGCTACCGAAAGACGATGAGAAAGGCGCGGGCAGCTCTTTGAAGGTATGGAAGGCGAGGTCGTGTTGCGGGACTTGGAGTAATCGCACAAACTCGATACACCTCATTGCCTTGATCAAATGCATATCTGTAAGAATGTCCTTGAGAGCTAGCTCGCAACACTGATGAACATGCCGGATAAGACCAAGGATGGGCCGAAGGCAAGAAAAGACTTGCAAGATTTGAAAATCAGGGAAGATCTGCACATGCCGCCCGTAAAATGTCGAAGAGATGAGAGACGGATACAGAGGCACGGGAGAAGAAGGGCAAGAAAATAAAGAAAGAGGATTATTGCCCCCCTTCTTGCTTCACCTTTAGTCAGGCTGAGATCAATCTATTCTTTAAGTGCCTTACCGGAGTCAAAGTTAGTTCCGGTTACTGTGGCAAGATAAGAAGATATCTAGACACGGACAAGAAAAGGTTCAGCGGGATGAAGTCTCATGACTGTCATGTGATGATGACGCAGATACTACCTGTTGCCCTTAGAGGGATAATGGACAAGCACGTCCGTGACACGCTTATTGGTCTCTGCAACTTTTTCGACGTCATCTCTCGAAAGTCGATCAATGTGAAGCAGCTCTGAAGGCTATAGGAAGAGATCGTTGTGATACTGAATGAGCTTGAGATGTACTTCCTGCTGCGTTCTTTGATGTGATGGTGCATCTGTGTGTCCATATTGTGGATGACATAATAGACCCGGGGCCGTCATTCCTGCACAACATGATGCCGTTTGAGAGGATGAATGGGATCATCAAAGGATTCGTCCGTAACATGTCCCGTCCGGATGGAAGCATCATCCAGGGCTATGTGACACAAGAGTGCATCTCTTTCTGCGAGAATTTTCTATATGGCGCAGACCAGCCGCTTTGGTGTTAGTGTTGGTTTGCCGTTAACAAGCACGATGGGAGGCTTGAAGGAGATGGTCACTACAACGGTCGCGAGGAACTGCACGTGGCATACTCGAGATCAACGCATAGCGACTTTGATAAAGCAAACTTGGTAGTGCTACAACACCTAGACGAGGTAGATCCTTTCGTGGCCTTTGCACAAAGAAATTATCGCAAAGAAGTATCGTGACCGGGGGTATGCGGGGCCGGACGCCGATGTTACTAGAGAGCACAACTCCACTTTCCTGCATTGATTCAAAGAGCATATTATTGCTAATCCCCCGGAGGAGGGCTCTAAGGACGGATTGCTCATATACGCCTTAGCACATGGCCCCTCGCCCAACCTCTTAACCTATCAGGCATATGATATCAACAGATACATGTTCTACACGGAGGCCAAAGATATGGACAGTGATGATCAGAACTCAGGGGTGACGATGGAATGCATGACCGACAGTGACAACGGCACAACTGAACGATTTTATGGAAGGGTCGAGGAGATCTGGGAGCTTGACTACTCGATCGCACAACACGGCGATGTTCCGTGTCGGATGGGCTAAAAATGTCGAAAGAGAAAGCGGATTTTCACTACCATGACTATACCCGATGCCAAGAGCGCTACCGTGAACGCTATCGCAAAAAAAGCGAGCCATGGGTACACGCTAATCACGTGACACAATGCTTCTTCATAATCGACCCGCATAATCCCAGCCGTGTTGTCGTGAGGAGAGGCAAAAGGAACATCATTGGAATGGATGGAGTCGCCAACGAGGAAGACTATGATCAAGACGGCAACCCGGTGAGGGAAGATGACGATGATGATGAAGTATACGTCAAAAGAAGAATCAATACTACATTACCTAAGAAAAATCGTACTCCATGGAAAAGGCAAAGTCACAATGAGGAGCTCAATTATTCTTCGACGAACAAGAAGGGAAAGAAGCTGACTCAAAAACGAAAACGTCAGCAGTGAGGAAACATATGTTATCGGTCAACTGATGTAATATATATATATATATATATATATATATATATATATATATATGTTCCTATTTTGTATACACACTTAGCCATTATTATGCATGGGTCCAATGATGTGTAATATATATGTTCCTATTTTGCATACATATTTAACCGTCAAATGATGCAATATATATCGCCCTCCCTTCGTTCACTGCCTCGGAAATAAAAGTGGGATAAAATAAAGGAAAATAAAAGGAAAACTGGCGATGGCGAAGTCAGTAGTAGTGCATTTAGGTAAAGCGCCGACTCATCGAAGGTAGTAGCAGCGCGTTTTTCCCAAAGGCGCTACTGCTACGTCCACTTAACCCAAAATTCTCACTCGCCTTGCTTCATCCCGCCTTTTCCGCCGAAATCCCCACTCTCTCTTCCCCCGTCGCACCTCCGCGCCCGACCCGGCCTCGGCGCTCGCCCCCGACTCGGCGCGGCGCTAGCCTCGACCCGGCGCTCACCCCGACCGGCCTCGCCTGACCCGACCAGCGCTTCGCCCGACCAGCCCTCGCGCCCCGACCCGGCGCTCGCCCCGACCAGCTCGCCCCGACCCGTCGGCCCTCGCCTCCCTCCTCTCCCCTCCCGGCCGTCGTCGGGCCTGCCTCCTCGCCCCTGCACCCTCTGTAAACCCACCTTCTCTCTCTGCTAGGGTTCTTCGGTTAATTTACTTAGGTTTTAGTTAGGGCCGTATGTTAATTAGGTTATCTATTTAGTTATGAATTTAGCTAGGTTTCAAAATTAGCTGAATTTATATGCAAATTTGAACTGGACATGTGATACGTGCATATGTCATGTTTTGGACATGTCATGTTTGGAAAATGATCCGAGTTGCCTATGTTACGCCGGAATGTTGATTCATTTCCGTTCCGGTGAATTTCAGGTGCTTGATATGTCCATTTTTTAGCAAAGGTCATGCCGAAATTTTCCGTGAATAAAGGCAAGATTTGTGCTACATAGTTGGCATATCGAGTGCTGGCACATAGATTTCTTTTTATGTCATTTCTCATTTATTCATACTTTTAGAAATAAATGAGGACACTTAATCATAGGAAACATGTCGAACAACGAAGAAACTAGGCCTTGACCAAGATGCGCATTTAGATGGATTATGAGGGTGAACAAGAGTACCTCGACTATTTGACTGCTAAGCAAGGTTTGCAGGTCGGCCTCGATGATGGTACTGACATCGACACCTACGGCGCAGGCACCGATGGCGGCACCGAGACCGGTGGGGAAGGTACCGGCCCTGATGCCGCTACTGAAAAGGAAGCATAAGAAGCAGAGGATACGAAAACCTAATAAACTAGGGATTGGACGACTTGTGATCACAAAGATGGCACATGGCAAGTTTGAGCCATTAGAGCCGGAAGAACTGTTGGGGAACGTAGCAGAAATTCAAAAATTTCCTGCGTGTCACCAAGATCTATCTATGGAGAAACCAGCAACGAGGGGAAGGAGAGTGCATCTACATACCCTTGTAGATCGCTAAGCGGAAGCGTTCAAGAGAACGGGGTTGATGGAGTCGTACTCGTCGTGATCCAAATCACCGATGATCCTAGCGCCGAACGGACGGCACCTCCGCGTTCAACACACGTACGGAGCGGATGACGTCTCCTCCTTCTTGATCCAGCAAGGGGGAAGGAGAGGTTGATGATGATCCAGCAGCACGACGGCGTGGTGGTGGATGCAGCAGAACTCCGGCGGGGCTTCACTAAGCAACTACGGGAGGAGGAGGAGGTGTAGCAGAGAGGGGCGCCAAGGGCTTGGTGCGGCTGCCCCTCCTCCCCTCCCTTTATATAGGTGCAAGAGAGGGGCGCAGCCTTGCCTTCCTCCAAGGAAGGGTGCGGCCAAGAGAGGGAGGAGTCCATCCTCCCAAGGCACCTCTGAGGTGCCTTCCCTTTAGGACTCTCCCTCCCAAGTCTCCTTGGCGCATGGGCCTCTTAGGGCTGTTGCCCTTGGCCCATATAGGCCAAGGCGCACCCCTACAGCCCATGTGGCCCCCGGGACAGGTGGACCCCAGTGGACCCGGACCCCTTCGGCACTCCGGTACAATCTTGATAAAGTGCGAAACTTTTCCGTGACCAAAATAAGACTTCCCATATATAAATCTTTACCTCCGGACCATTCCGAACTCCTCGTGACGTCCAGGATCTCATCCGGGACTCCGAACAACATTCGGTTTGCTGCATACTCATATTCATACAACCCTAGCGTCCACCGAACCTTAAGTGTGTAGACCCTCACGGGTTCGGGAGACATCTGAGACATGACCGAGGCGTTCTCCGGTCAATAACCAACAGCGGGATCTAGATACCCATGTTGGCTCCCACATGTTCCACGATGATCTCATCGGATGAACCACGATGTCAAGGACTCAATCGATCCCGTATACAATTCCCTTTGTCTAGCGGCATTGTACTTGCCCGAGGTTCGATCGTCGGTATCCCGATACCTTGTTCAATCTCGTTATCGGCAAGTCTCTTTACTTGTTCCGTAACACATCATCCCGTGATCAACCTCTTGTTCACTTTGTGCACATTATGATGATGTCCTACCGAGTGGGCCCAGAGATACCTCTCCATTTACACGGAGTGACAAATCCCAGTCTCGATTCGTACAACCCAATGAGACACTTTCGGAGATACCTGTAGTGCACCTTTATAGCCACCCGATTCGTTGTGGACGTTTGGTACACCCAAAGCATTCCTACGGTATCCGGGAGTTGCACAATCTCATGGTCTAAGGAAATGATACTTGACATTAGAAAAGCTTTAGCATACTGAACTACGATCTTTGTGCTAGGCTTAGGATTGGGTCTTGTCCATCACATCATTCTCCAAATGATATGATCCCGTTATCAACGACATCCAATGTCCATGGTCAGTAAACCGTAACCATATGTTGATCAATGAGCTAGTCAACTAGAGGCTTACTAGGGACATGGTGTTGTCTATGTACCCACACATGTATCTTAGTTTCCTATCAATACAATTATAGCATGGATAATAAACGATTATCATGAACAAGGAAATATAATAATAACTAATTTATTATTGCCTCTAGGGCATATTTCCAACAAGAACCTCGCAAGTGCTATGGGAACCAAGTAGGATGCATCCTACGGGAATGCGCGAGCATCAACGACGATGACTTAAGGAGTAAAGAACATTTGACGCAGTTGGTCCTAACGAAGTTGCACAAGAGATTCAAGTTCCCCGACCGGGATCATAACATAGAACAACCATGGGATGATCCGAAGATGAAAAAGATTAACAATCACGCCATGGGCATGTTCAACAATGATTTGGCCTCCTGTAAAGGGAGGGTGAACCGAGCTATTGAGGCTGATGAACCCCTGTCCAAGATTCTGGAGGAAAATCCGACACTTACGGAAGAGGTGTTCGAAAAGTTCAAGGACACTTGCGCTACCGAGGCAGCCAAGGCTAAGGCTGCAAAATTCAAGAGGCTTCAGCAAAGGAACACGGGGAAGCATCACCTCGGAAGCCGTGGCTACCTCGGTAAAAGGCCCATATGGGATAAGGAGGACGTGGAACGTGAAGCCGCGGGTCTCCTGCACTTCGCTGAAGTTCACCAACCCCTTGGAGCGTGACTTCATCAGGGCCCGCTACAAGTGGGACAAGGAGAAAAAGGTTTTTTACACGGACAAGATCACGACGAAATTGATTAGACTACTGGAGAAGCAACACCAGCTTGCAGCCGAAAGCCCTACTTCTCCGATGAGACCCAAGTGGGACACCCCTCTCAACCGGGCCTTGAACGAACTTAAGGGACTCCCTTTGGACCAGCGGCCACTTAATATGAGTCGTGTGCACGGTATTTGGAGGCGGCGCCACGTGGAAGGTGTTTACAACGAGGGCCCAGAGGCCAAGAAGCGAAGAATGAAGTTTAGTCAGCGGACATCAACGCGAAGGTGAAGCTTGCGGTCGAGAAAAAGTAGCCGAGGGCGAAAAAAAGTAGCCGAGGACAAATATGAGTTGCTACAAGAGGGCGGTCAATGCACCAGAATCGCACTGCGAAATGATTTCGCTATTAACTTGGTTCCAGTTATCATCAATCGGGCGAAGGAAAATCTAGACAAGATGGTACATGATTTCCGTTGCCCGATTTACGCCGGGAGCAACTCCATGAACAACAACACCATCGCACCATCACTTGCTCACGCAACCGGGCCTCCTCTCGCAGCCGCTCCCACTCATAGCACCCCGTCCTCAGTCTCAGGCGTGCTAGGTGGGCCTTCGTCTTTGGCTGAGCTCGACGCCGTCACGGTAATTACATGTCGCACCAACATATATATATATAATATTCCATTTTTGTTGCCTTTCGGTTATTTTACGCCACAGACATATGTGTTTGCAGGCGAAAGAAACCCCGTGCACCATACTCTACTTGATCAAAGGCGGAAGGTGGGCGTGGGAAAGGGGGTGATAATGGACCCCTCCCAACGCACGTTCCACAACCAGCCGATCCCTGCTGGGCACTTCAGGGTTAGCTTGACCAGTGTGAAATCGGGGCACGAGGATTTGCCTCCTCTAGTATAGCATGTGGGAGCGGACGACGAGACCCCGCCGCGCATTGGAAGCTTCAAGAATTAGGTGCTGCTATGGCCGAAGAATCTTATTAAATGCGGAGCCGCCGAGAGCACACCAATAACTACCACACATCAACAAGCATGTGCAGATACCACCACCTCGCCTACGCAATTACCAGCTCTGTAGTGCGGGTGAGAGCGGCGGACGACATGATGAAGGGGTGCAATAATCTTGGCTGATGTAATTTCTCCTCAGAGAATGTAGAGAATGGATGATGAGACGGAGGTCGACCCTATGGATTTCCTCAATACAAACAGCGTATGACTGTGACATAGATATGATGAGTCAACCATATGATGAATCGGGCTATCAGCTTGCTAATGAGGATATGGATGATATGCCCGGCAGGTGGTCGTGTGAGGATTGCAAAAGTCTCTTCATGAAATCCTCACAGGACACGCCTGAAGATGCCACCTCAACACAGGCTCAACTAGCCGGGCGCGAGGGTCGTATAGTACTTAGCCCAGGAACACTGGAGCAGGGGTTAAGGAAGGGTCTGGAAGGTGTGCCCAAGAAAAAGGAGAGGAAGAGATCGGGGAAGGTAACTACCTCCAAACAAGCCAGAGCACATAGCAGCCAGACGATGCATTAAGAGCGTGTACCCGTGAAAGGTGCGGTCATGTTCCATCTCACAGGCGAGCTGATGCTACCGCGAAACCACCGGAGGCAATATCAGGGATCTCAGGAGACTGCACGACCATGTGTTGTCGACTGAGAAAAGCCTACTAGCCTCAAAGGATCCAGGATATCCGACATACGCGGCTCGTGTGCCTGAGGGGAAGTGCTACGTCGACACACGGCCCGCGGAGGTGTTCTTCCTGCGGTTTGACCATATCTTTGAGATGTTTCTAACAAGGCGGCTCGATTTTACTATCGTCCGCCTTTTTGCGCTACATATGAGCTCCGTCATGATGAGTGAAGAAATCTCGCAAATCTGTGTGGCGGATCCGTACTACATGCACGAGTCTTTCTTGAGTCTCGGCGACTTTGATCGTGAAACTGCTAGGGAGTACCTCCAAAACTTCATGGTAAAGAATAAGGACCGGGAAATTGTCCTCGTGCCTTATCATCCAAAGTAAGTCAGTTTCGGACAACCCTTTCGTACATTTCAATCATTCCTTCTCTCTCATATGGGGAATAATTTGAGGTGTCTTTTCCCCGCAGCAACGGGCGCGCCATCCTTATCGTTCTTTACCCGCAAGTCTCCCACGCCGTGTATTTTGACCCTTCCAGAGACTACGAGAAAAAAGACTACACCCACATAATGAATATTCTAGATGATGCTCTCCAAGGCTTCAGCATTAGAGGTGGCCACGCAGATCAAGAAACAAAGGAACAAGAAGATGGGTTTCGCGCATAAAACTAACTTCTCTGCATCCATGTCCCAAAACCAAGCAAGAAGGATGGATTCTACATCGTCCATCTCATGATTCAGTTCCACACGGATCACCAAAAGCTTCGCATGAACATCAGAAATGATGATCATATCCACAAGTGGCTAGAATCTCATGGAGAAGCGGATTATAAACTTAGAGATGACTTCTTTCGCACCCAAAGTGACATTGCGACGATCATCATGAAAGAAGTCGTTGATGAGAAGGGGATGTTCCACCACGGCCCTATATCGCGAGCTGACGTCCGAACTCGCATAGGCATGCAACATCTAGACCTCACGCCGTTCAACAAGCTAGGGTTCATCCTCGATGATATGGAAGGATGGAACTTCTACTGATTTATGATGCCGATGATGATGATATGTGTCGGTTGAACTTGTATACTTTTTGTAGCGATGAAACTTTGTGATGTCCACGGTCCCTGCCGAACTTATGTAACGCTACTTTGTTAGTTTGCGTGCGATGACGTGCGTACCTCTAGTTAATTAATTTGCGTCTTGTATGTTGCATCTAGTTGCTAACCCTTTCTTTTTCGGTGTTGCTCTAGTATATTTTGTTGCATATATATGATTGTACATCCTCTTCATGAACATGCATCTCTAACGTAATGGTACCTAGTTTCTTGATGGCGAGATGGAATTGCTATGTCGTGTACAAAGGGAAGGTTCCGGGTGTACAACGAGTGGCATGAGTGTCGGCGCAAGTAAATGGGTTCAGGCGCCAAAGAATAAAGGCTTCAAAAGGCAGACAAGAAGGAGAAGCTAGTTACTTGAGGTTCACGCTAGCGCGAGAAGGACTCAGAATCGCCACCTCATGTATCTGCATAGTTCCGCTCTCACTCATAGTGATAGCTCTTCTTGCGTATACCTTTGTTTAGATGGATGAGGTTGTTGTAGTTGCAAGTATTCGAGACTTGCATGTATCGCTATTTTCGAGATGATGACAAGATACCACTGTGTTGGATGATGATTATGATGAGCCTATTTGTATGTACATGCTATGATTACATTTGTGGTCTCATGAGCATTTGTATGTGTATCATGATGACATTTCTATGTGCTAAAGATTCTTCTATAAAGCCTGTTCAAATACAAAAAATTATGCAAAAAAAAACTACTTAAATTAGCAGATGGCGAGTGTATAAAAGTTAGCAAGAGCGCGCGATAGCGATGGCGAGTCCGGTAAAAGCGGCGCTAGAGCTACTAGCAATAGCGAGCTTCCGCTATCATTGCTGCTACACTTGTGTAGCAAGAGCGTTAGAGCACGCTGCCATCGCGTGTGTTAGTCAGAATGGCGCCTTATTAGTAGCGCCTGTCCCCGCGCTACTGATACATCTAAAACCCGCGCTGCTGCTAGCCTTTTCCCTAGTAGTTCTTACCTCAAAGCATTTATATTAGTATATCCACTACTAGGGAAAACCTTATACACAGAAATTTAGCAACAACGCGGGTCAAAAAAGGGCACTAGTGCTACATAGCAGTAGCGACCGTAGAAAAACCGCGCTACAGATACAACTTTAGCAGTAGGGCGTGTAGTGGCAAAAGCGCTACTACTAATATTTCTATTGCTAGAATGATAGGCTATGCATAACAGTAGCGGGCTTGTAGTAAATGCGCTACTGCTAGGGAATAAGTAGCAGCGCGTTTCCTAGGAAGAGGGCTACTACTAACGGAAATAAAATAAGATGAAAAACAAATAGAAAAGTAAATGAAAATGAAAGAAATAGAAAAGGGAGAAAGGAAAAAAATAAAATTTAAAGCAAAATAAATGAAAAAGCGAAAAAACGGAGGAAGGCATAGCAGCAGCGTGTGTTTGTAAGAGGCGCTATAGCTAACGTAGCTGCAGCGTGTGTCCTAGACCCCCGCTATAGAAACAGAAAAGGAAATTAAAAAATGGAAGAAAATTACATAGCTATAGCAGCAGCGCGTTTTGTAAAAACCGCTATAGCTATCTTAGCTATAGTGCGTTTTACCAAACACGCTTCAGCTAAGTTTGACTTATCCAAAAAACCTTTTCCCCCCGGCCACCACTTCTCGCCAAAATCCCTCAACCCACCCCACTCGCCGCCGTCTCCCCTATTCGCCGTCGCCCCGCCGCGCCGTCTCCTGCCGGCGTCGACGCCACCAGAGCCGTCTTGCCGTCGACGCCACCGGAGCCGCCCCTAACGCCACGGAGCTGACCTCGTCTAACGCCACCGAGCCGCCGTCAGCGCCACGGATCCTTGCTCGCCACAACTGCCTCCCTCGCCGTCACCGGAGACGCCCCTGCCTCCCTCGCCGTCACCGGAGACGCCCCTGCCTCCCTCGCCGTCACCGGAGACGCCCCTGCCTCCCTCGCCGTCACCGGAGACGCCCCTGCCTCGCCACCACTGCTGCCTCCGTCGCCACCACCGAGCCATCCTCTGTAAGCCCCACCCTCCTCTCTCTCTCATGCATAGGTTAGCTAGTTTAATTAGGTTAATTATCTAGGTTAGGGCAAAAATTTAGTTAGGGCTTTGACAGAGAAGTAGTTAGGTTAACTAGTTTAATTAGGTTAATTATCTAGGTTAGTGCAAAAATTTAGTTAGGGCTTTGACAGAGAACTAGTCAGGTTAACTAATTTAATTAGGTTAATTATCTATGTTAATTAGTGCAAAAATTTATTTTGGGCTTTGACAGAGAACTAGCTGCGTTAACTTGTTTAATTAGGGTTAATTATCTAGGTAAACTAGATTAACTATCTAGGTTAAATAGGTAGGTTAATTAGGTTCGTTGGATTAACAAGCTAGGTTAAGTAAGTTGGCTAGGTTAGAGGAAAATTTTATTTTAGAGCATTAGGTCAGAAGGGTTAGAGAAATGGAGTTCCTTTGCAATTTAATTGGGTTCTGTCCTAGGCAGAGAAGGGTTAGAGATAATAATGTGTGTTTGTGTGAGAGAGAGAGGAATAGCTAGATCAACATAATTTGGGTTCTGTCCTAGGCAGAGAAGTGTTTAGTGAGGTCATTTTGAAAGGTTTTTTAGTTTTGAAAAGACCACTATTTTTCGAGGAAAAGAATTTAGGCAAATTTTATTTTTCATTGAAATGGTCATGTTATATCTTTTCATTGAAGTTGTTCGATTGTGCCCAAGTGGCTTTGTTGTTTCCAGGGAATGATGCTGAGTGGCCTATGTTTTGCGAATGTTGATTCATTTCTGTTAAGGCAAATTTCAGGTTCTTGATTTGTCCACTTTTTAGCAAAGGTCATGCCGAAATTTTCTGTGAATTTCGGCATGACTTGTGCTACAAACTAGGACATATCGAGTGCCTGGGATTTGCCGCACCAGGAAGGAGTCAACATTCCTGCAAAACAATAGTCCTTTTTTATGTCATTATTCATTTTATTAGGTCTAGAATTAATTGACTAGATTTAATCATAGGAAACATGGCTAGCAATGATGAAGGACAGGGTTCTGGTGATTGCGACGACGTCTACCTGGCGGCAGACGAATATTTTAGCCGTATCGACGATTGTCGGTGTACTAGAGTAGGGGTACCCTAGTATCCCGAACTTATGCACGGGCAGTTGCGGCCCTCCGCGGCAAGGCTTACCGGGTGACCGCCAAGGTCCTCCGTGGTTCCTTTGGAGCCATTCAAGAACAAAGTATTCAAGCCAAGGAGACAAGGCCGCGGCAAGAGGAGCTTGCCAGGAAGGCCACCCAAGGCACCTAGGAGACAAGGCCCCGGCAAGAGGAGCTTGCCGGGAAGGCCAACCAAGGCATCTCAAGAAACTTGCCGCGACGCGCCACGCGTCCCGGCAAGGCCCGGCGAGCGACAAGCTTCCGGACGCGAGAAGACAACAACCGCGGCAAGGCGCTTGCCGCGGCAGACCACCACTCTGTACCTGCGCTCCAGCACATCCACTAACGTGTCGCATACAGGACCTTTCCAGCGCTGCGTGGCAAGAGGCTGTGCGGCCCGTGAGCGCCGGTGGCAAGCGGCGCTGACAAGATTGCCATCGTGGCATGCGGTGGCGCCCCTGACGGTCCCTGTTTGCACTGTTAGGGCGACGCAGCGGGCATTTAATGCCTTTGTCCCCTGCCGTCAGGGTTAGGTATGATACACTGTACACTGTACAAGTAGGTGTACCAACCACTCCTTTTCAATTTTTGCCCTTGTCTACGTTGCCACCTGCCGGAGACCCCTTGAGCATATAAAAGGAGGCCCATGCGCATAGCGTAGAAGGGGGTTGGAGAGGTTCGAAGCGAGAGAACACTCACGCCGGTCTCGTTAGCAGCTTGTGTGTACGGTAGCACTCAAGCGCTCGAGCAAGAACTCAATACATTCAGGACATGCAGCAAAGAGGAGTGTTATCTCTCGGAGAGCTCCGAGCTGGGTAAACCGCTTCGTGTGCTTCGCCTGGATCTGCTCTTCGATGCGACGTCCGCCCGCCGAACCGAAAGGGGCTCGGTCCGCCGGTCCCATAGGTGTTCGTGGGCCAGATCAGCCTCCCCGACATCTTTGGCGCGCCAGGTAGGGGGCGTCGAGATTGTGTGAACCTGATTCGGCGTCCGCACGAGCTAGATCTTCATCATCTTCATCGACATGCCACCGAAGAAGAAGGCTTCGGCGGCAAATGTTCCTTCCGCGTCGAACCCACCACCACCGGAGCAAACGGGTGGTGGGGTAGACGCCGACGAAGAATGGGCGTCGACGGGAGCCCATGGTGCTGCCAAGTCCAAGGACAAGGCTGCGCAGAACCTCGGCGTCCGTACATGCACCGCGCCCGTCTCGGGGAGGCGCGGGACCGACAGCGTCATGGTATTCACAACGCCATACGCTCGTTGGACCAAGATCGAGCTGGTGGATCTCGGGATGCTCAAGACCAGCATGCACGCCAACATCTTTGGCGCGAGTGAGGCAGTCGCTCGACGGGATATCGCTCCTTCTAACATAGTTAGAAGTCCGAGCATATCCGCGCCTCGCGCCGCTCGCCATCGCCACCCACCACTCCAGCAGAAGCTTTGGCGAGAGCTCAACCGCTCTGGATTACCCTCCAACAGCCGACAAGGTCGATGAATGGAGGGCCACCATTCAGTCTCATCGGCTTTGCCAACGGCGACGCCGCGGCAGCCGAGTGCATCGCCGCGGCGCAGACTGCCAAACACGAGCCGGTGGCGGCGAAACCGGTGGGGTGCAACCACCATGCACTCTCCGCCCGAAGGCCAAGATCGCCCGACTCGCCGGATCCACCTCGACGGTGACTCCACCGCATCGCCGGATCCACGAGCTCGTCGCGCGATCAGCACCAAGTTCTTCACGAACGACAAGAAGAAGACGCTCGAACTTCGCGCCGAGCACCAAGAGAAGCGGCGCGTCAATCCAACCAGCGGCTGGGCCCTCTGTCGACATGCATGCGCCAGAGAACCAGCGACTTACCGTCAGACGTGGTAGGTTGCCATGCGTTCACTCGTGAGATGCGGCAAGTCCGGTGGCCCAAAGAAGAAGAATTTCAAGCCGACGTACCCGAGAGAAGCACGACGGCAAGACGCATCCGTCGGAGTTCCTCAGCATCTACACCATCACGGTGCAAGCTGCCGGGGGGCGAGACGACAAGATCCTGGCCAACTACTTCCCGCTAGTGCTCAAGCCCAATGTCAGATCCTGGCTCATGCCATCTCTGTCCCTGGCGACAAGAAGGATGCTCTTATCTGCCGACAAGATCTACCGGGAAGCAGCAGCTGCAGCAGATTGCAAGCCACTTGCCGCTGAAGCTCCCGGGGCGAAGAAGAAGACCAAGTCCGGCAAGAGCTCTGATGCTCACTCCGGCAAGCGCACCTCTTCGGAGTGCTGCGCTACCGTCGAGGACGCACCATCGAGAGAAGACCAAGTCCGGCAAGAGCTCTGATGCTCACTCCGGCAAGCGCACCTCTTCGGAGTGCTGCGCTACCGTCGAGGACGCACCATCGAGCTCCACCGGCAAGTGTAAGAAGAGGAAGTTGATCCTGGTGACTATTTTCCGGCGAGCTTCGAAGCCGCCGCCAAGAAGGTCCCCAAGATCAACACCAGCGATCTTGAGGAGCAGTCTGCTCCGACAAGCCCTAGGGTTTGTTTCGTTGAAGCAGACGCTCCCGACAAGTTTTGCTCGGCAAGCTTGCCGGGAACGTCAAGCTCCGGTGAGCCGCGAGTTCTCGCCGTAGAAGCGGATGTTCCCGCAGCAGCAGATGTGCCTTTAGTCCTTGTTGTCGACCGCAAGCTCCAGCATGGGCACAGAAGATTGTCCATTTCCTTCAGACAGGAGAACTTCCCGAAGAGCAAGAAGAAGCGGAAAGAGTAGCCCGACAGTCAAGTATTTACCAGTTTGTCGACAACACACTGTACATAAGAAGACTCAACGGTGTGAAATTGAAGTGTATTCACCGGGAAGACGGACAAAAGCTGTTGGCAGAGATACATGGAGGCATATGTGGTCACCACATTGGCGCCAGAGCACTTGCCAGCAAAGCTTTCCGGCAAGGTTTCTTTTGGCCGACAGCCCTCCAGGATGCAACTGCACAAGTAACCAAGTGTGAAGCGTGCAAGTTCCATTCCAAGCAGATACACCAGCCAGCTCAAGCTCTCCAGACGATCCCTTTATCCTGGCCATTTTCGTTTGGGGCTCGACATCCTTGGCCCCTTTCCCGAGTTGTCGGGGCTTTGAGTACTTATGCGTTGCAAACGACAAGTTCACAAAGTGGCCGGAAGTGGAAGTAGTGAGGAAGGTGACAGCACTGATCGTGATCAAGTTCTTGGTCGATTGTTTGCCGTTTGGAATCCCTAACAGGATCATCACCGACAACGGCACGCAATTCATGAGCCGCACCTTCATGCGACGTCCAAGATCTTGGCGCCAAGGTCTGCTTCGCTTCTGTTGCTCATCCGAGAAGTAACGGTCAAGCGGAGAGGGCAAATGCTGAAGTGCTGCGCGGGCTCAAGACCAGAACTTTCAACAGGCTGCACAAGTTCGGAAGAAACTGGATTGAGGAGCTGCCGGTTTCGCCTTACCGGGAAGCAAACGACAGAAAAGCTAAGTTGCTAAAGTTTGAGCAATCAGTTTTAAAAATTTTAAGTTATCTTCCTCGAACGACCGTACTTTGTATGGAAAACACGTAGCGGAGGAACCAACTCGTAGCTAGTTGCGCCCTTACTTTGTTTCGAGTCCGCTCAACAACTTAAGTGAGCTGCGACTAGTTGTGACAAGGTTTCTTGTCGGTAGCGGCACTGCCAGCAGGCTGCTGACGTCCCGCACTCAGCGCTCGCGGCCCAGGTGCCCGCGCCGACAAGTTCCCTAAAAGCATAGGGCAAAAACATATAAAGGAACGACCGTACTTTGTATGGAAAACCTGTGCGCGGAGGAACCAACTCGTAGCTAGTTGCGCCCTTACTTTGTTTCGAGTCTGCTCAACAACTTAAGTGAGCTGCGACTAGTTGCGACAAGGTTTCTTGTCGGTAGCGGCACCGCCAGCAGGCTGCTGACGTCCCGCACTCAGCGCTCGCGGCTAAGGTGCCTGCGCCGACAAGTTCCCTAAAAGCGTAGGGCAAAAACATACAAAGGAAGGAATCAAGTAAAGGAAATAACATAGCAATCACTACCCGAAATAGAGTTATATTACAAGATAACTTGTCGCAGCTCTAATAGACTGTTTTCATAACATGACCAGCAGCGGCAAGAAAAAGAGAAAGCGGGCGGCCTAATCTACGCGATCGCCCTCAAACCTCTTGATCCCGCTCACCATGTCCACGATGGGTGCGACAAGGGTCTTGAGCGCTTCCACATCAGCATCCGGCGGCAAGGACTTGAGGACGTTGGTGAGGTTGAGGCCTGGATTGCGGAAGGCCACCTTCATCAGCACCTTTTGAAGAACTCCCGCGCAGATCTGGCGCGACTCCTCGGCCAGCTACTTTGGGATTTCTTCCCGGAGTCGCTGGAGGGCCGTCACCACGCCTTTGAAGAACAAGCTGAGCTTGGCGCTGGGCTGGAGGTGCTCATCGAAGGAATATCCAAGATCCTCCATCCCCAGCGCCCAGACTCTGTCGATGGCTGCAGACAACATCCACGAGACCCAGGCCGCGTGCCGTGCCTGTTTTTTTTGGGCCCGCCCAACAGCGCTTCGACTGCAGTGTGTGGCCCAGGCCCGGGCTCTGCCGGTGTACTAGAGTAGGGGTACCCTAGTATCCCGAACTTATGCACGGGCAGTTGCGGCCCTCCGCGGCAAGGCTTACCGGGTGAACGCCAAGGTCCTCCGTGGTTCCTTTGGAGCCATTCAAGAACAAAGTATTCAACCAAGGAGACAAGGCCCCCAAGAAGAGGAGCTTGCCGGGAAGGCCACCCAAGGCACCTAGGAGACAAGGCCCCGGCAAGAGGAGCTTGCCGGGAAGGCCAACCAAGGCATCTCAAGAAACTTGCCGCGACGCGCCACGCGTCCTGGCAAGGCCCGGCGAGCGACAAGCTTCCGGACGCTTGCCGCGGAAAGGCGCTTGCCGCGGCAGACCACCACTCTGTACCTGCGCTCAAGCACATCCACTAACGTGTCGCCATACAGGACCTTTCCAGCGCCACAGGGTAAGAGGTCAGGCCCGCCGAGCGCTGGCAAGCGGCGCACGACAAGATTGCCATCGTGGAAAGCGGTGGCGCCCCGACGGTCCCTGTTTGCACCGTTAGGGCGACGAGACAGGCATTTAATGCCTTTGTCCCCCGCCGTCAGGGTTAGGTATGATACACTGTACAAGTAGCTGTACCAACCACTCCTTTTCCATTTTTACCCTTGTCTATGTTGCCACCTGTCGGAGACCCCTTTAGCATATAAAAGGAGGCCCATGCGCAACGTAGAAGGGGGGTTGGAGAGGATCGAAGCCAGAGAACACTCACGCTCGGTCTCGTTAGCAGCTTGTGTGTACGGTAGACCTCAAGCGCTCCAGAGCAAGAACTCAATACATTCAGACATGCAGCAGTAGGAGTGTTATCTCTCCGGAGGAAACAGCAAGCTGGGTAAACTGCTCGTGTGCTTCGCCTCGATCTGCTCTTCGTGCGACCTCCGCCCCCCGCCGAACCGAAAGGGGCTCGGTCCGCCGGTCCCAAAGGTGTTCGTGGGCCAGATCAGCCTCCCCGACAACGATCAACCGATGTTTTTGCTGGGCCCACTGGTGGCATCGGGGACTGAGACCGACACGCAGACCGGTGCTGAGACTGAGACCGGCGCTGAGATTCAGACCGGCATCGAGACCGGCGCTGAGACCGGTGCTGCCTCGGGGAGCGGAGCCGGTGTAGAACCGAAAGCAAAGAGGCAATGGCTTCCTAACAAACTCAGGACTACTAGACTGGTGG
The DNA here is from genome assembly GCA_021605145.1 of Aegilops bicornis. Taxonomy (NCBI): domain Eukaryota; kingdom Viridiplantae; phylum Streptophyta; class Magnoliopsida; order Poales; family Poaceae; genus Aegilops; species Aegilops bicornis. Next base: position 210,744,672 of record CM038669.1, on the reverse strand, counting down.
TCACGGAGGTGGACGATGGCAATTTTGAGCCAAAGGCGCCCGAGGAAGCGCGCGCGTGCTACGGCAATCAAATTGGTTGCGTCGTACGGACAACCGCCACCATCAATGATGAGAAACTACAGAAGATAGAAAATATGAGGAGCTACCTCCTAAAGAAGTTTCACCAGATATTCTTGTTCCCGGGCCGGAATGAGAAGGATTATGAAGATCCAGACGAGGACCCGACAATGAAGAAGATAAACAAACATGCCATGACCAAGTTTAGCGACGCGTTGGCCGCCTGGAAAAATCGAGTGAAAGCAAAGATCAACGACGGGGAACCCTACTCCGAGATTGTAAAGGATAATCCGAGAATATTCAAGGAGGCTTGCGAGGCCGAAGCTGCCAAAAAAAAGTCTAAGTACATGAAGGGGCTTCAAAAGAGGAACATTGGGAGCCACCACCTCGGAAGCCGTGGTTACGGCGGAAAGAGGTCCAAATGGGCCAAGGAGGACGTGGAAGCCGCGAGTCTGGGCATCCTATACCCCTTGGAGGATTTCACCGTTCCGCAGGAGCGTGACGTCCTGAGGGCCCGCACCGCTGGGGACCCATCAAGAAGGTTCTGAGACAACACCGGTCATTACGGAGTTCATGAGACTGCTGGTAATTTTAGTTTCTCATCAATTCGTCTGCACACGTTAGTCATATTTGTAAACGATCCTTGTGCCTTTTGCAGAGAGAGCAACACCGGATTGCGGCCGAAAGCGACTCGCCGTCTGAGGCATTGGCGAGGCCCAAGTGGGACACTCCATTCAACCGGGCGTTGAACATATTGAAACGACAACCGGTGGATACTCGACCGTCGTATGGACGCGTGCATGGTGTCGGAGACAGCGCCACGTGGAAGAAGTACTACCGTGAGACCACAGAGGAGAGAAAGGAAAGACGGAGGTTAACTGAAGAAAACATCGACAAGAAGGTTGAGATTGTGGTTGAGAAGAAATCATCTCAGGCAGTTGCAACAGCAGTAGCTGCCGCAAAACAGGTGGTTGCAGATTTGTCTACTTCCTTGGTGACGGGCGTTATCACTTGGACAAGGAAAATCCAGAAAAAATGCAGAGGACTTTCCCCTTGCTGACTTCTTGGGAGCACCTGCTCGCGACCGACCGCCGCACCTGCTCCGCACTCGCTCTCGTGACTCAGCTCCTTGACCGGACGTGTTTCGGCGGTGCCGTCTTTTGGCTGAGCTCGACGCCTCACGGTATCTCGCTACACCGCCCCTTCAATATAAATGTATAATCTCCCGTTTTCGTTGCCTTTTCGGATGTCTCATGTCGCAGACTTTTTCTTTGCAGCCGACGAAACCCCGCGGCACCATATTGTACACCATCGGCGACGAGAAGGTGGCCGTGGGGAAGGCGACGATAATGAAGCCGAAGGAACCATTGTTCCACGACCGCCGATCCCCGAACGTCTTCAAGGTTTCCATGGCGATGTCGAACCGGGCCACGAGAATTTACCTCCTCCAACACTACCGGTGGATGACGAGGAGACACCGCGGCTTGGTGATTGTTGCAATGGGTGGGTCTGTTGTGGCCAAAGAGTACGCCGTCTAGAGGCGGCCGAGCACACCCACGAGCACGCAGCCTCGGCAAGGTATGAACATCAACACCCCACCTACCCAATTAGCGTCGGGTGTCGGGTTGGGTGATAGCGGACGGGTAAGGAGGAGGCTCCATTAGTCGCCGATGAGGTCGCCATGGATGAGGATGAGGATAGCGATGGCCTTTGAGCAGTATGTCTATACCGGGCGCCTCCTCGTGGTTTGAGCGTCATGAGTCGGTGCCTGAATTACCGTCTCAACGATATTGACGACCTTCCGTAGTAAAGAAGTTCAGGAACAGAGCGAGGAAAGGCAAAAAAAGCTGATTCTATGATCCAGCCGCCTTAGCAGCCTCGGCTTCAGGACCGTATAGATATCCCCGATGCGGATAAATGGCATATCCCCGGTCAACCAATCCTACCTGCAACAGCGCTACGGGCCAGATTCGGCGATCTAAGGAGACTTCATGACGATGTGCTGTGGGTAGAGAAATGCCTCATCGCCTCAAAAGATCCAGGATACCCACTATACGTGGTTAGCGTTCCGCGGCAAATGTCGTACATCGACAGCTTCCCTGCGGATAAGTTCTTCCTCCGATTCGATTACATATTCGACATGTTTCACGTGAAGAAGCTGGATTTTACGTTTTTCCACCTTTATGCCTTGCACGTGAACTACATCATTGGGGTTGAGCAGATACGTCATATCTGTGTTGCTGACCCGTACTACATGCACGAGAGCTTCTTGGGAGTCTGTGCAGAGCAGCGTGAATACACGAGGGATTACATCGTCAGTTTCATGCTCGCTAATAAGGACAAGGAGGCGATTCTCGTGCCTTATCATCCCGTAAGTCATCCGGCTGCTATCCTTCCTTCGATTTCAATAATTCATTTGCACGGTGGAGGCTCATTAATTTGAGGTGTACTTATTTTGCTTGTGGCAGGCGCGCCGTCCTCATCATCCTCTACCCCGATTCTCCCACGCTCTTTACTTGGACTCGTCGAAGAACATTCACAAAAGGATTACACCCACATCAAAGATGTTCTCGTGATGCTATGTTTTACTACCAAGCAAGGGGTGGAGAGGTTAGGGACAAGAAGTGAAGGGGCGGTGGCGCCGCCATAAGACCGACTTCTGTTGCATCCAGCAACCGAACGATTCTCTTAATGATGGATTCTATGTCCTACACCACATGCTAGAGTACAGACGGGATCACCAGAACCTTCAAATGTCACCTACATCTGGCGATGCCCATATGCTGAAATGGGCAAAGGACATAGGAGATATCGAGGATCATCGACTTCGAGCTGAGTTCTGTAACATCCAGCGCGAACTTTCCCAAATCATCATGAAAGAGGTCGTCGGAAAAACAGGGATGTTCTACGGAGAAGCACAAATGTCCGGGAAGACGTCCGAACATGGATAGCCTCTCAGCGTCTCGACATGAAGCCTTTCACTAAGGGGACTATCTCCCTGACCTCGGTGGATGGCACGACATGTTGGAGTGATTGTCGATATATGACAATGTGTCTGTTTAGTCCATACTTTCCGTATGACAAAACTTTGAGTTATGTGATGAAACTTTATTTGTGATGTAATTAAACCGTCCTCCTCCTCAACTATCGAAGATCACTCTAGTTAGGGCATTTTGGGTACGATGACCTTTGTTATTTATGCTTATGATATGTTGTTTCTATTTTTGTCAAGTCTGTCTCTTTCCGTTGCTCAACTATATATGTTGCATATCATCGACTCATGTGACGATGCAGGTGCATAGATCATCGATGGCGAAGAAGTGCTACGCCATGAGTATATATCGATGAGTGGCCGGAATGTCGGGCCCAGTGTTGCCGGTTTCGGTTTCCGAGCGACGGGCAGTAGTTAGTTTAGGTTCACGCTAATGCGAGAGAGGGATACGAACTCATGTACTCAAAGTGATAGCTCTTCTCGCGTATACCATTGTTTAGATGGACGACGATGTATTTGCAAGTAATCAAGGACTTGTATCGCTATTTTCGAGATGATGACGAGAGACCACTTTGTGTTGGATGATGATTATGATGAGACTATTTGTATGTATATGCTATGATTATATTCGTGGTCTCGTAGGCATTTGTATGTGTATCATGATGACATTTCTATGTGCTAAAGATTCTTCTATAAAGCTTGTTCAAATACAAAACAAATATGCCCAAAAAAAACCTGTTAAATTAGCAGTAGCGAGTGTATAGAAGTTAGCAGCAGCTTATAGCGATGGCTAGCGTTGCTGCAAAGGGCGCCACAGCTACTAGCAGTAGCGTCCTCCCAAAGAATCGCTGCTGCTACACTTGTGTAGCAATGGCGCCCGGTGACCACAGCCATCGCTATATGTTAGCTGTAGCCCCTTATTAGTAGCGCCCCACCCCGCGCTACTGATACACCTAAAACCCGCGCTGCTGCTAGCCTTTTCCCTAGTAGTGATCTCTCAACTAGGGCCAAAAAGCTCTAAAAAGCTAACAGAGAAGCCATCTGGACCTGGAGCAGTATTTGGTTTCATGATTTTCACCACCTTGTCTATCTCTTCACTCATGAAGTTAATACAAGTGAGGACCGATTTCTGTCATTCATATAATTTAGAAGAGGAAGGCCGGTTGAGTGCTTTCCGCGTAAGACTATTGAGTTTCCAGCTGATTGCCCATATTTTCCATGATAGGATTTGTCCACTTGATTGAATTCATGTCATTGAAGCAATTAACTTGCTAGCCAGCGTGCCAAAAAGGTTGCTGACTTTGGGTACACAGAGTAGTGGCGAGAAAAGGGCTTGCACCTCACCGTTTCGCTTGATTCGGACCTTGTGGTTGTAGTCACAGGTACAAAGATAACCCCACAACCATTTGTTGTATTCTTTAAGTCAATCGCTCGTAGTATGTGCTAGAATGAGATGAGATCCAGCTCAAAGGTGAAGACCTCATTCTTTGAACCCTCCCGGAAGTTCTGTTCTAGCTTATCTATCTCTAGCAAGTGAATCTGAACAACACAACATCTTCTCCGGTCGTTGGTCAGTAGGGCTTGCCCTGGCTAAGAAATGGAATAAAAAATTCCCGGTTTCTTGACTGTTTCTGAGATTATTTACCTTTATTTACATGAAGATGCACGGTCTCTTACACTTTTCCTAGCTTAAGTTGGCGGATTGGTAAACAAACGGCTCTGCAGCTCCGTTAACCGGCACCACTCCCTTGCTTCTTATTGAGGTCGGTGCCAACAAACAAGTCCCATTCGAGCAATGGAATCTACATAAGAATGTAATCACTTTATTAAGTATTCCACTCATCGATGCCGGGAAAATGGGCCTCTGAAGAAAGCAAAGACGTGGCCCAGACCGAAAAAGGAACTTGATCACCCAGAGAAGATTTCTTTTCTTTTCTAATTCCTCTCAATGAAATTTGCCATGTTGCACTAAGTTACTTACGGATGTATGCATGCAGTCTGGGAACACTTTGGGGTGAACACCCATCCGAACAAGTAGGGTCAATAGTTCAGCATCTAGGCCGTAACATTTAGCTAAAAACGAATCTGAAAACCAACAAGTGCTCTCCGAACCAAGCTAGATAGTCTCCTATCACTAGGCTCACCAACCAACCTGGACTTTGATTCTTTCTTATTATTCTAACCAGATATAAAAACCATAAGGATTGTTTCCAGCCGAGAGTTCCCATATGACATAAGCGCTCTTGGGTGGGGTGGGCCCTCATTCGCTGTGTCTTTGAGTGCCCGTCGTACCACGTGGTTAGTACACTAGGCTGATAGATACTTTACTTTAAGGATCTGGCACCTTCGCTAGACGGAGAGTAAGCGACTTCTATTAGCACCGGACCGTCGAGTCAAATTTCTCGTGTCATGTGCAACGTCCATCAATGGTGGTTCATTAATGTCCATAGATTTAGACTCCTTCCCCCTTCCCTTATACGCAAAAGATCGAGAGGGGCCCGAACCCAAATCGAGAACGTAAACAAAATTCGACTCACTCTCGTATGGCTCGCCCTCGAGCCCCGGGCGAAGTCGGGCCGGGTCTTTCCCTCCGGTTCTGCTTTCCGCCACGATAAAGATGCACGGAAGAACTATGGTATGCCCAGTAGCGTGGAGGATCCGTTGAGAGTGTCCCTTGTCTTGGTAGGGAACAGTACCTATTGTCTTGCAAAAAAAGGTCGATGCATACGGTCCCCTATTGTTTGATCCAATATTGACCGGTGCAGATCACGTTCTACTACCTCCGGTCCGTGGTTCGACCTCCCGTAGTGGTCCTTGCTTTTCTTTTGAAAGCTCCAGGCCAATTTTGCGTACTTGCTCAGCGTGCCCCCCTTTCGTTGAGTGCCCCGCCCGGTTCACAGGGCTATTGGCCTACCAAGCAAGCACTTGCCCGCTGCTCCTGCCGCCTGCCAAGTGGGCTCTGCGCTCGTTATCCCGACTATTCTCTCTGCTGGGCCCTTTCCTATTGCTCTAACAATAAGCTACGGCAATTCCAGCTCGCACCCACTCTGGCCCGCCCAGCGGGGCCTGAGTGAGCTTAGTGGCCAGCCGCTGATGTTAGGGGTCTTTCGCTTTTGCCAGATCTATAAAGATATTACGAGTCCTCCGTCCTGCATTCCTCGCCGCGCCATCTGGTTCACCGCATGCGACCAAAAGTCTCATGCTTACGCTATCGTGGATCGATATATAAGTATGATCTCGGACTACGAAGACCCAGTCGTGCTTCTGGTTTCCATTCTCATCATCATATTGAAGGAAACTCCTCGTGCTCTGCCATAAGAACTTGGAGTCCGTATCATGGTGAAGGTAAGGTAACACTGTAATTCTTGCTCAAAACACTGACCGAACACGTTCGAGTTATTGGCTCGTCCGACCCGGCAGCATTCATGAGTCGCTCGTTCAACTGTCCCTCGGAGACACGATCGAGAAGTGCCATGCATGGTCGCCCCCCCTCCGTCCTTTCTTTCTCTCGGTTCCACCAGGGTGGGCCCCTCTGGGGTAATAAAGGAATGGATAAAAAAGGGGACTTCTGCTACGGGCTATGCCACCCATTACTTATGAGGGAACTCGCATCCGTCCCAACGCAAGCACCTACAATGTCATGATCACATTGGTTTACCCTTTTTTGGTAGTTCAACGGACGGTCGCCCCTCCAACAAGAAAAGTTAGAAATATGGAAACTTCTCTGCCATTTAGATCGGAGAATTTATAGAGGAAATCGGGTTTTAAATTTCCAGAAACCACAAGATTATATAGCCAAAGGGAATACACCACGCCTAAAATCATCCCAAGCGCAGCTAATGTGGCTACTAAGCTATTTCTTTGGAAAGCTCCTACTAAGATTAGAAATTCCCCGATAAAGCTGCTAGTGCCGGGTAAACTCATATTGGCTAAAGTGAAAAAGAAGAAAATGGTAGAGAATTCGGCATGGTGCTCACTAATCCTCCATAATATCTAACAAGTCGAGTCTTATGTCGGGTCATATAGAACACCAACACATAGAAAAAGGGCTGAAGAAACCAGTCCATGACTTAACATAAGTAAAATGCTACCTCTAATTCCTGTATGTTCGATAGAGCCTAATATTCCCCCAAAGTACTGCTTACCCCGAACCGTACAAGATAGTTACCACCTATCATACGGCTTTCTAACTCCACTTCTTTTTCTGGTCGTTCCGCTCTGTCGGATCGATGGTAGTCTCAGAGATCTGGTAACCCCCGACATTTTTGAAAACACGCTTCCTGCTTCCGTTTTGAGTTGCGCATCTTTCTCCCCGGAGCATACTATAGTATCACATCGTAGACCCCCACCCCAACTCTATCTTCCTTATCAGTGAACCGGAACATAGTGCATAGGTACTCTTCGATGCTGCGAGGACGAGACAAGGTGACATACTACGATCACGCACTGAAGTTCTGCCCTTCGGCTCGACATATGGAACCTCTCAGCTGCTCCCTCGGGATAGGTAGGCCCACCCCCCCCCTTTCCCGAGAGGCGGTCGGGCTGTGTTTCCCCTGTGGCCACCCAGTGGCGGCAGAAAATGAAAAAGGGTGGGCTCCGCGTGGTTCGCGTTTTATTGTAAAAAGAGAGCCTTTTATTCTCTTATAGAAGCCCGCACCCATGCGGGTAAAGCCCAGCGAAGAAGCAGGGAGCACTGAGCAATGGGGGGATGAGGGCGACTCCGCCCACGGGTTGGACCACACCACAGGCAAAAGTCCTTCCACGGCAAGAGAAGGGTGACCTGAACAAGAAAAGGGAGCTAGTCATTGGAGGGAAGACAAGGCTCGTTCCGTGCGACTTCACAGAAGAGTACGCGCGCTAGAAAAGGCAGCCAGCTTAAAAATGCTAGCTAGCTACTTTTGTAGCCTTATTTAGTTTGGTTGCCTACGCTTGCTCTCGGCGCCACGGCAACACCCCTCGCTTGCTTCTTTCTGCTCGATGCGGAGCTCGCAGCCTCCCACCCTTGCTTAGCATTCCACTTGTGATCCCGGAGGATTTGGAGAAATGCTACCGACCATGAAGAATGGATTTTGTATTTTCTTTCATGTGAACGGCCTATCTTGTAAAGAATGGTTTTCATGCTATAGACCACGTTGAGAAAGACCAACCAACAACACAAATAAAGACCGTTCCATTTGGGTACCTCGAAGGAGGTGCTCCTTATGATGCTACGGACGGCTGTCCGAAGTGCATGCAATGACGGGCTCGGATAGGATAGGATTGTGCGCGCCGGGCCCTCCGGGTGTCCATATTTTGGCCGACCTTAGCGTATATACTATGTTATGCGGCCGTAATATTTTGATACCTTCCATCGCTATTACGCCAGAAATCCAAGGTTCCACACGAGCTCCTGCTTACATGCGGCGTGGTGGCAGGACCGCTAGGGGATTGGCTCCGGGTGTAGGTAGGGTCAAATCCAGAGGGTCATGCAAATACATAGGCCCCTTCCCTTCGCCGAGTTGTTTAGAAGGCGCTTTCCGTTCTCTGATCCCTCGGAGCGAAGGTTAGGCAGGTAGTCTGGGACCTCGACTTCCGGCTATGTCTTGTGTGCAACTCCCGCTGCTTAATGAAGGGAAGCTCTTGAGTTTTCTCCGCCCGATGGCTTATGTAGTGGTCGGCATTCCTACGTGCTCGACCGATCCCCACCGGAGATTATATGAGGGGTCTTGGAAACCGTCGTGGACGCTTTGGTGACGATGGTCACCGGGTGACTATGGAAGGATTCCGTGGTAGTCTCGACTCCCTCCAACTCAATCAATATCAAGAACATGTCGTGAGCATGGGGGTTTTGCCGACTACTAAACTATTGGCTAGGGCTTTTCTAGTTATAGCTTCTATAGTGAGTGGCCCTTCCACTTTGATCTAGTTGTAGTTTGTATTGTACTAAATTGAACACATATCAAAGAAAGGCGATCAATCAATAAGTAGTTGCCCTTCTCCGGCTGGGAAAAGCAGCGAACTTCGTTAAACAAGGGGCTTTTTATTCATGGTCGCCATTGTTGTATTGTATATTGTCGGGGAAGCTATTGCTTCTACGACAGCTCCGCTTCCTCGTCTTGCTTCTACTTTGCTTGTTTGCTAAAGGCTTAGAGTCCTTTTCGCTAGGTCCAAATTCATCAAAGCGAAAGATCTGATCCAACGGAAATCCCGCATATTGAGCACAGCTGATATGTGGCTACTAGGCGCGATCATCCGCATGCCATAAAAAATACTTTTTTTTTATGGCCCGTCATATAAAGATAGAATAGATATGGATAGAGAGACATTCTATTGATTTGCGAAAATGGCTCGTCGATCCAAATGAATCATTCTTCCGGTCTCTCTCGCCCCCACCCCAAAATCGACCCACGACACAGCGCCCATTCGTTTCGCGTGGGAAGGCAACAAAGTTCAGTTCAAAAGACCGCAGCGGAGTGGAGCAGCCGCGACACGAAGTTCCTTACCTTAGCTGGATCTCGCTGGTGCCACCTAAACGGTAGGTATAGGCGGCGGATGTCTGACGTTTGGAGTTGTCGTCAGTGCACCTGTCCCCAATAGAAGAATGAGTGATCCCTTTCCTCGCGGATCATGGCCTTACCATTAGGTCCCCGATGGCGGTGGGGATTAGATTATAGCAGCTCACGTTTGTTTGCGCTTCGCGTTCACCGGACTGGGCACGTGTTAGCTGTAGGAAGTATGGTTACGAAAGTGACTTCGGTTCGCGATTCAGGCTCAACTCCTCACTTTACGTTAGCGGACTTACAGGTCGGGCCGGGCTCCACGCTCTTTCTTTACGTGGGGACGATGCCGGGAATGTGTCAAGGCGGAGAACAACAACAAGACAACTAACTACATTTGCTTTTTCCCTCCATGAGATGAGCGATTGCATTGGACCGATGGATAATAGAATCGAGCTGGCCAAACGCTTAGGCGCTCTACATACGATGTAGAAAAATCAGATACATATCGATTTCTTTCTGATGGATCCAGAATATATAGATATCTTGTATCATCAATAGATAGAAAGAGGTCAACCCTTATTATTGATAGAAAACCTTTCGATCTATCAGAACAGATCAGGCATCTGTCAATCGATTTGAATAATCTCGCTTTTCGTTCATTTCAGCCACGCCATAATAGCCGCCACAATAAGAAAGAAGCAAGCGAAACAGCTAGAAGCGCTTGCTTCGCCGCGCCCAACAATTCTTGTTCACGGGAAAGCCAACCGAAAGATTCGATTCGGACTTTGTAGAGCCGATGCTTCTTTGTCTGCGTGAGGGCCGTCCCCCACTCCGTCCCCGGGGCGCTAAGGGGTTTTGTTTTAGGAACAGCATTTACGGTGTTTTGGCCGACGCCTCGAATCGACGCTTTTGTTGCGACTTGCTAAGTTTTCTCCCCTATTGCTAGTAGGTTGATGGGTCGCACGCTTGCACACACATGTTTTGGCCTTGCTTGTGTGTCCATAACTCAAAATAGGTGACCTAACGGCCGCCACCGACTAAACATACCAATAGTCACCAAATTCATATGGGCTCTTGAGGAGTAGGCAATGATCTTCTTAAGATCGATCTGTCTTAATGTGGTCAAGGAAGTATATATTATAGCAATCGCGCTTAGAGTATAAATGAAAGGAGTGAAACAAAGTGTCGCTTCGGGAAACATGGGTATTGAAAATCTTAAAAACCCGTAGGTTCCCAATTTAAAAGAATTCTAGCCAAGATGACGGATCCAGCCGTAGGTGCCTCTACATGGGCTTCGGGTAACCAAATATGAACTGGTACCATAGGCACTTTGACGGCAAAAGAGGCAAAAAAGCAATCCATAGAAGGATTTGGCGCCGCTCACTAAATTCAGTGGTTAATAAAATTTGTAAATTGGTGGTTCCTGTTTGGAGAAGAATCAACAGAATAGCTAATAGCATAAAAACGGATCCAAGTAAAGTATATAGGAAAAGCTGATGTGCTGCCTTGATCTTTCTTTGTCTCGAACCCCATACCCCTATAATGATGGTAGAGTCAGGGGTGGCCCCAAAGCGGAATTGACCGGTGGTAGTTGGTCGAAGCTCCAGTGGGTAGCCACTCCCTTCTCAAGGAACCGTACGTGAGACTTCCGCATCATACGGCTCCGTCCCGAGCTTCCGTCATCGGCCCTTGTCATTAGACCACTATGCTTGTCTTTTTCCGCCTTTGACTCTCGAATCTTTTTGCTTCTCGGGTGGTGGTGAACAATGTCGCTATGAGCGGGAGATGCCCGCCTGCGTCGTTTAGGCCTGCTTCCTGCCCGAAAAGAAGGCTAGCTGGACTAGTGGTAGGGGACCTGACCGTAAAAACCCTACCCTATTCTCGAACCCTCGCGAAGCTCTACCCTGCCGCATTTATTTGGAAGGGGGCCAAAGAAATGTCTCCACCTGCCGCCAACAGGTCTTTCTTGAGAATTCTCTTGAACGGTCGATCCTCCTCCGCTTGTTTTAGCAACTTATTCTAAGGTCTCTTCGCCAAGAACTCTCCAAAGAACGATAGAGGAACTAACCTGCCTGCAGTGGCGGGCGGCTTTTTAAAATAAGACACGACGATTATCCCTACCCTCGGTAGCTTACGAGTTTACGTCCATCCCCGGTCGGGTACAGCTTTCCTTTATTTTTATCCCTTGTAGTCGTTACGAATTCGGTGCAAGTGTGTCCACACCCCTCGACTTGACGAGGAATTCATTCTCGCGAACAAACACACCCCTACACACACCTAGGAGCACCCCTTCCTGCATATCCATACAAGACCTGAGTAGGCAGGTCGAGGTCCTACGAGGTACCCACTACTCGGAGTACCCTCCCACCAAAAAAAGATGTGTGGTTCGGTGGTTCGACTAGAAATGCTATGCTTACGCACAAGACTACCCCTCTTCCCGAAAGCTTCACGGGGACCTTTACTACTTTACGACGACGGGGGACCGCCCGTAGGGGGTTTACTGCACAAGGCCCCTGCAGAGGAAAAGCTTGATCCCAGCGAATAGAAGATGCTCAGCTCCGCACAACATAGGGATTGGCACGCTTTTGGAAATAACATAGAATAGTAGAGGATCCAGCATGCAGGACACGACGATCATTATAAATTCATGAATTAGAAATGATGTAATATACTCTTTCCCAAAACTTCTCATACCATACCAACCCACTGAAATGCAAATAGGGATCAGAAATGTGGTCAATATCACGAAGAATAATGAAAGATCGTCTATACCCATATACAAATGGATGTTTTCATGAGGAAACCATCGAAGGCTTTCCACAAATTGAGATTTGGTCGTAGAAGGATCGAATTGTATCCGAGGAACATGGGGATACAAAAAAGTAATAAGAGAAATGCACAGACCAATCAATCGTATTGGTCTTATTGAAGAATTTGGAATGAGGAGTAATGCTTCCTAGCACGGGACAGAGAATAGGACCACTTAGATCGAAATAGCATTCACAGAAATGTTCTAACATAGAGTAGAATTGAACATTGAAAAGATTAGTTGACAATAGTCAATCAAAAGATGGGGCGCCAAATTACTAAGCAATAGGGGTCTTTCTGTGCAAGTCAGCTGAACACCGTAATTGAACAATAGGGCTAGCCCCCCCCCCCCCCCTGAATGAAGAAGTTGTGGGGCCCCCTGCCCGCCCACGTATGCGCCATTATTTAGATTCTAACTAAATATTATACTGAACTTTATCCGGGAATCTTTCTAAAGAATCCATTTGGCAAAACGCAATTTGTCGATTTCAATCTAAGGTGCACCTTGCCTTTTTCAGGTAGCTTTGTTACGCCTATTCAGCTAGGTGGGGCATTGGTCATAGCCAAGTCGAAGGGAAAAAATAAGGTAATGAGATGATGGTGCCATCAAGAAGTTTTTAATAACGTAGTAGCGGCCAAAAATGAAACTCTTGCATGAAAGACCGGATTTGACGAAGATGAATGGTGTTGGGGTTTTTCAAATGAAACCCGCGATCGAAAAGTCACCAACGGAGCTATACAATCTATCTAGTAGTGTGCCATGGCACGGTACTCCGCTTCGGCGATGGAAGGAGCAACTGTCTATTGCTTTTATCTCATCCAAGATAGTGTCTCGCCTCCCCATAAAATAGATAAGCCTGTAGTTGAGCACCTATCTCAAGGCCCAATCGGCATCAAGAGTTGCACGCAACTCTAAAGAAGACGATGACGGGAAAAAGGACGGCTCGAGAAAAGGTACCTCGAATATATCTAAGAATCGATGAATCACGCAAAGTGAATCGACTGGGGCAGCCATGAAAGGCTGACTTTCTTTGGAAAAGCCATCTGGGCAAGAGATCCTCAGATAAACCAAATTGCCGACCTATTGTCTGTACTACGTCGGATCAGATAATGGTGAGCCATCAGTCGGACGGAGTTTAACGTAAAGCTCCAAGGGAGTGTCAACAGTCTTCTCATCATTGAGTTGAGCTCGAGTGATCAAGTCATGACATTATTTGATCTTAGATACCAAATATCCACGAGGAGAATGTGCGACCTCCAAGCCAAGAAAAGGCTTAGGCGCTGGCGTCACTTCATAGCAAATAATTGATGAAGGCGACACTTGATCAGCGATATGGTAACGGAGTAATCACCCGGTCGGTTTGATATCATCAACATACAACAATGTAATAGCACGTCCTCGAGGATAAACTGATATGAACATGGCCGAATCATGATCACTCCGAGCAAACCCTGCCTGGATAACATAACCAATGTGCTGAACTTCAAAAACTGACGCTATCGGGGCTTGTTGAGACCATAGATCGCTTTGCATAAAGGACAAACAAGAGAAGAAGTCAGAAGGGCAGGTTCTCTTTCATCCGTCTTTTCTAGGTGCGCATCTCCATCTACTAAAAGTAGGGCTGGTTGCCATAGATAGGTTGGGTCATTCGTAACCTGAGCAATAACCGATGCTACTACAGCAATAACGGAAATAACCGATGCTACAGCAGAAACTACAGCTATACGTGGCGGCCCCACACGCAGCTTTGTTTAACAAGCATCACCCTTCCTTTCTTTTCAAATGCTTCCTCAGTCAATCAGCAGCTTATTCGATTCCTATTCTTATTAAACATCTGATATAGATGGTGGGAACAATAAAGCAGATTCTTCATCTGTAGGTTGCAATCCGTATGATTTCTTTTCTCGATCTCCTGCTTGTGTTTCACCTCGCACCCAAGCATCACGTTCCTAGGGATAGAGACATCTGCGCTCTAAGGCAATCATAGTACTACCAGCATGGTTACATCGTTCTGCGGGCAAGCTTCAACTTCAAAGTCACCTGATTTGGCACCAGCCAAAGGAGTAGGAACAGCAGCTGGGGAAGCACCATTACCATCCATGGGATGCTTTGTGAACAACCCCCTCTGTTCAATACCGATACCTGTCAGATTCCATAGCTGATGAATCTCTTTCTTTTTCCACTCTTTCCCCATCACGCAAGACGCTTTTCTGGCACAAACCTAGTAGTTATTTGTCGTGCTGATCTTGGGTGAACTGATGACACTGATGCTCCAAGACCAAGAGTTTTCACAACCAAAGCTATTGAAGCTGCCCGCTCCCATGAATCACAGCTTTCTGGATGCACTGCTTGAACACCATGGAGCAAGATAGAGAAAAAACTCCTATCCCAGTTGATCGAGCTGAACCCACCCACCGCCGGGCAGGTGCATCAGCCTCTTCTTTCTAGTTTCCGATAGGGCTACCCGCACTAGCCTCTGACCTCTACTCCAAAACCTGAACTTCACAGATCCAAAGCCTAAACCTTCACTACTTCCATCACTTCACAGAGCAGGTCTTGTTTTCAAACTTGCTTTCGGGTTAAGTGCAGAAAATCAATTCAATATTCCTGTCATTGAGGATCTATTAGATGAGCTACATGGTGCACAACTGTTTTCCAAACTTGATTTGAGATTAGGTTATCATCAGATAAGAATGAGAAGAGAAGACATTCATAAATTTTAGGACATGTTTTTGTCATTATGAATACTTAGTGATGCCATTTGGACTCACTAATGCACCTGCTACCTTCCAATCTTTAATGAATCATGTTTTTGCTCCGGAAATACCCTTTGGTATTCTTTGATGATATTCTGATATATAGCAAGACCAAACAAGCTCATCTCAAGCATCTAAAGTTAGTCCTGGACATTCTAAGGTCATAAAAACTATATGCTAAGATTAGCAAATGCAGTTTTCCTGTCCCTCAAGTGGAGTATTTAGGGCATGTTATCTAAGGATAGGGTCTATCTACAGACCCCCACAAAATAGTTGCCATCAAAGAATGGCCTGCACCTAAGACTATCACTCAATTGAGGAGTTTTCTTGGTATGGCTACAGAAAAAGAAGATTTGTCAAGAATTATGGGATCAATTCTAGGCCACTTCATGACTGTCTAAAAAAAGATTCATTCCAGTGGTCAGATGCTCAAATTGAGGCCTTCACAACATTGAAGAATTGTCTGGTCACTGCCATTACCTACTTCTGCTTGGACTGACATCTCCCTGGATTTCTTTGAGGGTCTTCCCAAATCATTGGGCAAAGAAGTCATATTGTTGGTGGTGGACAGGTTCACTAAATATTCTCATTTCATTCCCCTTGCTCACCTTTATACAAAGACAATCAGCCTCTCATGCTTTCATGGATAATGTTTTTAAGTGGAATGGATTGCCAAAGTCAATAGTCTCCGATGTAAACCGGATATTTACAAGTAACATGTGGCAGGCCTTCTTCAAAGCACTGCAAGTGAAATTGAGGTTTAGCTCTGCCTATCACCCACAATCAGATGGCCAGACAGAACGTGTGAATCAGTGTGTAGAAAATTACTTGCATTGCATGGTTTCTCAACAACCAAGGAAGTGGGCTAGTTTGGATCAAGCAAATGCCACTTGGGAGGATGCCGACTTCATCAAAGGTCTCTTTCCGGAGTTCTATACAACTCCTATTCGTGGTTGGTGCCCTAATTCCAACACTTGACAATGCTTTGGGGGAGGTATTGTCATATCTGAAGATTACTGCACCTAACTCTCGATTGAATTCAGAGTGCTGCCTTTACTTCATTTGCCGTGAACGGAGCCAAGAGGCTTGCGTTCATTTCTTCAGTTACTCGCCTGTTTACTTTCCCCAGTAGCCCAGGGTCGGGAGCTAGGACTTCTGAGGTGAACAGTCCCTCAAAGTAACCACAGACGTAGATGCTAACTGGTCATTACCTTCGATCCTGTTGCCGTTTGAGTCATTCAGAAACTTTATTATGTTCTTATTTTTTCTCCGTTGGAAATTGATGTGATGAAAGAAGCTCGTATTTCGGTCTCCATGGCTGAGCCAATTAGCCCTTCCTCTTTGCAGCCATTAATCCGAGTGCAAACTCTCTCAATTAAGTGTTGGAAGCAGTCGCTCCTATCCACTCCTACTAGGGAGGGGAGCCCCAAGTATTTGTCGCTGAGCGATTCGGTGACAATATTCAGCAAAGTTATGCACTCTTGTCCGCCCCCCTATCATCTAAGGGTCCTTGGTAAAACTCTCTTCATTGAAGGCGATGCGTGGGTATCCATCTTATCTACTATCTGCGGGTCATCCACATGACCAAAACAAAGGGTACGAAAGCAGTGAAACCGATATATCTGTTGAAGGCGATCCCACCTGTCCTATTTATTAAGTTGCAATGGCGAGTATCTTTGGACCCCAAAGAGTTGTATAAGTTGGAAAATGGAGATTTGCCCGTGGCATTGGCCGTTGGGCAGCTAGCTATTGCATTTGAAGGCTCCACAGAAAGAACCCGCAGTACTATTACTTGTGTGGCTTGAATCCAGTTTGTTAGTCGTTTGCATCTCGGTTAACAAAAATAAGCTTGAATCCCTCCATTCGTAGATCAATCAGCTAAAGTTGTTAAAACAATGCCCGGTAAAAAGGTAGCGAAGGTCGTTCTTTCTTACTCGGGTTGCATTCAGTGCTGCCGTTTTAGAGCTAGGCGATATTCTCTCGTGTAAACCAAGATCGTATATGTTCGATATGGACCATTCTATAAGTATAGTCATTTCATTCTTCCTCAAAGGATCTCCGATCTATTGTGCAACCTTCCCTTCGAAACCCACCCCACACGAATACTTCTACCCCTTATCACAGCTCCAATGCCCATGTGCATACATCTCTAGCACAAATCTTTTCTTTGAAATCAGGGAGAACCAACACAGGGGCCTCAATTAAAGCTTGCTTGAGAACATCAAAGGATTGCTTTGGCTTGTCCACACAAATGGTACTCCTTTCTTTATCAAGTTCGTGAGAGGTCTCAATTATGTATATACAGGATGAGTCACATCTTGACCGGAGCCATGCGGAGCACAAAAAGTGAACAGAAAGGATTTGTTCACCACTTTAAGCCAAAAGATAGAAATGAAAGCTGTTCCCATAGAATGAGATTAGATCCCGCAAGTGAGCTATTTATGCCGAAGCTTACAAGAAGCAAAGTTGAAATGGGAGCTTTCCCACCACTTCATCCAACTCTTCTCTTCCGTAAGCAAAGGGGCTTTCAACGAGATAGGGAGCTGTACAATTTCACCCGTGGGTGGGGCTGGCTACGCTTGCTAGATTGGATCAAATATATGTGTCCTACGCTAGGCGGAATCGTTGTTTCACTCCTTCAAGCGTTCCTTGCCAATGTGTAAAGACTTTATCTATCACTTCGGTCGGAGACATATTAATTACCTTCTTTATCCTGGGACCCTTGAAAGCTCGCTTCCTTCCCGAACCGAGGGAAACCGGTGCACGAGAGATCCGTTATCTACAGATTCTCGAGCTTGATTGCACATCTTTTCCTACTCATACATGTGTTTTTGCACACTTGAGACCTCCTCTTCGCTTGGCTATGCGAGGAAAGATGTCTTACGAGGTGGGTTGGACAACGACGTAGTGAGCCTGCCGCTATCGGTGTGAAGATGAGCATCTATCTTTCTTTTCGTGATTTAGTGTGTGTGCTTGTTCTTAAGGAACGTGCAAATCACCCAATCATATCAGGGATGGATCCAATGGGTGTGATTTTTTTCTGTATTGATCACTTACCCACGCTATAAGAAGAAGGGCGTCATGGAAGAGTTTGGGGTCCAAAGCCACACCTTCTTTACCCCATAGGAACAGAGGTCAGGAGCTGCCGGCAGGGTGCTGCATTCAATCTGACTGATGGCTCAAGATAAGTACGAGACGTACTTGAGATAGATAATTTATGTATTTCGCTATTTCGAATACCTAAACTGCTGCTAACAAGAGTAAGTACGGAGATATTGGATCTCCCTGGCGTGGTCCCTGAGAAGGTTTGAATTCCTCAAGACGCTCCCCATTGAAAAGAACCGAGAAGGTAACTGAAGTCACTAACCTCATCACCATAGAAATCCCACCTTCGCTGAAAAAAAGTGGGCTGGATAGCCGTCCCGCCAGGGGCCTTTCAGTGGTACATCTTAAGAAGGTCACACTTCGTAACTAGTAAAGGGCGCAGCCAATTGCTCATTCATTGCTCGAGATACTTTCTCGAGGAACTGTTTACGTAATCTAACATCCTCCATTCTTTCGGTACCTTCAAAGAAGTATAGAGATGTTTAAAGAACTCATTCGTCATCCCACTCATCTCCTCTAAAGGGACAACGAAGGATTGTCTGAAGTAGGACCTATTCGTAGCTCATTTCAAATGGGCCAAAGAAACTAGGGCCACAAAGACCCCCCCTATGTCATGAAAAGAGAAACTTTCGGTAGTCACAAAACCCTATTTTAAGAAATAAGTCATTAGATCCCGTATCAGCTATAGCAGTGAAGTTCTCATAAGCTTTCATCATGTCGAGCTTTTGTGCACACACCTGATCATCTCGTGCCTCTTATATAGTTTCTAGTTTAGGAGTCCGGAAATGGAAGGACAAAAGGTGGAGCTCCGCCCTAGTGTTACCCTTTGCCTCGCTCTTTAGAGGCATGAGTGGTCACAACTCGGCGTAGTCTAGCAGTTCTATTTGGCGCACGACTTGCGTATAGCAGCAAAGTTGAAGAAGGCATTCTAGGAGCTAAAGGCGTCTCACCTGCCTCTCATTCGCTCGATGCTTAAGTACCGGTTTGCTTGTACGTCTACGGTTGAACTTGAAGGCCTCGGATACCGAAACCTGTAGAGCTTGCACGGTGAAGAACAAGTACGTACTTCATACGAAGAAATGGTAGTTGGACTCCTATGGTTTTCTCCACAGTAGGAGTAAGCATAATCCTAAAGCCGGCCCAATGGGCTATATTTCTTTAGAGTACTCAAAAAGTATGCTTTTGTCGGAGGGAGATTGCCGGGTCTATGTAGAATAGAGAAGCAGCAAAGGAAAATAAATTGAGTAGCCAAAGGCCTCGTGCATAGTATGGAAGGAAGAGGAAAAATGCACGGTACGCAATGTATGATGATGAACGTATGGAGTTAGTTTGGTGGTTGGTTGGGGAGTAGGGCCGGGGGGAGAAACTTGTCCCTTCTTGATGGCGAGTATATGCTTCGATCGATTCTTGTGCTCCCTATGCGCGTGTTCTTGATCACCGAACAAGTTACAAAATAAGTTTATGCGCTCCTATCCTTGTTCTTGTGAGTCCTTGTGAAGCTACATTGGTGATGGTTGGTGGTAGATGCGGATTACCAGTGAGCTCTGGATGCTACTCTATATTAGGGATATTATTACTGTGCTTTTTTGCTATGGTTAGTCATGATTACTGATTAGTTGAGCAGTTCTTTTGAATGTACCAATTTTATTTTTTCATTTATTTGTTTCCCCCCATTTGAAACAGGGCTCAAGTCGCTTCTTGAGATGCATTTCACACCTGACTTACCTCCCACGCCTAAAATGTCTCCAGGTAAACATTTTTCTGCTTGTCTAGTAATTCGATGAATCTGCGGCCACTAATGCCATTCAGAGACTCTTGGCCATTTCGGCTTTCGCACCATATGATCCCTGCTCATCTGCCCACAACAAAACAGAATTTTTTTATTTTCACTTGCGGTGTTCTCTCCATTTCTTGTTATATGCTGCTATAGGGCTATAGGAATACAGATTCAAACTTGATTGTATGATAAAACTGATTATTGATTCAATTCTTCTACTAGCAGATCTGTTCTATTAACTTGTAATCGCCTACTAATTACAGATCGAGTGTCCTGGTGATGCGGATGCTATATATATATATATAGTCTTCTCAAACTCGAGTGCAATCGACCGTTAAGTTGTAACTGTACCTTCTAGCTTTTTAATCTGAGCAATCGTTGATCATCTCATCCATTTGATCGTTTGAACACTACACTGGAATTAATATCTTTGCGGAATCGTTGATCATACTTCGTGTGTACTAATTTAAATCAGTTGTGCATGTCCGTGCCGCGTGATCGGTGGCCTTCAGTTCCTGCCAGATTTCCCTTGTGACGTTAGTCCTCGCAGCAGCAGCTGCAGCCTTGATCACGTTGCTGTTCTGATACATGCTTGTGTGACCTTGCTCTTGAACTTGTGCATGTCTGCTTCGTCTTTCTTTATCGGTTCCTCGTGCTGCATACAATGAAGTGGTGTCATGTGACGCTAGGCATAATCTCTAAAAACTCCTGACTGGTTCGGTGTGGTTTTGTTTATTCAACACCAATTGCCTTAGCTTTCTTTTTCTGAAGGAGACAGAGAAGAGAGTAGCTAGATTTCTTTTTCTATTTTGATTTACAAATGGTCCGGTTTTATTTCAAAATGGTCCGTACTTTTTGATCTTTGGGCTTATTAAGCTTAAGAATCTTACTTAATAGGAGAAAATAGCCTCCTAAACATATGGCTAGCAACTGGTTCACCAGGAGAACGCAAGAAAGGCAAAAGCACTACGAATTATTGATTTAGGAATGGGAATGGGCTAGAACCCTGGGTACTTCCTTATATAATTAATGGTATTTTCATTCTAATACTCTATCCGAGAGTTCTCAGTATTTAGCAAAGCTGTTCCTATCTAACGAATAAAAACTGGATCAAATGACAAAGACATTGTTTGTGGAGAAAGAGGTGGCTTTTCCCGGATGAAATGAAACATTTGATTTGTGTAACAGAGAAAGATTTCCCACTCCTTAGCCATAAAGATATGTGGCCATGAAGAAGGGAGGGATTCAAGGAACAGGATTGGTCAAGCGGTAGAGTCGTGGAAACACATGTTGATTACTATTTTGGATCCTAGCTCCATGGAACAATATGCTACTGCAGAAACATGGAAGAATTGCAATCTTAGATCAAAACACTATGTGTGGAAAGCTTGATAAGGGTCGGTTACTTGTACATTTGATTAGTATGAGCCACTCACATCGTTTTTTAAGGATAGGTGGGAGTAGGACCCTACAATAAAGAGCAGATAGCCCACATGAATCATGGGAATAACAATACGAGGCCTTTGACGAGTAAAGGAGAAATGCAAGATTTGGATCCACGATTTCAACAAGTAGTTTGTGCTTCGTCGGCAGGGGAGACTATAGGCCATGAAAACCCACCTCGGTATCTCCACCGTGGATTGAGAGTCAAAAGTGTGAATTTCAGATGTCCTTACCGGCACACGATTTCGATTACTTTTCTTGTTTCCCGTTTCGAGATCCGATAATGGAATGCTAAATCGATATCCGGGTCGAGCCAGGTACTTATCCTCCGCCTATAAATCAATGACCAATAAAAGACCAAAGCGGTGATAAATCAAGGGGCGGACAAGAGCAGCATCGTAGCTAGGAACAGGTGATGTACCGTAGCTAGTAGGAAGAAGTACAACATAGCTACATTCCCCATAGGGTTGGCACCCCTCTTCTCCAATACAAATTGAATCATAGCAAGGGCTAAGCTCTCTTAAAACCTACTATCAATCTGTTTATAGAACTCAATACAACTATCCATGAGATCATCATAACAAAAACTAGAATTGCCCAGCGAAATAGGAATAGAAAAAATCCAGGGTAACTTGTATCATGAGATGGGTCCATTCCAATTGGAATTCCGTACGGCTACAACTCTTTTTAAACGAGTCGAAGTCCAGCCTTGTCACTTTCCCATCATCCGTTTCCGCATCGTCCTTCTCTATTGGGGGCTCCCAACACCTCAGCCACACATCTTTTTCGTTCGCACCCCATTTTATTCTCTAAGGAACCCTCTCCTTAATGAGCGTAGATTGATGGAGATGGCTTTTGTATCGGTCAATCTTTATATCCTTTCTGGCATAGTTTTGTAAAAGATCGGCAGGTGATCCGTCCTTTCTCCTCTGCCGTGGTTCATGCATTCTTCCTTTTGGAAAGCGGATAGGGATCGGGTGAATTAGAGAATAGATGACGTCTGTTGGCATTTCAGCCTTTCTTCTTCTTTCGTGGCCTATCCGAAAGAGAATCCAGTCCCGCCTTGCACCACTCTCATATCCATCAATCAATTTAATAGATAGTTACTATGGTTGTTTCTTCCTCCATTCACTAAAGCAAATGGAGTTTTTCCTCCTCGAGTCAAGAAGCCAACTCGAAGCGTTTTACCCTCGTGTCACTAGTGCAACACGAGCCATTCAAAAAGTCTTGGAACCAAGAGAAATCCATCTCTATACAAAATCTTTATGTTCTTGATATTGGTTGAGTTACGAGAATGAAGAAGCGTAGCACACCTTTTCTCTCAATTCAAGTTTCCATTCAATAAGTGCATCAAGTATTTCGTATAGAAAGAAAAGGAACCACTTCTCTTCTCTTAAGTATATGAAAAATAGCTTTTTGGTCCCTTTCGTCCAGAGGTTAGGACATCGTCTTTTCATGTCAAAGACATGGGTTTGATTCCCATAAGGAATAGTTACTTATTCCCGGCCGGCGGTATCAAGAACCCGGATAGTCAGTAGGAAACTCCAATCTGCAAGCGGAACAACGAGTTTAGAAGGCACGTTCTTGAAAGAGCAGGCTGACTATGAAACTCATATAAGGCTCGCGGCCGGGTGCATTGTTGACTCGGGGTCGGTTCCATAGGCGGCTACTCTAAGACGGATCAAGTTGGGCTATATATTATGGCAAGTTGACCCTACTTTCGAATTTCGTAGATAGAACAGTTCTAGTAGAAGATTAACCCGGCCTTCCAAAGAGTACTAGGTTAAAGGGGAGACCTCTAAAGCCCAGAAAGAACTATCCTATCCCTTTAGGAATCCAAAAGCGCCTTATCTGTGGATCACCGACGGCTATACCCAATGAGCAAAGTAGAAAGAGCCTAGGAAAATGCATCTTCTCCCTATTCATCGGCTAGCTTGTCCATCGACTAGTCTTACTTACCGCACCGCCCGGCGAAAAGGGATTTCTCATGATAGACCCATGAGAGCGTGTGTGCCGGTGACAAAAAGAAGTGCGAGACGATCTGGGAAGTGAGGATGCCCTTCCGGTATCACGAAAGCGGCAGGTGTACGTCTGGAGGAAAAGCAAGGCAACAGGGTGCTAGGTTTAAGCAAGTATTGTCCGTCTGATCATTGGAATCGGCTTAGCCGAAAAAGGCAGATCTGGTTTCACTAGTAGGAAGAACACCCTTCTAAGGTGAAGGTATTCCATTTCTAAGAAGGAAGTTCTATATATTCGAACTAGAGAGAAGCTCTAAAATGGAAATCGAAGAGGAACCCCTTGTCCGTCTGTGTACTCACCACCGAACTCGCAATCAAACATAGGGTTGGCAAACTAGGAAGGCACAGAAAAGAAGGCAGTTGCAAAGGCGAGCAAGGTATTTTTGAATTTCCTCAAATTGATTCATCAATGAAGTAGTTTAATTGAAGTAAATGTGCCTACGAAAGAAGAGTTTTCGATATGGATATGCGAACAGGAAGAAAGCAAGTATATATTACTATTGCATTGGCAACGAACACCGTCAAAGAAAGATAGCTGTTGGGAGGAAGACCTGGATAGGGAGCCGGTTACGAATAAACCTGGGACTAGGAAACCCCGAACTACGAATGGAAACACTTTTTCAAGCAGGGGTAAACGGATCTGGTTAGGAAGCCGGAGATGGAAGAGCGGGTGTCGTGTCAGATCTTCAATCGGGGCAAACAACGGATGCTCGGGATAAAGCTGGACTTCGATTGGTTTTTGATGGATATGAGCTTTCCCTGAATAAGGATCAAAATATGCTTCCTAAAACAGCATGCGAGTACATAGCATAGCGTATATCAAGTATCCAACGCCTTCCTAATAAGGAATGGAAGCCGACTTAATAAAACTACATCTTGCTGATGTAGGTGTAGACATGTATTCTAAAAATTACATCAATGGTATCGGCGTGCACCTCTTAACGAGGGTGATTTAAGTGCAACGAAATGTACCGGTGGTTCGCGAAGCATCTGGCTTACCGGTCTTCTCCCATTCCCGTCGTCGACAGACTAAAAGAACTATAGCATGCAAGAAACGGGGAGTTGAGGTGGTTAGACCTATACCCCGAAATGCTCCCAGCATAGGAGCCTATGGTTCCATTCTTGTTATTGCTGGAGGTACACATACCTCTTCTCGGTGTGGTGGAGCGATATACGAAAAATAGATGCTAAGCCTGCAATGTCCGATAACGGGCTTCAGAGTGAATCTATCGGCACCACAACGTGGCATACAACTTTGGACCTAAGGGCTGGTCCTGCTACCTTTTCGAATGGGGATCCCTGCTGGCAACAACCACGGTAGTAGTTATGAACCATCGGGGCCAAGAGAGGACAACCTGTTGTTCCTACTCCTCCTTCTTCGGTTCGGGGACGGAGGTCCTACAGAGGGTAAGAGCACGCACAAGCACTTGACCGAAGGGGACCAGCGCTTCTACCTCCACCGAGGAGCCGTTCTGCGAGAAGCAAGGGATGTCGTGAACGGTGGGAGGTCAAAGAAAGAGAATTGACCTCTGAATACAGTGATCCTATGATCTAGATAGACTCCGTCCTCTTTTTAGATAAGGGTGACTCAAGAAATTGGGGTGGGACCTCACTGCATAATGCAGGCTGGAACGTGGGAATTCGAGGTCTCATGAACAAGTTTTTTTTCGTGGACAAACATACTTTCCGGTCTTTTTTATGGATCCTTTTAGAGATACGGGCCGACCGTTCACATGAGCATAGGGAATCTATACTCGAGCCTTCGACTTGGCCCCTGGCAGGATAGGTGAGGAATCACTCTTGAGATCTGATCTATTGGGGCCTACAACTTCGCCAAAGCCGACTAGCATCCCTTTCCGTGGTGAACTGGCCGTCCCATACCTTCATTTTGTCTCATATGTGTTGAAAATTGTCTTCCTCGGTTCCAGCTTCACTGATGTAGGTAGGGCTGTGCGATAAAGGGTCCCCTCTTGACTATTAGTAAGCGTGCCTTCTATTCAACCGGGGTCTTACGGTCTCATAGAGGGGGGAGAACTACCTAACCAAAGAAGAATAGTGCTCTTTATAAATAAGAGTAGGCGTGGAGAGCTTTTTGCGGGGAAACTTGCAAGTCAAGTTTGGGGGGAGGCGGGCGTCAACCCAACCTTATGAGTATTCGTACTATAACAGTTCCGATGAATAGTCACTCACTTTTGACAGTTATATGATTCCAGAAGATGATCCAGAATTGGGTCAATCACGTTTATTAGAAGTTGACAATAGAGTGGTTGTACCAGCCAAAACTCATCTACGTATGATTGTAACACCACCGATGTACCTTCCCGAGGTGTCAAATGTGATGTCGCACTGGTCGCTCAAATCTTACCTCCATCTCGGTACAATGATAAGGAATTTACTATGGTCTTGCAAAGGAGATTCGTGGAACTAATCATGCCTTTTACGCCTATCGTCAGAGAAGCGGTGACTTTGAAAGATTATGCGGATTGGGTATCCAATCAATTAATCCTCCAAACCAACTAAAACGGGAAGTCAAGCGGAAATGCAATTCTCGTGTGAGGGAAGGGGAAGCTCCAGAAGGCTTCGCCGTCGCTCAAAAAGCTCTAACGCTCGTTTACGAGTGGAGTGCATAAGCCCTTATTGAAGTAGGGTGAGGCCTTACTACACGAGCTTGTAAGTCAAGCATGGAACGAGGCTTGTCTACGAAGCTTCGCTTCATCATCTTGCTTGCTTCTGGCGAATCTTAACGCACTATAACATAGGCATGCATGATGGTATGGTAGGAAGACTCCTTTTAAGGCCGACCACTACATAGGAGCGATAGGAAGCCAAGCCGTCAAAGGAAAGGCGAGCAGCCCTTATTGCAATAGCAAACGGCCTACTTATAGCCCTATTTATACCCTTTCTGGGGACTTCAACGGGCCTTACAAGCTCAATAAATTGCAATTTTTCACCTTTTCCTCGACAGTGGGAATGCATTTTCTTACTTGATTGACATTGACAGATATGTGTACCACCTTGAACAAGCAATATGTCATATGCTTGATGTACCAGCCAAGCCACTCTTTTTTCTCGGCCCTTATCATTAAGCGCAAAAGTAAAAAAGAAAATGAAAGATAGTTTATATTTGCAAATGAAAATGAAAATGGATCTAAATAAATAAGATAATCAATAAAAAAGAATTGGAATAATATAAAAAAAATCCTTCGCCTTATCTCTTCATCATCGCCGGTTTAAGTCACTTGTGGTATTCGTTTAGAATCTTGTTGACCCTACTCGGTTACTCCTATTTTCCTTATTTCTTTTTCTACATAATTAATTAGAACTTTCTTGAAATAATGGGGTTCTCTCTGGGGGGGCGCACCCTCTCTTCCTTTTTGAGAAAGATGGGCTTGTTTTTTTTCAATAAGTTCTCTTGCTTTGACACATTTAGTATATAACATAATATATATAAGAAAAGTACTAAAGGCGAAGGGCATTATGTTGTACAGCTACTTTGGTATAGTTACAAAGGTAACCGGTAGGTGACTGTTGAATCGACAGTAGTTATGAAAGGGGGAAATAGCTCAGTTGGTTAGAGTGCTGGTCTGTCACGCTGAAGTCGCGGGTTTGAAACCCGCTTTCCCGCCTCGATATTTCTTTCTTCCCGAGGTCATACCTCCGCCACTTTACCCCGAGTTTCACTAAGGCATATAACCCCATTCGGGTAAGAGGAGCAAGCGGTGGGGAACATCTATTTATATGCGTGTTAGCATCAACAACATCTTTTTGAAAGTAAATTACATCGATCCTCAGTGCTAGGTACTCAGGTAAGTAAATTCTGAGGATAGAACTAGAGCAAGTAAGCTCATCGCACTATCAAGTCACTCAAGAACTAGTCTGCCAAGCTTAAGAAGAAGTGAAAAGTAAGCAAGTTGTCAACTAGTGAGGGCTAAAAGACACGGAGAACATCCCCCCCTCTATTTGCCAATAGCTTCCGCCTTCCTCTCTTTCATTTCATGTCGGTTCAGCCGAGCCAATAGATTCCATAGGCGGGTCAGTTATGGCTATAATTTGATAGACTTTCCGTAGCTCAAGATCGCTGATCGTTGACGCTCAAGAATCGCATTTTACTATTTGTACTTGTGAAAAGAGATAGAGCCGTCTCGCTATGACTCAAAGATGGTCAAAAAGCTAATAGATGGGCCACAAAAGGTAGAGGAGAGGGGGTAAGAAGAGTAGACTTACTACTGGATACAAGATAGGGTATACAGCTAAAAGGGTGAGATAGAGGAATGAAATGAGCGTTGAAACGGTCCACGACCACAAGTATTGAGCTATAACCATAAAACTTGGGGAGTGCCTAAAGAAAATCCATTGAAATAGAAGACCCAGGTTGTAATGGAATGCATAAAGGTTGAAGAAGACCAAGAGGAAGGGTGTGCTCACTCTTGTTGAGTTGACACACATTACGTGAAGAACAAACTTGGAGGAGAAAAATAAACCAGAAGGGACCCATTGTTTACGTGCAAGTTTAACAATGATGGAAAAGCATCCGATATGTAGCCGATATATGCCAACAACCCAAATGCAAATATGCTAGTTAAGTTGAAACTCCTAAATTAAAGCGCAAGCAACAAAACTACTTTTTGAAGGCGCGGAGCGTTGAAGAAGAGCATAGTTCGATTAACACAACTAGGGGCAATATGGTTCATTTTCCTAGAACACTACAACAAATGTCCCTACCAGCTGTTGCCAGTGAAGCTAAAACCATGGCTACCCCTCAACAAGACTCTAGCTCTTATCTTAGGACTGAACCGCTTGAACCTCCAATTACCGTACCATTGGTACTGAATACGACCACCACTCACACCTATTCTAGACCTTTAAACCCCTGACCACCTGGACCTCTAGTAGCAAAGCAACTAAAAGACCCAATCACAAAAATAACCCTCTCTATCCCCCTCAAAACCTTGGCACGAACACTTGTTTCCAGCCACCTATGGCCTTCCTCACAGCTCAAAACATGATAATATTAGACCTAATCCTGCACCTCCACCACCACAACCAAGACCCAATTCAATACCAAATATCCAATTTTCCCAACCAATACTTTTGACCTATGCTGGAAATTCCATGAAACCAGAAGTGCCAATATATACTTACCTTAACCAACCGCTTCCAACTCAACGACATGACCTGCACTAATACCGCAAGAACAAAGGCCGCAAAAATCAATATCAATATGGGCAGCAGATACATCAACCTCCTAGAGTTTATTTTCCAATATTTGAAGGGGCTAGGTCTTGGATACAAAAGTGTGAACATTACTTTTCGTGTACCAAGTTACGGATTGGTAAAAGGTAGAACTTTCGCTATGCACCTTAGGGGAGAGCTGAAAATTTGGTACAACCGTTTCTTAGTGAATAGGGGACAAGTATCTTGGCAAGAGTGAATTCAAGAGATTGTAGAGAGGTTTGAGGTAAGAAATGTGGTTGGTGTATTTGATGAGTTTAATCACTTGAGGCAAAGAGGAAGCCTAGAAGAGTACAAGTCACACACAATTGGCAGAATTGAGGGCTGCCATGTTGAGGTGCAATCCCTATTACGATGGCAACCTTTTTCGACAAAGTTTTCTTGGGGGTAAGGGTATTGTAAATAGAGATAGATGTTTCGTCCGGCTCTGAGAAACAATTCGGCAACCCCGCTCTTCCCTTTGTCTCTTCCACATCTATTTTGGAAACTTGATTCAGTTGAGTTTGAAGCAAGGAGCTAATCAGATAACGTTATGTTCTCCAATGAATGGAGGTGGAATAATTTATTGAGATAGAGAAAGCTACATCTCGACTTTATTTAAACGAAAGAAAAAGGTTAGTCCTGCTCCTAGAGTTCCAATTCCAAGTAGTAGTAGTAATGGAAAGGAACAAGTTTAGGAGAACTTTTTTTATGTCTTTGTTATAGCGATCGCTGAAAGTCGGTCAATGCCCTGGCTTCAATGAATGAAGATCGATGGGCTACGAAGTGGAGATGATGTCGTCGTGTCATTGCTCGTGATGTCTTCACCAGGATTTGACTTACCAATGTGAAAGGTACCGTGCTAGTGGTTCTATCATTTAGATAGAGAGTGATCTTTGCTTCTTGTCGAAGAAAGATATGATGTTGGGAAGGGAAAGGGAGTAGAAACGTTTTCGTAGCCTTGGGGCGAAGGGCTGAGAGTTCCGTGATCCAGTTCTTTGAGCATACATAGGTTGAGGATGGAACTCCTATAGCAATCGATGTGGAAAAAGGCAACAGCCGAGAATACAAAGAAGAAAAAGCGAGTGAGATCTTGACTTTCTATTATCATACAACATAGAAATATTTAATCAAATGAGAAAGAGCCCTGGGATTTGACCAAAACGGCATAATTGAAAGCTCGCCTGCCGTCCGCTTAAGAAAAGGTACCGGGTTGCTCGTGATGATGAATAAGCAACCCAGCCCAATCCTTGCTTTCATAGAAAAAGGTGAATTTACTCGAATATTCGTTCAATGACTCAATATTTAGTAATCAAATCATGCGTTTGTTAGATCATTTAGTGAGAAATAAAACGAGAATAAATAGAGAATCCTCACCTCAATATCGACAACAATGACCTGGCAAGTGAAGTAAAGTAAAAGCAAAGTAGAGCCCGGTTGATGTCAAATGTTTTCAAATCTTACCCACCATATCCATTCATGCACGTTACTAGATGAAAAGTAAAAAATAAAGCAATGATGGTTTTTATGAGAGCCACTTTACGACCAGTTTAGCAACTTCTTCATGCCCCTACGAACGAAATATTTGGAGTTTGACAACTGGTTGACGCCGGTTAATACTCGAATGAATATATCGACGGTAGATACTTGCTTTTCTAATGAGGTAGACACTTTTGCATGTTAAGGTTTCCACTTCAAACCATCCAGATTTACACTTCAATTTCTCGTAGTTGACACTGTTTACATTTGACTTCATTCTAACTGACACTTATGTATCTATCTAGGCGGGCGGGCACTTAACCAAACTCAGGTTGACACAAACTATACAAAAGTCTTAATTAGGGTGTTTTTTTCCAATCAACCCAAACTCCTAATGTAACCGAACGACTAGACCTTTTCCCAAGCAACTCGTAATCGGAAAATCTGAATGAAATTCGATAAGAGAAATCAGAGCATGTTTCTAAATTTGTGATAACTACTTATTTATGAGTGAGAAATGCTTCATGCGAGCACCCTTGGCGGCCTGCTTTTGGGACAGGGAGGCCATGCTCGTATCTATGCTTTTCATCATTGGTCTGCTCTACTTGTACCCTACCCCAGAAGGTACATCTTCGACTACCGTGCTTCTTATCTTGACGCTATACATTCAGTTTAGTCAGTCCCAGAGACTTATCCTTCAGAGAAAGGTAATCCACCCATATTGGACTTTTCTTCACCTGGCCTCGCGTCTTAATGCACGAAAACAATAAGAGATTAGCTCAAGGAGTACTAAGAAAGGTGCTAACGGCAGTGGGACTCCCGCAGGTAATAAGAAGCTAAAAAAAGGAAGCCCATGTCTTTGAAATCCAACGATCGTAATGCCTATAAAAATGGAAAATGAAAGAGCCAAAGTAATGAGAAAATGACTTGTCACTGTGAAGCTAAAGGGTATCATACCCTGGGGATTACGAAATAACGAAAAAGTAAAAGTGACCGAGATGCGAGGGAAAAACTTTTGTTTCACATTTCCGTAAAGACCACCTATTTGTTCGCTTACTCGTGTTCAGCATGAAATCATAAATAAGCTCGACCAAGGATTGCCATGCATTTGGCAATCGACTTTCCACCTCCCTTTTTCGTAACAACAAAAACAGAAAAACGACCAAAACGACAAAGGAGCAGCATATAGAAGACTGCATTTGTAAATGTAAAATAAAAGTTGCCCACATGAAGATCAATTATTGGGTAAATGGCAAATTGATCCAGTGGGTTTTCCAAAAAGCGGATTCGAGCACTTACAGCTACCAAGGGGAGTCTTCGGCCCTCCATTTCGTTATAAAAATTAACAAAGCCCGTGTTCCAAGTGAAGCTTTCGCGCCCCTTGAAATGTAAATCTACGAAAGTCATCCTTAGACTCTCAGCAGGATCCACGCCCAGAAACTGGTCACAAAACCAGGTAACATCGTATGCAGGTGGCAAAACCATTTCGCCACCGCATGTATAATTCTACCATTTTTGTGATTTCAAAAAGCAAAGCTCGTGCATTTAAAGCAATCCCATACATTTTTATAAGGAGGTCTCAGAGCGACCAGACCTCAAACAGTCCGATCTTCCGTGCTCAAAGGTCATCCTCGGATCAAGAATGCCGACACCACACAAGACTCAAGGATTTATAACAGAGTAGCAATCACACACTTATTACAATCGAATGTCTCAAGAGAGAACTTAAAATAAATAAGGCTTAAGGCCATCTAATACGATAACAACGGAAGGCTTGGAAGAATAAGCGAGTCCATCAACTCCAACGACATCACTGAGTATAGAACCACGACCTATGCACCTTACTCGTTGTCTGAAAAGTCTGCAACATGAAACGTTGCAGCCCGAGAACGGGTCAAAGACATGGAATATGCCGGCAAAGTAACACATAGAGAATAATGGAATGAATAGCCTATACTACATGCATATATGGCTGGTGGAAAGCTCTATGGTTACAGTTTTGCATAAAGCCAATTTTTCCCTACCGCAAAGGAATAAATTTATTTAACTATCATGGTGGTTGTGAAACATTGAGAATGGTTGATGCATTCTCAATCCCAATTAAAAGTACTCATTAACAAAACCCAACAATATTAATTAGAAGTAACATGATGAGATTCACATGATATCCAGGTACTAGATACTCAAGATGTCCATAATCGGGGACACGGCTAACCATGATTAGTTTATACACTCTGCAGAGGTTTGCGACTTTTCCCCACAAGACTCGATCGCCTCCGCTTGATTTCTCGCACTACATGGTGTTTGAGAAACGGATGACCGAGACATAGTCTTTCGTAAGCACTAGCACCTTACTTGTGGGTAGACCGATACACCTACTTTCCCCTACATCTGCTAGTCTACCCGTAAGAGTTCGCACAACTTAATCAACTATGCCAGAGCCCATAATGGCTTGTGGCTGCACACGTAAGTTTCTAGTTTGAATAATCTCATGATCCCTTTGAGCCTGGGTGGCGGTCTGAAGAAATAGAGGCAAGTCCTGATAGAAACTAGGTGCCTCAATCCACCCAGATGTGTGTTTAAGTTGCCACCTTAAATAAACCATTAAATAACAATCCCACATCTGTCATGGATACACTCACCCAATCCATGTATACTAGCATAGCATGGCATAATAAGCAAACGTAGAAGTAACTCCCAAAGGTTTATAACAAAACAGGTAATAGGTACTACCTCATCTACTTCCCATAACACACAATTTAATCTGATCCTATTCATGCAAGTGTTTGAGGATAGATCTAATGCATAAAAACTGGGTCTGAGAAAAGTATGATCAAAGTGTTACTTGCCTTGCTGATGATCCGCGAAACCTAGAGACTCAAGTAACAAAGCGGCGCAAGGGTAATCTATCGCAGAAAAACAAACAAGCATACAATAAATACTCATCTAATGCACATGTAAAACTCAAATAGATCCAACCAGATAGTTCAACTTAAGAACTCCGGTTTGCAAAAAGAATCAAATCAAACGAAGCAACGAAAGTCAAACGGCGGAAAAAAACAGCTTCATTTTACTAATCTGGATCTAAGTCAAATTTTACAGAAGAAAAAAAACTTATTTAAGTAGATTATTCGGAAAGAGGGTTTCCAGACGAAACTCTAGGCGCGTGAATCGCCTGATTCCAATAAACGAGCGAAAAGTTATACTAAAACGAAAATTGGATCTGGAATCGCGATCAGAAAAATCGCGGATTAAATCCGAGAAAAAGAAAAACGACGAACGGGTTAACGAACGGACGTTCGTTAATTAACCGAAACCAAAAAAAAGAAAAAAAAGAAAATAAATAAATAAAAATAAAAAAACCAAAAAAAACCGAAGAAAACCGCTCGGTTTTTTTTTAAAACCGGCACGGAAATCGAGGTGGCAGCGAACCTCGGGCGGCGTGCGGCGGCCACAAGGCACGGCGGCAAGGGCATGGCGGGGCGGCGCTTAGGTACAAGGCGGCCGGCTTTGGGGTGGCCGGTGGTCACATTATATAGGCGCCCCCGAGAGGAGTCCCGCTCGGGTACGGCCCGGTAAGGTGGTGCACGTTTTTTTTAATAATTATACGAGCAGAAAAAAATAAAAAGAAGTGCTAAACGGACTCCAAAAATCCCGAAATAAATTTTCCCCGGCTTCTAAAATCAATCCTGATTTAATGAACATTTATTTGGGGCCTAAATGCCATTTTGAAAAACACGCATTTTTCCTAAATTCAAATAAAAGGCTTAAAAACTCCAAAATAAAATCTTATTTGATTTTATTATTAAATCTTCATTATTTCTTTATTTTGGGAAAGTCATTTTATTCCTCTCTCATATTTTTGTAATAGAAATAATTGAAGATAAAATAATTAAAATCAAATGATCCTATTTTCAAAATTTGAGAAAACTCAAATATGAAAATAACGAAAATCCCCAACTCTCTCCGAGGGTCCTTGAGTTGTGTAGAATTTCTAGGATCGAGCAAAAATGCAATGAAAAATATGATATGCAATGATGCTCTATGTATAACATTCCAAATTGAAAATTTGGGATGTTACAAACCTTACCCCTTAAGATGAATCTCGCCCTCGAGATTCGGGTTGGCTAGAAAATAGGTGAGGGTGGTCTTTAAGCAAATCTTCCTCTCGCTCCTGTGTGGCTTCATCCTCAGTGTGGTGGCTCCACTGAACTTTGCAAAACTTAATGACCTTGCTGCGGGTGACTCTACTGGCATACTCCAGAATCTTAACTGGTTTCCCCTCCTAGGTCAAATCATCATTCAACTGAATCGCTTCCAGTGGCACAGTATCTCTCAGTGGTACATCAACCATCTCTGCGTGACACTTCTTCAACTGAGAAACATGAAACACATCGTGAACTTGTGACAATCCTTCGGGTAATTCCAACTTGTACGCAACTTCTCCCATGCGTTCCAAAACATGATAAGGTCCTACAAATCGTGGTGCTAACTTCCCCTTAACTCCAAAACGCTTAACTCCTCGGAGCGGCGATATCAAGATAAACTCTGTCTCCGACTTCAGATTCGCCTCCTTGCGTTTTGAATCTGCATAACTTTTCGTCTTTCATCGGGCTACCTTGAGCCTATCGCGAATCAACTTTACTTTCTGCTCGACTCCTTAATCAAATCTGGTCCAAACAACTGGCGGTCTCCAACTTCATCCCACAAAGAACGGGTCCTGCACCTCCTTCCGCATAAGGCTTGAAAGGTGCCATCTTGATCGGTTTGGTAACTGTTGTTGTAAGAAAACTCACAGACGGCAAATTGTCATCCCAACTTGACCCATAATCCAAAGCACAAGCTCTAAGCATATCCTCCAAAATCTGGTTGACCCACTCGGTTTGTCCATCTGTCTGTGGATGAAAAGTTGTGCTAAACTCCAGCCTGGTTCCCAAAGTTTCGTGCAACTGCTTCCAGAACTTTGAGGTGAATTGGGTTCCTCTATCTGATACGATACTCCTCGGAACTCCATGCAAACATACAATCCTTGTCATGTATATCTTGGCCAATTTGGCACTGCTGTAAGTAGTCTTTACTGGAATTAAATGAGCTACCTTCGTCAAACGATCGACTATAACCCAAATCGAGTCATAGCCTGAATGAGTCCTGGGCAATCCCGTGATGAAATCCATACCTAGTTTATCCCACTTCCATTCGGGTATAGGCAATGGCTGTAACAATCCTGGCCGCTTCGATGGTCCGCCTTCACCTTCCGACATACATCACAAACTTCTACATACTCTGCAATATTCTTCTTCATTCCGGTCCACCAGAAAGTATTCTTCAAATCCAAATACATCTTGGTATTTACTGGGTGAATCGAATATTGTGAATCATGTGCCTCTTGTAAGATCAACTTCCTGATCTCCGGGTCATTGGGCACATAAACACGGTCCTCAAACCATAAGGTATCGTGCTCATCCTCACTAAATCCTTTAGCTTTTCCTTCACTCATTCTCTCCTTTATAGAGGCAATCTCTTTGTCAGTCTTGTGAGCTTCCCTGATCTTGTCCATCAGAGTTGACTGAATCTCCAATGCTGCTACATAGCCTCTCGGAACTATTTCCAAACATAGCTCTCGAAGGTCCTCGGCTAACTCCTTTGGTGTTTCTCCCGTCATTAGTGTGTTGACGTGACTGTTACGGCTCAACGCGTCTGCTACAACGTTAGCCTTTCCAGGGTGATAATGCAATCTCATATCATAATATTTGATAAGCTCCAACCATCTCCTTTGCCTGAGATTTAACTCCTTTTGCGTGAAGATGTACTTCAAACTCTTGTGATCCGTATACACCTCACAATGATTTCCAATGAGGAAACGTCTCCATGTCTTCAACGCATGCACTACGGCTGCTAACTCCAAATCATGTGTAGCATAATTTAACTCATGAGGCCTAAGCTGTCGTGAAGCATACGAAACAACTCTCCCCTCCTGCATAAGCACTGCTCCAAGTCCTCGACGTGAAGCGTCGCAATACACCTCATAATCCTTGGTCTGATCTGGTAGAATTAACACTGGTGAGGTAACCAAACGTTCCTTCAACTCTTGGAAACTAGCTTCACACTCCTCGGTCCAAATGAACTTGGTATCCTTCTTCAATAATTCTGTCATAGGCTTCACAATCCTTGAGAAATTCTCAAT
This sequence comes from Aegilops bicornis, assembly GCA_021605145.1. Taxonomy (NCBI): domain Eukaryota; kingdom Viridiplantae; phylum Streptophyta; class Magnoliopsida; order Poales; family Poaceae; genus Aegilops; species Aegilops bicornis. Next base: position 210,708,362 of record CM038669.1, on the reverse strand, counting down.
GAATCTCCGACAGTATCCTGCTAGTCCAAGGAAACTCCGGATCTCTCCAACTGTTGTTGGCGCTTCCCAGTTTGTTACGGTGACAACTTTAGTGGGGTCTACTGCTATACCTTCTCCGGATATAACATGTCCAAGAAATCCAACTTCCTTCAACCAAAACTCACACTTGCTTGAACTTGGCATATAACCGGTGTTCTCACAGGCTTCTCGAGTACCAAACGCAAATGCTCCTTATGTTCCTCTTCATTCTTCGAGTAAACCAAAATGTCATCAATGAACACCACGACGAACTTATCCAAAAACTCCATAAACACTTTGTTCATCATGTTCATAAAATAGGCAGGTGCGTTAGTCAGACCAAATGACATAACGGTGTACTCATACAACCCGTGCACTGTGGTAAAAGCCGTCTTAGGTATATCCTGCTCTCGAATCTTCAACTGATGGTACCCTGATCGTAAATCGATCTTGGAAAACACCTTAGCTCCTTGCAACTGGTCAAACAAGTCATTGATCATCGGCAACGGGTACTTGTTCTTGATGGTCACTTCATTCAATCCACGATAATCAACAACCATTCTTAATGATCCATCCTTCTTCTCCACTAGAAGTACTGGTGATCCCCAAGGCGAAGAACTTGGGCGAATAAAACCTTTATCCAGTAACTCCTTAATTTGCTTCTTAATTTCCTCCAAATCTTGGGCTGGCATCCTATATGGTCTCTTGGATATCGCCCAAAGGTTCGCAATAGTTCAATCAGAAACTCAATGTCTCTATCCGGTGGCATGCCTGGCAACTCTTCCGGAAACACGTCCGGGAAATCCCTTACCACTGGTACTTTCTCCTGCACAACTCCTGATAAGGAATTTACATGTGCTCTCCTGGGCTCATGCCGTGATACATACTTGATTCTCCTTCCTTCTGGTGTGGTAAGCAAAATTGTCTTGCTGGCGCAATCGATGTTTCCTCCATACATCGACAACCAATCCATACCAAGAATTACATCCAAACCTTGGGATTCCAATATAATTAAATCCATTGGGAAAACATGCCTCCCTATACTTAATGGCACTTGAAAACATCCTTGACTGGCCATATACTCCGCTCCCGGTGAGCTTACTAGCATGGGTGTCTTAAGAGTTTTAGTGGGTAGGCTAAAGTTATCTGCAAATCCCCTTGATATGAATGAATGCGATGCACCAGTATCAAAAAGAACAACTGCAGTAAATGACTTAACCAGAAACTTACCTATTACTGCATCTGGCTGAACTTCAACCTCCTCCACGGTAACGTGGTTCACTTGTCCTTCATTGAAAGGGTTAGGCTTCTTTCCTGAGCTTCCATTGCCATTTCCATTCTGGCCTTCTGGACAATCGTTTGCATAATGCCTAGTCTTGCGGCACTTAAAGCAAGTTATGTGACTCAGGTCTACCTTGGATGGTGTTGACGGGTTGGTGCGGTTCTGTCCATTGCTTCCTCCATTCCCGTTCCCATTCTTGGTGCCATTATGGTTGTGCGAGCTACCTCCTCCATGGGTATGCTGAAATTGTCCTCCTGGCTTGGGGTAAAGCGAAGTTTCTGCTGAGCTCCAGAGTTATTCTTCCCCTGTCCATACTTCCTCTTGCGATTATCAATCTGCAGCTGCTTCCCTTCAATCATGAGAGCATGGTCTACTAACTCTTGGTAGTTATTGAAGGTGGCTACCATCAACTGCATGCTCAGCTCATCATTCAATCCTTCTAGAAACTTCTCCTGCTTAGCTGCGTCTGTAGCAACGTCATCTGGGGCATAACGTGCTAGCTTAGTGAAATCATCTACACCGCCAACCGTCTGGTCCTCCTTGGCGCAAGTTGCGAAACTCACGCTTCTTCATGGCCATAGCTCCCGGCTGAAACATGGGCAAGACGGAAAGCTTGTCAAATCGATCCCATGTGGCAAAGGTGTCTCTGAGGTAAGTGGCTATAAAATTCTCCCACCATGTCTGCTGCGGGTCCTTCAAGCTGGTGTGCAGCAAACTTCACCCTTTCTCCATCTCAGACATCCTGTAGTGGTCAACTCCTCCCTATCTTACGGAGCCAATCATACGCAACAATCGCTCGGTGCTCTTTGGAAAACACCGCGGATTTAGCCTTAAGAAACGGGTCGATGGTCAACGGTGGTGGTGGCGGTGGGTTGTTGTTGTTGTTGTTGCCTTTGTTCTGTACCAATGTTTGAATCAAGGCATTCTGCTGCTGAATCAACTGGGTGATCTCTGGCGGGAAAACAAATCCGGGGTCGCGTCTCAGAGGCATCTGAGGGGTTTAAGAAAAGACGAGAATTTAGAATAGAATGAGGTCTAGAGAGAAACACTACCCATATGCACATGAGACAAAATCACACAACATCACTCCAGTAAATTCAAACAAGGGCATACAACGGTCTATCTATCGTTACAAAGTGTTGAACTAAAACTAATATAACATGGGGGTAATCTACTACTGTTATGGTGGTCAACTAGAAAAACTGCTCCGATGAAGACTCCATGATATCTTCTCCAGCTTCATCTTCGTAATCATCATCACTAGGATCGGAATCGGTGTCGTCGATGATGATGTAGTTATTTGGACAGGTGCTATCTTCATCTTCTCCTCCGGGTGCTGGATTTCCCATGAGTTCTTCAATCTTCTCCTTAAGATCGCCATTTTGTCCCACTAGAGCTACAATCTCCTCCATGTAGTCCTTGCGAGTGGCCTTCAGTTCTCCTTCTAGTTCGATAATCTTGGCTTTTGCTGTCTTCAACTCCATCATGTCTCACAAGACATCCGGTTCTCTGGCGTCGAATGTGCTGGTTTAACTCCTGGATGAAAGCTGCAATGGATCTATCCTTCTTAGTGCCAACTATCTCCCATGTTCATCTCGGCGTCCGCAAATCTGGTAGATAGTATCCTTGAGGTCTTCTTTGTAAACTTCTCCAATGCTCCCCATGGTTATGTGGGCTGCCATGCTCTTTCCCAGGCTCCAGGTTGGTGCATTGAAAACACACTTAATGGGCTCCGTGATTGGCGCAAACGTCCTTCCAAGAACTTGAGCTTGAATCTTCCAGCGCTCTTCTTCGGGTAAAGTGGAATTGTAAGTCCCGGTGAAACTTGGTAATCCGATGTTAAGGTACTTAGTGACTTCCTTCAGGTGTCGTCCAAAGGGTGTATCTTCATTCGGCTGGGTGAACTTGATCCTCGCCTGGCCATCCTAAAAGAGTAGAAAAGATGAGGAGTCGACATGAGAAGAGAGAGTAGTGATCTAGGGCTTTTAGCTTAATGGTCGTGGTCCAACAACAAGATGTGCTCGATACCATCTTTGTAGCGACGGACCTCAAACAGTCGATCTACGTGCTTAGTGTCATCCTGGATCAAGAATGCCGACACCACACAAGACTCAAGGATTTATAACAGAGTAGCAATCACACACTTATTACAATCGAATGTCTCAAGAGAGAACTTAATAAAAGAAATAAGGCTTAAGGCCATCTAATACGATAACAGCGGAAGGCTTGGAAGAATAAGCGAGTCCATCAACTCCAATGGCATCACTGAGTATAGAACCACGACCTATGCACCTTACACGTCGTCTGAAAAGTCTGCAACATGAAACGTTGCAGCCCGAGAACGGGTCAGCACATGGAATATGCTGGCAAAGTAACACATAGAGAATAATGGAATGAATAGCCTATACTACATGCATATATGGCTGGTGGAAAGCTCTATGGTTACAGTTTTGCATAAAGCCAATTTTTCCCTACTGCAAAGGAATAAATTTATTTAACTATCATGGTGGTTAGAAACATTGAGAATGGTTGACATGATTCTCAATCCCAATTAAAAGTACTCATTAACAAAACCCAACAATATTAATTAGAAGTAACATGATGAGATTCACATGATATCCGGTACTAGATACTCAAGATGTCCATAACCGGGGACACGGCTAACCATGATTAGTTTATACACTCTGCAGAGGTTTGCACTTTTCCCCACAAGACTCGATCGCCTCCGCTTGATTTCTCGCACTACATGGTGTTTGAGAAAGCGGATGACCGAGACATAGTCTTTCATAAGCACTAGCACCTTACTTGTGGGTAGACCGATACACCTACTTTCCCCTACATCTGCTAGTCTACCCGTAAGAGTTCGCACAACTTAATCAACTATGCCAGAGCCCATAATGGCTTGTGGCTGCACACGGAAGTTTCTAGTTTGAATAATCTCATGATCCCTTTGAGCCTGGGTGGCGGTCTGAAGAAATAGAGGCAAGTCCTTATAGAAACCAGGTGCCTCAATCCACCCAGATGTGTGTTTAAGTTGCCACCTTAAATAAACCATTAAATAACAATCTCACATCTGTCATGGATACACTCACCCAATCCATGTCTACTAGCATAGCATGGCATAATAAGCAAACGTAGAAGTAACTCCCAAAGGTTTATAATAAAACAGGTAATAGGTACTACCTCATCTACTTCCCATAACCCACAATTTAATCAGATCCTATTCATGCAAGTGTTTGAGGATAGATCTAATGCATAAAACTGGGTATGAGAAAAGTATGATCAAAGTGTTACTTGCCTTGCTGATGATCCGCGAAACCTAGAGACTCGAAGTAACAGGCGGCGCACTCCGGTTAATCTATCGCAGACAAACAAACAAGCATACAATAAATACTCATCTAATGCACAGGTAAAACTCAAATAGATCTAACCAGATAGTTCAACTTAAGAACTCCAGTTTGCAAAAAGAATCAAATCAAACGAAGCAACGAAAGTCAAACGGCGGAAGAAAACAACTTCGTTTTACTAATCTGGATCTAAGTCAAATTTTACAGAAGCAAAAACTTGTTCAAGTAGATTATTCGGAAAGAGGGTTTCGAGACGAAACTCTAGGCGCTTGAATCGCCTGATTCCGATAAACGAGCGAAAAGTTATACTAAAACGAAAATCGGATCTGGAATCACGATCAGAAAAATCGCGGATTAAATCCGAGAAAAAGAAAAATGACGAACGGGTTAACGAACGGACGTTTGTTAATTAACCGAAACCGAAAAAAATAAAAAAATAAATAAAATAAAGTAAAATAAAAAAAATAAAAAACAAAAAAACCCGAAGAAAACCGCTCGGTTTTAAAAAAAACCGGCACGGAAATCGAGGCAGCGGCGAATCTCGATCGTGATGCGGCTGACTCACATGGCCATGCAAGACGGCGGGCTGGGGCGGCGCTAGGGTTTGGCGGGCGTTGGCTCGGGTGGGCTGGGCGCCAGTGGCGCTTACATAAGCGCCCGAGCGGAGTCCCGCTGCAATGCGGCCGGTGCGTTTTTTAATAATTACGCGCAGAAAAATAAAATAAAAAGAAGTACTAAACGGACTCCAAAAATCCCGAAATAAATTTTCCCCAGCTTCTAAAATCAAGCCGGATTTAATGAACATTTATTTGGGGCCTAAATGCAATTTTGAAAAACACGCATTTTTCCTAAATTCAAATAAAAAGGCGAAAAACTCCAAAATAAAATCTTATTTAATTTTATTATTAAATCTTCATTATTTCTTTATTTTGGGAAAGTCATTTTATTCCCTCTCTCATATTTTTGTAATAGAAATAATTGAAGATAAAATAATTAAAATCAAATGATCCTATTTTCAAAATTTGAGAAAACTCAAATATGAAAATAACGAAAATCCCCAACTCTCTCCGAGGGTCCTTGAGTTGTGTAGAATTTCTAGGATCGAGCAAAAATGCAATGAAAAATATGATATGCAATGATGCTCTATGTATAACATTTCAAATTGAAAATTTGGGATGTTACAAGGTCCGCGTCTTTTGAGGTAGGTACCTCCACCCCTTCCAAAAGCCAGTTCACAAGCAGCGGATCCAACGTAGGTTGGGAAAAATCAAAAATAAAAGAATGGACGTTAGAGACGCTTTGTATTGTTTGTGTTATTAAATCTAATTTGTTCATCTCCAGGTAACTCCATCTTTTTCAGCTCTACTCGCTCACTTTTGAAAGGAAAAGGAGACTGATCTTGACGTCGGCGTTGGTTTTTCCAACAAAACGAAGAAGTTTTGGATTGATATTTCACATAAGCACTGCACAATGATCCGCATTAGGCGGGGAGCAGCAATGATATCACCGCCGACAGGAATAAGTACTTATCCCTCTTATACTTAAGAAAAGAGAATAGAAGTGGTTCCTTTTCTTTCTATACGAAATTCGACGATTTCGTTTGTGTTCATGTTGGCATAGGAGAACTACTAACTTCCGCCATCTGCATTAGTTACGTTAGTGTAGGTAGGGGGTTCTCATGCCAAAGGGGAAGATCTTGCTAAGCCAAGTGCACAACCTAAGTAAGTACACTTATCGAGGAGTGATAGGGCAGCAGAGTTTGAGGCAAAAAAAGATTTGGGTGGCTATGGGTGATACGGGGAATCTAACAATTAATTGACAATGATTTCCCCATGATGTGCATTGGTAGCTTCAAGACGAAGGCATTTTCCATATGTAAGCCACAGTTTCAGTATCTTATTCTTCTGAACCAGGAAAAGCGTTCTGGTAAGGAGGATGAAAGAAGAGTACGAAAAAGGAAGTCAAAAGTAGTAGTCTTTAACAAGGCTTTCCTTCATCAACAGAAATATCTAAAGTAGAGGCTTTGGTATAAACATAAATCCCATAATAGAGGGATCGATCATCACATTCTGCTTTGTTAAGAAAGAAGGATAATCTAGATAGATAAAGGTGGAATGTACTACGTGCAATCCCATCCATGGAAATATTTTATTTACTGTAGAAATATGTATGATGTGTTGCTAGGAAATCCGCCATCGCTTGCCCTCTAATGGCCTTCTGCGGCGCATACACAATGTCAAACTCAGTAAGGATGATGGCCCCATCTTGCCAATCTTCCTTTAAGCATTGGTCTTGTCATGAGATATTTAAGTGGGTGAACTTTGGAGATGAGGGTGACCCGATGTGCTATCATGTAGTGCCGTAGCTTCTTGACAGCGAACACCAGTGCAAGGCAATGTTTTTCGATAGGAGAGTACACATGTTCAGCTCCTATGAGCACACGACTGAGGTAATAGAGGGCATTCTCTTTCTCGTTTTCATTTTCTTGTGCCAATAGAGCCCCAAGAGATTCATCCAAGGCCGTGGTGTAGAGTATAAGCTCCTTCCCTGGTATCGGCACAACCAGATCATGGATTGAGGAGATAGCTTTGATGCCATCTAGGGCTTGTTGGCAGTTTTCATCCCAAAAGAATGGAATGTCTTTTTGGTTTTTCTTGTAAAAGGTTGGATTCTTCCTGCAAAATTGGCTATGAATCGCCTTTGATGTATGCCAGCGCCCTTGAAGCTTAACGCAGCTCCTTAAGGTTTTGAGGAGGAGGCATTTTAGTATGGCCTTGATTTTACTCGGTCGATTTCTATTCCCGATGTCGAATGACAAACCCTAGGAATTTGCTCGACGAGACCATGAAGGCGCACTTCAACGGGTTTAACTTGAGTGCATGTTGCCTTAGGCGGCCGAATACGATTCTGAGATGTTGAAGATGTTCTTCATAGGATACCGCCTTTACAACGAGATCATCTACATAGCACTCGACAATCATATGTATTATCTCATCGAAGATCTTAGTCATGGCGTGTTGATATGTAGCACCGGCGTTTTTGAGACCTTTGGGCATAACCTTGTAACAATATATGCCTATCGAAGATCTTGTGTTTTATCAAGGCAAGCTTCTCTTTCTTTCGCCAATGAAGTTCATATAAGTGTATAGAAAGCCTTCTTTTCACAACCACGCACAAACCAAAGTGCTGCTGAAACGTGAAATCCATGCACCAACAAGTTCCAGTCCATAAGCAATGAAAAAGCAGAGTATATGGGAGGATAGTGGCTAAACTGTTCACTTGAGGAGAGTGGGAAGTGACTAGTCCGATAGGAGAAGAGCGGAAGTGCGATCTTTCGATCCAATCTACGTCGACTAAAATCCATGTCTCATGGCACGAGGGCCATTATGAGTTGATGTTGTTGCTTTACCTGAATGGCCTCCGGTAGCTGTCCCATGCAGTTCTTGCGCTATCCTGGCTCTTTCATTTCCAGCGGTCCCCACATAAAGCGTCCCTTTTTTCCTTAATACCCCTTCCTCCTCTTCCCAACCATCTTGTCCTCCTCTCGCTTCACTAATGCTCTTCTTAACTTCTTCAGCTCATTTTTATCCTTTGTAGCTTTGTCCCATTAAAAAGGCAGGTCCCATATTTGAAATACAAAAATAAGATCAGATAGCGCTCAAGAGGTTTTTCTCCATACAAGAAATCCTTCACTCGCAGGGAATTCAAATAGATGTGTTGAAGATCATCAAAGAAAGGAAAAAAGACTGAATTCGATCCATCTCCTCCCTTTGTTTAAACCAAGAGCTACTCCTCCCTTTTCTTTTTTATGTAATTTCAATACAATTTCGTTTGTGTTCATGTTTTCAATTTAGAACCCCACGGAAGTGAATAGAAAAAAGAAAAATACCCCTGTGATACGCCTTCCTTTACCTATTTCTAGATTGATTGATGTTCAATGGAGGGAAACTTGCCATTCCTTCTTTCCTTTGAAATTGTACTTTTTTTTGATTCTGAACTAATTGTATCCTTTTTGTTCCCATCGAGATTTCTTGCCTAGTGACTAAGGATTTTCACACTTGTTGTGTCTATAAAAGATTTTCTCATAAAACACTAACAGAAGTGTTAGAGGGATTCACTTTCGATAAGAATCCAAAAGCAAGTTCCCTATACTGCCTTCTTTCCCTCCTCTTTTTCTATCTTTAAGAGGCGTGCATCCCAGGAATCGAACCTACTTTTGACCCATTTTGCCTTTCTAGGTTGGTGGGCGCTTTCACCATTCAGCCATGGATGCTTTAGCGAGTGAACTAGGTTTTTATTTGAGAGCGAACTAGGTTTTTAGTGGTATTCCTTCTCGAGCTTCTATTTCTTCCGTTAAGGGAGATTCGGGAAAAGATGGAATAGGAAGACGTGTTTCCGTAATCTAACAAGATACAGGTAGAGATGGGGAAGTTAGCAAAGTTAGACAAGATTGGAATGGGCATAGGAACATGTATTGATGTACCAGATCGGCTAATGCTCCCAGGTTGATGCGATGTATTCCACCAGTTGACTGGAGACATTATTATTGGTATATCAATCGGTCCAGCACGGATTGAAATAGGAGCCGGTTCGACAGGAAGCTTTTGAAAACGCAGTGCACCCAGGTAAATAAGGAACTAGATGAATACATAAGTTAAACGAGCATCCCACACCCAAAAGGTACCCCACATAGGCCTTCCCTGAACCCCCCCCCCCCCCAGTCACTAATGTAAACAAAGTAGAAAAAGCACCAATTTCTGTACCGGTTCCGGAAGAGCGAAGAAAAAGGGGATGTTTTGTTAATGGGAACAAGGAACTGTTTATAGCTGTCGCGATATAAATAACTATACTCATCCGAGCCGCAGGAACATGTACATACGAAATACGAGAATTTCCACCTTGTTGAAGATCTGGTGGTGCTACCCGAAGACTTAAATGAATAGCCATCGCTGTTAAGAACAACCGAGATCCAATTAGAATTTGCGCATAGCTTTTTGTCTTTGACATAAAAAAATAAGGTTGTAATAACAAAACTGACATTTTATTTTCCTTGCCTTGCAAGTGGAACAAGAAAGACTATATAGTTATTTTGATTCTATAAACAATCAAAGGATTTCGCATGCTTTCCATGGAATGACGGAATTCCCCTTGCTTAGTTTTCGCTCCGCTCGTGCGTGGCACTCCTTGCTTGCGGAGCGGCATATCAGAAAAAGAAGGATTGACTTTCTATACGGGCCTGTCCCCTCTTACCCCTAACTAACAATTATGCCGCTCTCGCCTTTTTGTAATCTTATCTTTCAAAAATGCACTACTAATTTTTACGGCCTCCATAGTCACCCTATCCACTCTCGTCCTGTTTTCGGGTTCTCTTTCAGGGGATGAGGATATTTCGATGATTTCTCCCTCCATAGGTGGAAAACACGTGGGTGAGTAGAGTCTGTGCTTTGCTTTTGGGGGCACCGGCAAGAATCTTCTCGGCCACCCTACTCTGACTTGATTAGCTACTAGTAACTAGGATCGTTCAAACAGTCAGTCAACAATGCGTACTTCTTTCCTAGTTGAGTGGATCTGCGTAGCAGAGCCCAATCTTCTACCACAAGCTCTGACCTGACTTGTTGTACTTGATTCACCCACGTAAATAGACAACTTGGATAATAAAAGTCATCCCATAAAAGAGAAGTGAGTCCGCATGCCGGCAAATGATTTGGAATTGAAACTGGCTGCAGAGGAAACCGAAGCCCTAACTCCCCATTCTTTCTATCTTACATCGCCATTGAGCCCTGGCTGTAGAGTCACTGGTTTCTAGTCGCAATGGATTTATGTTTTCTTTGGCTTTTCCATTCGCCCGTTCAACCACGATCCGGATAGATAGCTCGGCTTCTATTAGTTGAGAATGGTTTTCTCAAGGAAAGGTTTCGCTATACAACAACAATGAACTCACTTCTGATCAAATTGGATTGGATGAATCGGTAATCTTTCTCTGTCTTTTGAGAGAGAGTCACTTGCTGTATTGAGAGTGGGCGGGTGACATGCATTAAGAGAATCAGTTGTTATGTTTTTTATCTTATTTGCGCGAGAAGACCCTTGACTGAGGAGACGTGTTTGGCTTGGATGATGCCGCTATGCTCCTATTCACTTTCAGAGACCGCTCTGAGTTTGCCGGTTTTGTGGCAACCCTTTCACTAAGAACATTTTAGCCATTAACGAAATGCCACTATTCCACAATGCTTCTTTGATTTATGTGTAGAAGCGGTAGTAGTGAAGAAAATGGAGGGAGAAGAAAGAAAGCGATGTGACACGAGAATAGATCACATCCGCCAGCCAGCCATGCCATTAGATAGATCCGCTCTGAGTATTCTGCAGGATGAGATCCGCTTGGTCTTGTGATAGGGGCTTGAGGAGGAAGAAGAGGGGATTTCTGAAGAAAAAAAGAATGAATCTCCTTATTTATAGGGATCAGGATGTGTGACTTCCTCAAACGAAACAAATGTGGCTTTCGTGATAAGGCAAATCCTTCGTTCGGTACAATCAACATATTGAATCTACGCTCGCTCGGCTCGGTGCTGAATGAACTCCTTCATTAATTCCGGGCTGCTTTCGTTATGGGGACCGTGGAAAGCAAGCGAGGAGATCAAAATGTGAGTCGAGTCCGATGGGTAAAAAGGTAAGGTGAAAGGGTTACGATGTGAATTCTTCTGGTTTGTTTATCTATCTCAGGCCTTGCTTGAAAACCTCAAAATTGACTTGCATCTTCCCTTATCACACTACACTTTCTCTTCCTTATTCCATTTCACTGAGCTAAGCAACACTTTTTCACATATTCACCCGAGATATTATAGAAATTGGTCATATTGATCTATCGTCTTGTTCTCGATAGGAACTTGCTGCTGTCTTGGTTGGTTTGAGAGCAGTAATCGCCTATATATCCAAAACCAGAGGAGAGTTTGGGTTTGGATCACAGACGATCGGAGATTTTGGATTGAAATGGATGGTTGTGCTTGAAGTTATGAGTCGGGCAATGCTAAGTTGAATCGGCTGATCCGTTTCATCCTCTTTCGGCAAAGGAAGTTGGACTTTAGTTAGCTAAAAAAGTACCAAAGAGCCCGTCTGCCCTTTTGAGTCTATAGCCGCCAAATCTAAAGATTCCTTAAGTTGTCGTACGACTTCTTTTTCTTCTTTTGTCAATGATCGGTGACAATGAATGCTACAATGTTCGCTTCCACTAATGCCATATAAGAATTGTGAGGTGCCCATATCTTCCCGGAAAGAAGAAGAGTCATTGTCATTTCCTGACCGATATGAATGCACATATTTACCCTCGCCTCGGGAAATACCACCAGTAGAGTTTGCAGAAGGTGTCGTTCAGAGAGATCTTTGGGCTCTAGATATGCGAGTGAGATACCCGCCTCGGTCATGACCTGGGTTGAAGAAGGAATCTATGTTCTTGGAAGCAAAGAAAGAACTCCGGTATTCCGACCTTATCTTTTGCTCAAAGAACGAATCAAACCCCTTGTCGAAGCCCTTTATGATATATAACCCTGGATCGAGTCAGATTTGGGCATTTGAACCCACTTAAGCTGAAGCCTTAGTAGATGTCGACGGAAAGGTGAGAAGAGCTGATTGAACCTACCAAGCAACGGTTAGTTGTGCGGTGTACATACATGCTGGTTTCGCCATTATCGATGAATTGGATTTATTAGTAAGGGAATGAATGAAGCGGGCCAGAAAGAAGATGGATTTTGGAATAGAAAGAATTCCTCTTCTAGGTTTGTGCTTCAAGTAGTAAGCAAAGGATCCTACCTGCTAATGGTTGAAGACCTTGGCGGCCTCTAGTTCTTCTATCTAGTTTTTTAGCCTAGCGCGAACGAATAAGCTTAAACAAATGGTTTCTTTGGCAACGATTTTTTCTAGTTGATTTGTCCTTATATATATATTAGTCGTAGTGTAGTTTAATAAACTGCTCATAGCTCTTATCATTCCTTTATCCATGCATAGACTGGGAATATATTAGCTCTTAGCTCTGGCACTTTCTTCTTCTTTATTTGCCGTTGCATTCAATAGCCTATTTCAAGTTAACAAAAGCTTTATTAGCTAGCTCTATGAAATACGTATATCTTCTTGGCTATCTAGGCTATCTCTCTGTGCTTTTTCAACCTATAAGCAGACCTTTGTATACACCCTTGTAACTGAACTAGCTATTCACAAAGAAAGGTCTATACCGTACATATACCAACTACGCACCCCTTGTATACTTCTTTTTTCTTCTCCCGTGCTTCAAGTTCTGCCTCGGCTCACTCCTCTTTCCAGAAATATATGTGGGAAGCACTCATTCAAAGTAAGTTGAGATTCAAAGCGTTCCCGTAAGCTAGTAAGTCAATCAAAGCTATAACTCTATTGGTTAGTTTCAGGAAACTGGTACATATTTCAAATAATAATAATTATATATATATATATATATATATTATTATTCAGTATTTACCAATTTTAGACTAAGCATAAATTCATTTGGAAAGAAAATGGAAATCCCCTGAAATAAAGGATTTTTACTACGTTACCCTCAAAAAGAAGAGGAAGACAAACTAGCCAAGAGACAGAAAAAGGTAGAGACCAACCACGAAACAAGGGAGTAAGGGCTAGGGGATATGGGCCAAGAAAGGTCCGATGTATCGGTTAGCTATACCTAATCCTTCACTCAAAAAGCATCACACCCTTTGTAGGTTCAAGCCGAAGTCAAGCATGATCACCTACTGCAAACTCCAAATATCCCGGTCGGCGACTGGTCCCGAACTGCTTTTAATCTAGAATAAGTGGAATCTTCTCGGCACTCTCCTTCATCTTCTGTGGCCCCGTCGGTCGGTACGTGCCAACCCCAACAAATCGGGGTATGACAAAGGTTCCCGTAGAGTGCTTTGGAAGGTGCCATTCCGATGCTAGAGTGATAGCAGTTGTTGTAAGCAAACTCGGCTAATGTATCTCTATGCCTATTTAGTAGGCCTGCTCATTGATGCTCTTCAGGCCGATTGTATGGGATGTGTTCTGGTGTACGATGGGAGATGCAAGGATATCGATTGAAGTTTGATTTGTTGGCCATGGAGTTGGGAGCATATGATATAGTCCTAGGAGTAGACTGGATGAGGAAATTCCTATTATTTCAATAAGTCTTTCCGTTGGTTGTAACTAATCACGTACCTGCCATCGCGAAATTCCTTTTACCTAACCAGGATTGCAAGAAGATAAACAATGTTGGGCCTGCTCGCTTGTTCAGCACCACCCATTCCCATGGGAATATATGGGTTTTTCGGTCCGATGGGAGGATCATTTTCCTTGGAAGGTAATTTTCCCAACCAATAAGTATTGGGCTCCCAAGTAAACAAAGCGAAGGATCAAGTAACCAACATGTCATGGAGCAGCCAATTAAACCCAGAAATGACTCAAGTAATACAAGTGCAGAGCAACTTTATCCAACGGAGGGGCTACGTGATCCAACAGAAGTGCTACGTAAACAAGGAACACATGAACCTGCTAAGGATCCACTCCACCGCCAAGTGGACCAATCACAAGAGCTCGGGCCGAGAAATTCAATGAAGTAATCCATATGCTGATTCAAAGAAGCCAAGCATTGGAGTTGGTATTCCAAGTTTCTTGAATAACCTAGCTGTCTCGAACTCGCCAATGGGATTTCGTAATCCTCCGGTGTACATGGTGTAGGTAAAGGGCAAAAAGTCGCTAATTAGTGGCAATCAAGTATGCACCGGTGTGTAAACTTCTTATTTTTATTTACCAATGTCGCTATCCGATCGATCATCCTTTGAGACCACGGAGAACATCGAGAGAAAGATATGTCACCTAAAAAATTGACACCCTCACTTATATGAGTCGGCTAGAAACTCAAGGCCCGGCCTTTTGTGGGAGAATGCCGAGTCCTTCCCAAAATCGCCTGGATCAACGAAAGATCCGGATAACGCTAGGTTGTGATAATCGATGTCTGATTTTACTCATATAAATCCGATAGTGAAGGCCGTGAAGTTTGAACAGCCTCACTTAACCCTGGTTCGGTAACCTTTCTAGCGCCCAGGTATCCTTGACCTGTAGATAGAGGCCCACTTTCCATTGGATACTCCGAATAAAAGAAGAAGTAGTTACCTAATCATGGGTCTATACGTAAGATCTCCTTGCGTAGAGGTTAAGGCAGACGGATTACCGAAATGTAGTTTGACTAACGCTTTCCTCATCGATTGCGAGAGTTTGTGGTGTGTGTTCTCGGACCAAAGAAACCAAACAAGCATACCTTTCCTTTTGTGGAGTATCTTGGGTATGGTACTCCTCTTTATCTGCTCGATATTAAATCAGCATTCCTTCACGGGGATCTTGACCGTATTTATGTCAAGATTTATATTATATTTTTAAAGAACATAAACTTCAAAGCTTCTAGTCTGTCCAAACTCTTTCGAGCCGCTCTCCCAGTCAACGTTCAAAGGCATCACCATATCTTAGCACTTTTGAGCTTGAGAAATGCTTTTCTGGCTTCTTCTCCACACCTTTCTTTAATAACTCAGTTAAAGGCCTGCTGATAGCTCCATACCCCGGTACAAACCTCCTGTAATAACCCCTGCAACCCTCGGAGTTCTCTGACATTGGCTGGTTCTGGCCAAGCTGTCATGCCCTCTACCTTGTTTGTATCAGTAGATACCCCAATTTCATAAATAATGCATTTCCTTTATGAAATTTGGCTCACCCACACAAAGTTTGTTCTGCCGGAACACTTCCTCTAGCAACTTGAGATGCTCCACCATGGTAGAACTATACACTAGAATGTCATCAAAAAAGACCAATACCCCTTTCCAACATATCTCTTTAAAAACACTATTCATGAGTTGTTGAAAGGTTGCCGGGCATCACCTTGAATTCAAAAAGCCGGTCCTTCAGGCTGTTTTGTAGTTATCCTCTTCCTTTCATTCTTATTTGGTGATAACCAGCCCTCAAATCTATCTTAGTTCACACCTCAACCAAAAGTGCCGGTCTTCTATGATAGGAATGGGGTATTTGGAAAACATAGTTGCTGCATTTAGTTTTCGATAGTCGAAACACATTCTCCAAGTTCCATCTTTCTTCAACACCAGAGCTGCTTTGGGGCTTGTACTGGGCCTGATTACAGCATTTTGCAACAGCTCCTCTACTATCCTTTCAATCTCTGTTTTCTGGGTGATAGCATTTCGTCGGAATACAAATGGTGGCCCATGTTTAGAAAACTTTTTTAGGGTATTCTATTTCAATAGAATAGATCAAACTTTTTATATATTCTATTTCATCTATATAAACTAAACGGCCCACTCTACTTTCTTAATTCATCCAGGAAGTCCTTCCAGGTTTTGGAGGTTACACGGTTTAAGGCCCGGATCGCATAGTTGACTTGATCGCGCCTTTTCCCATATAAAATAAGATCTGCTGCCCGGGAGATGTCTTCATCATCATCCGTGCTAATTCCCTGCTATTTAGAAGCTCCCTGGCTTTAGATTCCAATATATTGTCCCTTTCTTTCGCTGTCTCTATTCTATTGGTGGAGGGTCGTAACTCTAATATAGGGCTTTGAAGCATAAAAATCAGCTGCAATCTAGTTTTTTCACAAAGGCTGTTTGAGGCTCAGACTCAACCATCTGTGCTTTGCAGATGATCTTTTTTTTTTCAACGGTGGTGATCTGAATTCTATCCAAGAGCTTACTAGTATCATGACTCATTATAACAGAGTGTCTGGGCTTTTAGTTAATGCCAAAAAAGTAAGATCTTCTTCAGGGGTATTTCCTTTTCTTTGAAACAAACTATTTTTGAGTGTGTCTTTAATGAAGGGAATTTACCAGTGAAATACTTATACCCTCCATTCATTTCCTTTTCTTTCCAGGCTAGCTCCCTCTGTAGCTGGTGGTTGATGTAGATGAGTATGGGAAGACAATGGTAGTTTCATTCTAGGTCCCACTAATTGTCGAATAGTTGGTTTGAGTTTTTTTTGGATCCATGCAAGCCATTTCCAGTTGAAGTCATAAGGTACCATCCTGTTCCAGCCAGGAAGACAACTCTATCTCACAAGTTAGCTGGATCTTTTATTTAAGCCAAAGGCTAGAAAACCTCTTTCAAATGAGTTTGGGCTCTGTTAAGTTATCCTCATTTCCTGAGATAAGCGCAGTTCAACAAAACTAAAAGCTAGATACATCGTTGTAAAGTAGAGCAAGACTGCATGATTGGATTGTATAGAAGGATAAGAAGGATTTAAAATTTCCTTCTTTTTTTCTTAAAACGAAAGAAGAAAGAGAGTGGGATGGGATGAAAGTAAACGCAAAGATCTGATTCGATCAAAGAACCTTGCAGCTTTAGTGCAAAGAAGTCGATCGAAAGCACTCATCTTTATCGATTTAAATGCTTTTTGTCTCTTCCTCACTAAACGCCCGCTTCCTAGCTCCTCCCTCTTTGCCTAGCGGTTAAGTAGATAGTAGGTCCCCTGGCCCCGCAACCAAGAGTCACTCGTCAAAAGCTGACCAGGAAGACAATAACTGCTATTTCAAGAAAGCATGGTTGGAGTTCTTCTATTGACGAAGGGAAGAGGACGGTCTTACTTTTCAGAGATACCGACTTATTAGTGGACTGGTCATGTCATAGCGGAAGGTCGAGGTGGGAAACAAGGAAACAGAGGAAATGCTTATCGGGACATAGCCTTGGTACGAGTTGAAGGGAAGAGGTTTGATTGCTAATAAAATGAGTGGAAGAGCTGCTCGGTCAAAGGCATTCTCTCAAGTAGCAAAGGCAAGACGGAAAAGCAGGAATGAAGGTTGCTAGGTACCGCCCGTGGTAACATCTATCGATTCCGCTTATCGGGAAAGTCCGGCAAGGGAAATATCTGGTGAGGAATTAGAGGAACTTTGGTAGCACTCGGGACAGAATCAATCAAAGAACTTAAGAAATTGCCCAAATCGACAAGCAGCTCCCGCTTTAGAAAAAACCCTATCTCATCAGGCAGGTATACCTAACCCTTTTTTAGCTAGTTTCGGGAAAGCGGTAAGTTAAGTAAGTCAAGCCCTTCTAAGCGAAGAATAGCGGAGAGAAATGGGCAATTGAAGCGTCTTTGTGTCTATCGACGGCAGAGTCTATTGATCCTCCACAATCCGGTAATGTTTTTTCTCAATTCAATGCAGAGCGATATCAATGTACTACCTTTCCTTTATCTCAATTCAAGTCAAGGCAGGCTATCTTTGTTATCAAGAAACAAAGCTGTCTCTAGTGATTGATCCGTTTGCTCTCGCCCTTCGGTTTTGTGGTCACTCAAGGTCCTTGGATTTCGTGCTCAATCTAGTTGGAGCAAAATTCCTTGTGGATAGAATAAAAACCGTTTTTATCTGGGAAGAGCGCTTTTGGAAACCCACTGCTGAAGCCGAATAGGCAGTTAAAGCTGGAATGATGGGGGGCAATCCTGCAGTATGGCTTTAGTGCGTAGATTCTCAGGCAGGCTCATCGAATCGGTGGAGGAGGGACACTTTACTTATTATCGTAATAGAAAAGAGTTGTATGTATACTTTAGGAAGGGGATCAAACTAGTTATGTTGATGGACATGAACTCCTATAGAAGCAGATGTTCGAGGTCCGGTCCAAAGATACCATGCTTGCTTAAGCCAATCCATAGGTTCAAGCGAAAGAACACTTATTCACAGCAATATCTAGACTGATGAAGATGACTGCTAGTCAAATACCTAAATCCTTTGGAATTCATTAGTAAACTCTTTTCGTAGTCATTAAAAACGAGCAACACCACGTAGGGCAGCGTCCACGTGAACTAGCCTCTTCCTTAGCAAGTCAGTGGGAGAACGCCATCGGTCAAGAGAAATGGAATCCGTTGTTAAGTGGGTACCGGACCCGGTAGAATTGGCATCACTTCCTTCACTCCACAGAGGACTCGGGATAAGATCATTCCCAAGCAGAAGGAAAAGCTTTCGAACTAGGAGTCATAACGAACTCATGAAGCTATCCTTCTTCTATTGCTACTTTCAGAGAGAGAGACTAGGTCATACGAAAGGGGACCCACCTTGAGATGGGTATCCCATTGCGGAGTAGTTAAACGAGTATTTTGGTATACCACTTGTGCACCTAAACCTATGCTTAAGCTTACTAGAACTTCAACCTCAAGTTCATTAACATCAATGCGTCTCATCTTCTTGAACCTATTCTATGGATAAATGGGCACCATCTGTCTCCTAAGGGCAACTATCCATCCCTTTTTCTTTCAAGAATGCGGGTACCGTACTAGCAAAGCTCGGATATAGACGACAAGGAAAAACGTCGGCTAAAGAACAGAACTATTCTATTGTATTGATGGCCCCGAAAGAAAGTGGATCTGTGAGTGGAGGCCATCCATCCCTTTCTGATGAAACCTCTGTTGCCCTAGCTTGAATTGAAGGTTTGGCTAAGGATGGGAATCCGGTGTCTTCATCTATACCATCAGAGAAGAAGGCTTGCCAAGAATGGACGAAGGTATGATTCTAGGAAATCTAGATTTGAAAGAAGGAAGAACCCGAGGAGCAATCAAACGGACATTTCTACGAGTGAACTCGCTAAAGTGAAGATCCACCATCCAATTTAGGCATTGGGCAGAACTCTCTCAATCCAGGAACTAGCTCCTATCTCGATGATTCCATTTCTCTTTTCAGAGTTAGCTTCTTTCCTATGGTAAAGAGTACTCTTGTTTCCTAGTCGAGGGATAATCAAGTCATTTCGAAAGGGATTTATCCGTTCCCCTAGCCATCGAAAGCAACCGCGAGAAACACTGCGCCAGTGCCCCCGCCGTCACCGGAGCAGCCGTGCGTGGCATACCAATTTTTATCCGGTGGATCATGTCCGTTCTTTCGAAAGTGTTTCTACAAATGAGTGAGGTAAACCCATCTCGGTCGAATAATTCGTATCTTTAGACCATTCAGAGCCGTTTGCATTAAGTGTTGGGATTTAGTTTGTTGTCATTACCCTCAACTTCATTGCCGTCCACCTCTTGCCATGTTATTGGCTAGAGAAAGACAACCCCTTGTACTAATACATTGTTGAGTACCCCAGTTGCTCCATGGGTGATTATGCCCTAAATTCTCAGGGAGTGGTGGAACGGATTGCTCCTATCTAGGGTTTCCTAGCTTGCTTTCTTAGATTTAGCTTTATCTATCTTTCCGAGATGACCAACTGCTCTTTCTTGCCAATCTACTTTAGATTTATTAATACTTTCATTATGGGACCTATCGCGAACAACCATTGCTTTTCTTCCGCGGTTTCTTTAGTTTCTTCTTGATTTGATTGAAGTTTAGGGAATTGGATGGACTGGTGTCTTTGGATATTATCCGTCCTACTTATGATCTTCCAATTGAACACACTAGTATTTTATGGATTCTTTCCCCGGTAGTGTGAATCTTCTCGAAAGCGCACATCATAGTCCAGTCAGTGTAGCCAGGGCATCATGAACGGATTCCTCAAGAGGAAGGTAGGGCCATATCTATCCAAGAAGAAAGACCTGGTAAACAATTATGCTACTTGACCAATGGATAAAGTATAGATCCCATGGCTGGCTACTATTCAACCCTGGCATTGGGGATCAGGAACGGGGTAAAGTACGGACTTTGGCTAAGGATGGGGATCCGGTTGTGCCGTGCCGACCCCGGGAATCGGCGAACCATGCTACACAGTCACATACCTAAGCGAACGGATAAGGGAAAGCCTGCTATATTATATATAGTAATCACCTGCCAAAAGGAAAGCCTGACCGATAATAATAATAGGTCAATGCACCGAACAAGCTACGGTATATTAGAGATAGTAAGGAGTTGTATACACGGGGGTATGCATTCATGTCACACTTTCTGTGTGATAAGAGGTTGCTAGCTAGCAAGTATAGAAATAGGAGATATGCGTAGTTAATGTAAGCAAGGGAATATGCGTGAGTTGATTTGAGAGTTTTTTAGTTGCCACCTAAAAAGCAATTTCATCTCAAGGGAAAATGCATTGCATTTTCAAGGGATTGCCAAGCTAGGCTAGGGATCGCCCATGGGCATCGTGAATATCAGATTTATCTCTTCTAATCTAGATCCCACTTCCTCCACTTCTTGCCTCACGCCCGTCCTAACTCCACATTAACGACTGTCCTTCCACCCAATTCCCCGCACCCTTGCATCACATCTCCAACCCCGCCTCCACGCGATCTTGCACAATCGCACTTCTAGCTCAAGCTTGCCCCGAGGAACCTGCTCGCACTCAGGCCCGCGCTTACATCATTGGCATCGCATGATTAAACATCAAGACGCCGCACTTCCTCCGCTGGCGATGCCGGCGTGGGGCTGCTAGGGGGTGTAAAGTTTCGTTTCGGTCGTGTCAGATGACATGCAGGGGGGCAATGGCTGCCAAAAGAATCTATAACAATTCGATACTAGGTCAACTGTACCATCGGACTTGTAAGAACATGTAAAATGTACCACACGAGGTTGTACCAGCTGTGTGCAGTCCTCCGACACGGGTTAAGTGTCCTGCATAGATCTTCCCCTCTCCCAAAGAAGAGATGTTTGCTTCATAGCCTTCTTCCGAGATAAACCCTACAAAGGATCCTAATCGTACTAGCCTTTCATGGACTCTTCTTGGATTTCCTTTCACCGTGCCCAACACCTCTCTAGTTTCTCTACGAGATGGAGATGGCTCATTCTCTAGTTTTCCTACGAGATATAAGTAAGTTTCTATCGTACTTTGAAGTTCCGGAAGGAGTTATTAATTAAGACGAAGAAGAACTTGGTGGGGATATGCCTTTCCCATAATAATAGAAAGAATCCAAGCCAATATACACTACACTATCACTATAGAGTTTATGCCTACCTATGAAAAGTGAGATGAGAGCTTTGTGCTAATAATTTATTATAAAGGTGTACCTATCGACCCTAGGTAATTAATGCCCTATCCTTCTACTTAAAACCGTTACGTTAGACTTGACCAACTGTTAATACCAATCCGGCAACAATAACTACTACTAATGCATATTCATATCCCACTAGTAGACTTAGCAGATCGTGACCTAGCTACTATTTGTTGACAACAGCATCAAAGATTATCCATCAATGCCACAAAGACCATAGACGACCTCTATTTCGTGGAAGAACTCCTTCTCATATGATGCCGGGCAATAAGACCAACTGCCCGCCCTACCTAGTGAGAAGAAAGCTTATAAATATAAGCATAAACGAATTCCTAGTCGAGCCCTATACTTACCTTCTTGTACGGTCAATGCCCTAGTAGACATCAACTTGTTCATAAACTCCAGCCTTATCTACGCTGCTTTACCCGACCCAGGTGACCTACTTTCTCAGATGAGAGATTCGGCGGAGTAGTAGGAAGTCCCTGTGGAGAACTAGAAGACAAAACGAATATAGCGGACCAAGCAATGAATGACCTAGCCTAGGTAGTCCTATGTTTGACCAATGCTGCCTTGTATGTCTTGATCCAAGATTTGTAAGCAAAAAAAGACATGGGATTATTGATCAATTCACCATCCTCTTCATCTGAGTGTGCTTCCACTTTATCGTTTGTGGCATGTGCATTATGCAACAAGTAGATTCCTGATAAATGAACCTTCTCCACCCCTTTGCTATCCAACGCGGAGCGGCAGAACTACACGTATGCAAAGTGGGAAAGCTCCCTCCCTCCTACCTAGGTGTACCTCTTCATTGGAGCAAACCATCCAGCAACTTCTTACATTTAGAATTCCCTTCTAAGCTAGCTATAACCATCCTTATTGACCAGAAAGGAATTGAGAAAGGGGATGCTATAACTGCACCATAGACATCGCTTCCACATTCACTTTTGAACTTAGGGAAGCAAAGTGAAAGAAGCCCTCGTTCCGCTCTCTTCTTTCCCCGACTTACCCTTAGAAGGAAAGTAGGGGCCTCGGTTTCAGAGAGAAACCTACACCAGTGAATTTCTTTTTTGTAGGTGATCATGCTCCCAATCGCAGATTTGAATAATCAAGTCGGTATGGGGCTGCTCCCTTTTGTTACTCTGCAAATATTGGCTTCGCTTGGACATATCTTCGAGGACCTCGGGCGATTTTGATCCGCTTCTCCGCGCTCGCCGTTTCAAGGTGAAGATCCGAGTAAGTAGAGCGTAATAGGCGATCCGCCGGGTACCTATTTCGACAGTGACTTAAGAACCGCTTTTAATGCGTTTCCTTAAGAAATCAATAGATGGTGCTTCAGGAAAAGGGTTCGGCGGGGTGTGGCTTGTGGATGGCTCTGACCTCAACTCCTCTTTTCCATCGGCGTCTCTCCGTCCCACTTTGTTTTTTCTTTGATCATCATCTCCTGGGTAGTGGAAGCACTCGACGAGGCCTCTACGACAGAAGAGATTCTTGCCCGTTTCTGCCCGGACGATTCCATCAAATAAATAAAAAGGAAAGTGAAGAGGAAAACGCATAACCAGAAGAAAAAGATATCGTGATGTAAAATGATCATGGGGGAGACTCATTTTAGGACCGCTTTTCCTGCACATCGCCTGTGCTTTTAGTGGTTTTCCGCTCATTAAACCACAGTGCCGGGGCGATCCAATTACCAGAGAATTTCTCTTTGTCTTCGAGCTTTTATTCCTCAATCCACTTATTTGTTCCCTTCTTTCATATACCTCCCCACCAATAGATTGAGACAAATGGGAATAACCGAACCACGTCTACAAAATGCCAGTACCATGCAGCTGCTTCAAAGCCAACGTGATGCTTCTTGGTCAGATGACCAAGATATTGGCGAATACCACATACGATCAAGAAAAGAGTACCTATATTCACATGAAAACCATGAAAGCCAGTTGCTAAGAAAAAGGTAGAACCATAAATACTATCCGAAATAGTGGAGGGTGCTTGGTAATATTCCATTCCTTGAAAGCCAAAGGGATACTAGGAGCCGTTGAAACGGTTGTTACTAAAGCGTAAACTACTCGTTTTTCCTTCCACGCTGAGTATAGCATGATGAGCCCAAGTTACGGCAGCTCCGGATGAAGGGAGAATAGGGTATTAAGAAGAGGGATTTCCCAAGGATCTAAAACCCCAATCCCTTTTGGGGGCCAAATACCTCCGATCTCTAACGTAGGTGCCAAAGAAGAATGAGAAGAAGCCCAAAAAAAGCAAAAAGGAACACAACCTCCGAGACTATGAAGAGAATAGAACCATATCGAGGTCCTAATTGTACAGCTTTTGTATGATGCCCTTCCAACGTGGATTCATGTAGAACATCCCGCCACCATACGAACATGGTATAAAGGAGAAATATTAGGCCCAAACTGAGAAGTGTTGCACCCCCTTGAAATGAGTGCATGTACATAACACCTCCTACGATGGTTGCCAAAGCTCCGAGTGAACCCGAAATAGGCCATGGACTTGGATCTACCAAATGATAAGAATGCCTCTGAGATTCAATCATAAACCACTTTGCCCCGGTTGTATGTAAACCCCCCTTCACCCCCATCCCCTAAAGTGGTAAAGAAGGAGGCTCTTTTTGTCTCATTAGGACAAACAAATAGGAAGGGATAGTTCTTTCATTGCATTGATAGAAGTGAGACTATCAAAAGATCTCTCTATTATTTAGAGAAAAGAGTTGGCGTGGGTTCGACCAACGAAACGAATCAGTTTTGGATTAGATAAACATCGTATAATGATAGATGCTTCTATAAGGCACAACACGAAACTTGCACTAAAGCTTGGGCATAGTCCGTTGCCTGCGCAAAGTAAGCACTATTCACCCTGAAATCCAAAAGATTAGTATGTATTTCTAACAATTCAGAAATATCATTTTCGCATGGTTGCTTAATCAAAGTATATACGTGCTTCCCACCAATAATTTGTATATGTTTGGCGATCTTGGCGACTTTTTTCACTTTCCGAAAGCGCGAGTGGACGCCAGGACACATCTCAGAATGGAGAGACAAGTATTTATGTAACTCACTTGCAATCTGTTTGCCTATTTCTTTTGCAGCTAACTTTAGAATTGTTTTCTTAAATGACTTTTTGGTTAATTGCCACGGCCGGCAATTACGAGTCTTTAAGCAAACTAAAATCTTTAAATGGTAAGGTAACTCCATCTTTTTCACGAAATCTGTCATTAATAAATCTAAATTTTCCATCTCCAGGTAACTCCATCTTTTTCAGCTCTGCTCCGAAAAGAGAAAGGAAAGGAGATCGAGATAGGGGTTGTCCTTGGTTTTTCCAAGGAAAGCCTGATTTAGCATGTAACGTGAACATGAGCGGACACCCACACAATCGAGATTGGAAGAAAAAGTACCATACCATTGTCATTTTTAGGGCGAAAAGAACGGGTCATCTTTGTCAATTGATAATCGAGAGAGAGAAGACAATCACGTTCTTAAAGCGGTCGGTTCGCCGATTCACAAGCTTCCCTATTGGCCGGCTGCCCGTGAAACACATAGGCTCCTATCGCATTTATCGATCGAGAATGGTCTCATCACGTAAACACTTTCTATATGATAATTTGAGAGTGGAAAGCGAAAACATTGATTTCTAGTTTGATCGGGATTGGGTACTTATTCATAAACAAGATGAAATGAATCGACATGTTAAGCATCTCATCAACTATCCTAGTTAACATACGCGTTTTCAAGTTGCATTTCGTGCTCTTTTTCGTCGCCAGCTAAATCAATCAATTTGACAAGATCGTGCATCAATCACCTCGTCCGCTAGGGAAATGCACTCCTGAATAGACCCGATTCCCCACCCCG
The DNA here is from genome assembly GCA_021605145.1 of Aegilops bicornis. Taxonomy (NCBI): domain Eukaryota; kingdom Viridiplantae; phylum Streptophyta; class Magnoliopsida; order Poales; family Poaceae; genus Aegilops; species Aegilops bicornis. The sequence goes on along the minus strand of CM038669.1, from coordinate 210,682,943 downwards.
CATCAGTGAAATGTCTAAGACGCAACGGAATAGCAATGTTTCTTTCTATATGATAATATGCACCGAGGGGAGGAGATGCCTGAAAATTGGTTTCTTCTTTTCAAGAGTTGGGATTGAAGGATTTGCTAATGCCCGACCCTTCTCGACTAGAAACTCTTCCGCTCCTCCGGACCTTTGGAAAACCAAGAAAGTAATGCAAAGGTCTGATATGATTGCCCCAGATGTAAGTTGGCCTCCCCCAGCAACAACTATTTTAGCCGATTTTTTATTTTGGATATGGCAAGTGGTTGTAACTGCTAAATACAATTCAATGAATGTACTTGAACTACCGGTATCAATAAGGGCAATGCATGTTTGTCCACCAACAATGACCTTTACTAAAAATGTGCCTGCAGTAACCTGCCCTGAAACTGCATGAGCCGAAATATGCATGAGATACTCATTTGGAGGGGAGTCCTGATCCTGTGGGATTTCTTCTTCTTGTACTGCAATCTCTTCTGTGGCATCATTTGGTGTGTCAGTTTCCTGCATGACATTGATAGTAGGGATTAACTTGCAGAAGTTTTTGATTGGTCTTTTTCATGTCATGGGATAACCCTCCCCCCCGAAAGAAGAGTGCAAAGACCAAGTTCCCATTTCCTCCGTTCATCCACGAGAATCGATATTCATTCTTTCCACTTTGAATACGTCAATTCTCATCTGTTACTTGAGATTCGATACGTAAGATACGTCATTTCTCATCCGTAACTTCCATCCGATAAGGGCAATAAAGCCAAGGCAAGCTCATATTTGCGTATCTAAAGGCCTGGTGTGGAGTTTTGGGGAGAGGGCCTGGGTTTCGGGAGATGAAAAAAGCCTACTTTTACAGCTAAGTGATTAGGACTTGATCAAAAAATATTGCTCTCAAAACATGCATTTATGAGGTAAACTAGAAAAACACTACTTTTGACCCATAGTGATCCGCACTTTTTTCATTGGAAATCGAGTTTCCTTAGGGAAAAAGGACTTGCTAACTTTTGCAGCTATATGAAACGGACTTGCCTACGACACTTTTGCACCGAAGAAACTAAAAAATAGTCTTTCTCCGCCTAAAAGGAAGGTAGGATTTCTACGAAACAAGTCCGGATAGGTAACTAGGCAGATAGGAAGGATTTCTATGAGCTTCAGTTCTTGAATTGAAATATGCATGCATCCCATTCATAAGGAGTAGCTGGATATCCGTGTGCAACACTCATTTATTTCTAGGAAGATAAGATCCCGCTCTAAGGCATTGGAGCTGCTGGAATATGATACGAAAATACAGATTGATGTTTCGCTTCTCCTCTCGGAATAGTTTACCGACCGGGCCACCTGTAAATTCTTTAGTTAAAACAGGCCTCGGGAGTAGTCATCCTAGTATCGAAAATCATCTATTTTGCTTTCCGAAGGTAGACAGCAGCGTTGATTCTCCGATTATACGATGGCAACATGTGTGAAATCTAGTACCAGATCATATCGTGGATAGCTAGCTCATCAGCAGTTCATTTCTATGTATGGCGAGAAGTCCAACTGTCAAGCATGGCACAATTTCAGAATCATCGCTTGGCTGCTGCTTAGATGAGATGAAACCTGAGCTGACTTCTTTGTTTTAGTACCGGCCAGGCCTGCTTCTTAAGTGAACTCATCCATTCCCTTGTTAGTACGTATGAGGCGATATCGTGTCAATTCCCTAAAGAAAACTGTCTTTTCCAATGATTTAGGGCCCATACCCCAATAATGATGACGAAGAGGTATTCTGCTTCAAAAATGTGGCTTCCTCGACCCGATAAAAGAGTGCACATGGAAGTAGTTCCGCTCAATTCTCCAATACGACTTCGGTGTGACCCCAACCCCACCAAATGGTGATCCTCGAGACCAAAGGGCATTGAACGAGAGAGAAGGAAATCGCCCACAGAGAATCGGAGTATCCGGCCTAGTGATAGTTAGAAAGAGTTGGCCAATCTGAGAATCTCATGCGCCTCTCATTGATGAACCCTTTTTCCTTTATCCTCTCTTGGTGGCTGATTGATTGAGCGCCGGTCTCACTCATTCTTTATGAACGGAAGCCATGCACCTATCACCTATAACCGGAGAAGTACTATACGGCACGGCACCTTCGGCGAGGACTCAACTCAACAGAGAATGGTTTGACAAACATTGATCCATGCTTGGCCTTAGCCTGAGCTCAACTCTGAAAAAGAAAAGAGGAGAATCTCTAGCTTGTGGAATCACTTCCTGGATGCTAAGATAGCTCGAGAAAGTGCGCCACTTCTCCCTTAGAGCCCATCTATCTAAACGGGTATAAAAACAGAGAAATAGGCTCATTAAGTGAAGTGAGAACAGAACTCGATCTTTGCTAGGCGTGAGAAGAAGATATCGGTCCTTTGGCCATCGGGAGTAGTGTTAAAGAAATCCTTTGAATGGATCAGTGAGTTCCGACACGATTGCTGGAAAGAACGGAATCTACGGGACCGAGATCTTTCTGTTGGCATGATATCTTTCAGAAACTGCGGTAATCCAATCCTTGAGCTAAGGACGAATGCTTGATTTGCAATCTTTCAAGACGATTTTCTTGTAGCAGATGTGGAATCCAGATTGGCATAACGGATTCTACGTGAAGTCGGCCGTTCGTCATCATTTGAGGGTTAGGGTCGGGATCATGGCCATAAATCGCTACTTTTTCCACTAGAGCGAATATCATTCTTTGAAACAGGCACATGACACTAGAGCGAATAGCATTCTTCAAAACAGTACGCATTGTGACTTGAAGCGTAATCAGAGAGTGATCCCTTTCCAACAGATCGATCGAATTCCGTGATACACTACGCCTCGCACTATTCGTCACATTAGTAGTTGTTACTCATTCGTTACGAACAAAGAGACGCTTAGAGATTCTATGAACTTCAGATCGATGCCATTCACTAATCTCAATCGTCTTTCTATGGATTTCTGGGCCGATGGGCGATAAACCTTAAAGTAGCTGCTACGGGCTCTGTGGTGCGTCTCGAGCCCTTCCCCATGGGGGTTCCTGCTCGCTAATCTTGCTATCTTCCCCAGGTTTGCTCGTTTCGATTGGAACAAGAAGTCTGTATTGGTATTTCTTGGTATTGGTAGTAGATGTTCAGCGGTAACAAACAGTAGATGCAAGTAGATCATCTCTCTTTCTTTTGTACAAGTAGATCGTTGGGATGAGATCTGTAGTCTACGAATCAGTTCATAGGAAAGCACGCCTTGCAGTTGGCATCGGTAGAAGATTTCTGTCTTGTCCCTCGGAGTGGAGCTAGACTCACTTCCTTTGTTCTAGACATTATACGTTACTCACTAAGGAAGAAGGGAGTAAAGTATCTACACTCAGACGATCCGGAGATCTGCCCGGGATGGAAAGGTATCGATCGACCAAGAACTTGTCGAATTTCTTTGACCTCGGAGCCCGTACAAGCTCTTTCTTCCACAACCATATGTGACCTCCCCGAGTTTCGAACCCCTCACCCTCTAAATGTGGATCTCCTCCTCCTCGTTGTTGCCGTGGAGAGACCTCACGTCTAGTTGAAATAGATGCAAGTAAAACTTTCTGACAGCTATGTGAGCATGGATCTTTCCATCATAAGAATATGGCTCTGGCAATAGATCAAAATCACTAGTCCATTCTGATTCGGAAGATAGGGCTGGGCTGGCAGGTTCTAGTTTGTTCGCACAAGAAAGAGAAAGAAGTGCCGAGGCAAAGACTCGGACCAAGTAAAGGTGCCGGATACGCCTCACCAGCTTGAAAGGGAATTTGTTTCTGGGGAATCGTACTTTTGATTCTCAGCTAGAGCCCACCCTTGTAAAATAGCATCTACTTATGATCCGCCTAATTTGCAATCTTATGATCCGCCTCACAATATGATAAGAAATAATCCACCCAGGACCAGAAACCAGACAATGGCTTTGTTTCACGACGAATCCAAATAAGTGTATTGTACTTCCTTTACACTTGATGTAGGATTTACCTATTAATATGAAGTTCACTCTTCTACTGACTTGAGTCCAGAAGGGAAGCAACTGATTTCCAATTCTTCTTTGTTAGCGCTTGACTCCTGTGGAATTCCATTAACAAGCTTAAAAGAAAGCCTTTATTTGGTTTTTGAGATACTAGTTATTTATAGGTTAAGTTCAATATTTCACTTCGTGGGCCGGCTAATTAATTCAAGTAATTCTAGGAGGGGAATCAATCGAAGAGATTGCCTGCCCATGCTACAATTCCTTACTCAAAAGGACTAGAGTGCTAAGCTGCCTTCCCGGCACCAGCACTATAATGAATGGCTCAAACAAATAGGAGATGAGAATCTGATCCTCTCTAGAATAGAATATAAAGAGAAGCTTGTTCGCCCATCTATCTAGAGAATGAAAAGGAACTAATGCCACTGATAGGAAATACATAGACCGTACGCCCACTTACCACTCTACCACTTCAATTCAATGACGGACTTCACCGATACTGATACCAAACCTAGCTTGAGAGAGATCGATCACAGGCATGTGGTGAACAATACCGAGAGAAAGAGCACTGAAATGAACCATATCGAGCACATGTCTCACTCTACAAGTCAAGTTCGATGAGATTTTAGCGGACCTATGCCTACTATCTACTAAGTGTGTGCTAGGGAAAGAAAGCAAGCTGAGCAGTTCTCACTCTGTCCGGTGACCAAGAAAGCTTAAAGAATACCGTAAAGTGATCACTGAAACCTCATACCGATTCGCCACATGAAAGCGGGTTAAGGTAAGGCAGGAAAGATGGCGCCGAAAGATATATATGTTTTGAAGAGAGAGATCCGCAGGCAAAAATCTTGAAGGAAGGACTGATCAAGGAAGGAATGCAGACTGTAGCAAAAGCCAAGAAGATGCGAATCAGGAAAAGGGAGACGAAGTTCCAGCTTGTTAGAAAGACCGGTGCGGAAAAGCAAGTCGGAAGGGGATCCGGATGTTCAAAGGCTTAAAGAAAAAGATAGGTGTTGCTCGTTGTTTGCTTTGAGGTTTCCCTAGTTGGGGAGACCGAGAAGAAAACCAAGAGGGAAGGCGATCCAAGTCTAGTGTTAAAAGAGATAGTTGCCCGCCTCTTGATGGAGAATTGAAAACATCCCAACGTATCTTTCACTAATTAAGTAGTAGTGAGGCGTCGGTACGTGAGCTGGAGAAGAATGCTTTCTTTTCGTATCACTGGTGTAGCGATTGACACGGTCTACGCATATTAAACAACCTAAGAGTGGAAACACCTTAATCGCTTCTCCAAGCTTATCTATATATATATTTCTCGATAGAAGCAGAAGGAAATGCTTAAAGAAGGTGACAAGAAGAGAAACTTATTAGTTCATCGTAGCCAACTTATCATTCCAATGAGAGGTCGAAGTACGATAGAAGTTATTGATACCGATTTAGGCGAGCAGCATAGCCTGGCAGAGCCATAGGAAGAAGTCCGTTTTGTTAGCAAGTAGTTTCCTTTAGACGATTTCCACGAGCATACTAGCTTTTCACGAACGTAGAGGAGAAAGAAAACCAACAACCAATAGGGTGAGGCAACTAACTACCAATCCTTTTATTGAATAGCCGCGGCGTGGGTAAACATAAAGAAGCCGAAGAAATCAAGCCAAAGGCTTCTCACTTTCTAAAGTAGTAAAAGTGGATCCCTCGCTCGAGGCGCTTGGCGTAGATCTTTGAAAATCGTCAATCGGGTGAACCAGCTATTATTGAGGGAGGCCAGGTCTACATACGTAATATCAAGTTGCTCTAGTTGCATGTCTTTAGTACGGAAAGATGGGTGTTTTTATCCAAGCAAGGGAATAGAATAGGTAACAACCCCCCCCCCCCTCACATCAAGCATGTACGCTAGCTACCAACATATACTATGGAGTCCATGGCTACCTCCGCGGATGGAAGACCGTAGATTTTTCACTTTCGCTGAAGAGTTGAACTCTGACTGAAAGGACTTGACACATTGCCAAGGCGATTTTATTAGCCAGCTGTGGGATAGAGATCTGCGGTAAACGAGCGATAGCCTCTAAAGAGTGCCGAAATAGGATCGGTTCCTTTTTCTAAATACCCGAGACTGGTGAACGTATTGCATAATTTAAAGAAGCCCATTTCATTAGAGGGAGGGAGCCCTTCCTACCTTTCTTTATTTAAGTGCTAGTGTCAAATGAGACATTTGCACGCCTAGGAGGGGTTGTAGCGAAAGTTCAAGTCCACTTCTTCACCAACTTGAATTCATAAGGAGACCAAACTCTATTCATGCTCAAGTGAACCACGGGTGATGATATTCCACTGCTCAAATCAAATAGGAAACGGATGGCGCTTGAGTTTTTGATCTCGGCATGAGAAACTATTCCTCCTCCTTTTGCTTACAATCACCTCACTTCCCTTTATAAGAAGATAATAGTGCTTGTATCCTGGTTCATGAGGTTCCCTCTTCATCAGATAAGAAGAAGTCAAGGTCTCGGTTCAGTATTAAGTAAAGATAAGGAACCCGCCCAGAGGATTTCTTCGGTTTCGGTAGGGAAGCCACTGGTTCAGTATCACGCTATGGTTGAGGGACCTTCTCGGTTCAAAGCTAACAAATAGGTCTCATGTTGGCACTCAATCGCTAAGAGCAGCCAACAACTTAACTTGCGTGCTTTAAAACCTGCTCATACGATAATGGCGTAGGGATTTGCGGATCCCTTTCTATGAGTTTCGGTTGATAATGACTTAAGGTGAGCAACGAACCTCCAATCACTTTTTCAGGAATACATAGAGAGAACCATCCGGCTGCACTCAACTGCAAACTAAAGGAACTCCTAACAAGGTGGAATTTCTCCTTTGTTATCGGCCGACGACCTAAATCCTCGTGGGTCGGATTCGGACAGGGGCATTACAAACGAGCTATGCTCTATGATTTCGCTTTGTTTACATGGGTGAGTGACCTACACCTTCCAATCTATGGTTTCACCCGCAAGGTAGAACTTTCTCTAAAGCTTCTTCGCTCCGTAATACACTTGCGCCTTCCTTTATAACCATGCACTCCCACTACTTCTTTAGGAGATGGCTGACTTGATTATCACAAGTCGTCTCCCGAAAAGGCAAATATCGAGACTGAGATGCTGCTTGGAGTCTTCATTCTCTAGGGCAGAGCTCACTACCACTCATTATCGAAGGGAGACGTAATAATACTGACCTATTCTTCGATTTACTTGCTTGCGAGATCAAAAACTGGGCATCGAACAAAGAAATCTGCTCACCGTACCTCTTACCTCAAAACTTCTATTGGATCTGGGATCAGAAGAATTCCAATTCGAATGTGCTCATACCCAACTACCCGAAGGGACGATATCAGGAAAAGCAAAAGGTGCATGGGCGGTTTCAAGTTGTTTTGGTTGCGCAGCTTTCGATCACTGTGTCAGCCGAGCTCTAATGCTTCTATAAAGTGAGAAATCATGGTACCTTCACGTCTACCTTTCCCAATGGCTAGTTCAATTCCAGAGAAATGCAAGCAATCGATCTTGGACTCCCGCCACCGCTAGGCTCACTATACCAAGTTAAGTTCCTCCAAAGTATTTTCATCATCGGTATCAGCAGAGTCACAAGATAAGGGATAAAGATAGTAGCCCATAGCTCCTTTATCAATTTCCTTCAAACTTATCGGTCTAACAATGTTGGAGAAGTTGTATTGCTGCTGTCACGAAAGAATAATGGTTTCTTGCCCATTGTGACAAATACTCATTGTTCGGCCTTCCAATCTAAATTGATTGGACTGTGACGATATAGCCAATCATAACCCAGTATAACATCATTGCTTTCCAATTTCATTAGCTTGAAGGTGTCTTGAAATGTGTGCCCTTTAATAAGTAATATCTGAAGTGTAAGCTCCAGTAGTTAATTGACCTCCTCCAGCCACTTTGACAGTAAACAAATGTTTCTGACTCTCATATCAGTGAAGCCCACACCACCATAATCTTTAGGGGTGCATAGGTGTTCCCATCTGACCATGTGAAATTTCTTCTTCTTACTCCCAGAGAAGTGATTTCTTATTGTATCAACTTTTTTCGTATTTTGTCGTGCAAAGTGTAGCAACCTGCCAAGGTACATAGGGACATTTGATAAACATGCATTGATCAATATATCTCTTCCTCCATAAGAGAAATGTTTGCATTGCCAAGAGTCCAACTTCTTTTCTACCTTTTAATGAAAAAAAATCATTAGAAGAGATCTTGTCTTTGCCGATTGGTAATCCCAGATATTATATTTAATTGGAAATTTGCCTATCTCACGCTTATATCAGCTACCCTCTCGCTCCTCCTCTACACTCAACCCCACTGTGAAAATATCACTCTTCAAGTAATTGACTTTCATGCCGACATTTCCTCTAAACAGTAGAGAAGGAATTAGAATCCAAAGTAATAGACTCCATGTCATTATGCAAAAAAGCAAAGTATCGAAGCATATTGCAAATGACTAATCCCCTCGGTATCGATGTGGTACCAAACCTCTAATCACACCTGCTTCCTTAGCTCTATCCAGAATTGCAGATAGTGCATCACCTACTTGGTGAAAAAGCAAAGGAGAAAGAGGATCTCCTTGCCTCAAACCTCTAAAAGTAGAGAAATATTCTCGCCAATCTCCATTCATATTCACATGCACTTTGCCTCCTTCCACCGCTTGTCTAATCCAATCTATCCACATGTCAGGGAAGTTTTTCCTATGCATTACCTCCGCCAAGAAGGCCACTGAACTCTATCATAAGCTTTTTTCAAAGTCCAATCAAGCAAAATTCCTCCAAGAGTGAGAGGTTTTCAACTCATTCAAAACTTCATGAAGAATTACACATCCATCCAAAATGTACCTCCTGTGAATAAATCCAGTCTGAAGAGAGCTGATTACTTGTTGAGCCAGAGGAGTAAATCTAAGTGTAAGAGCTTTGGTAATAGCTTTAAACATAACATTTAGAACACATATGGGTCTATACTGTAGGATACTATTAGCATCCTTAGTATTTGGCAGTAGAGAAATGACACCATAGTTTAGTCTGGACAAGTTCAACTCCGCCATGATACAGACTCCTCAAGCATTTATATTAGTATATCTCTCAACTGGGGCCAAAAAGCTCTAAAAAGCTAACAGAGAAGCCATCTGGACCTGGAGCAGTATTTGGTTTCATGCTTTTCACCACCTTGTCTATCTCTTCACTCATGAAGTTAATACAAGTGAGGACTGATTTCTGTCATTCATATAATTTAGAAGAGGAAGGCCGGTTGAGTGCTTTCCGTGTAAGACTATTGAGTTTCCAGCTGATTGCCCATATTTTCCAGGATAGGATTTGTCCACTTGATTGAATTCATGTCAATGAAGCAATGAACTTGCTAGCCAGCGTGCCAAAAAGGTTGCTGACTTTGGGTACACAGAGTAGTGGTGAGAAAAGGGCTTGCGCCTCAGCCGTTTCGCTTGATTCAGACCTTGTGGTTGTAGTCACAGGGTACAAAGATAACCCCACAACCATTTGTTGTATTCTTTAAGTCAATCGCTCGTAGTATGTGCTAGAATGAGATGAGATCCAGCTCAAAGGTGAAGACCTCATTCTTTGAACCCTCCCGGGAAGTTCCTGTTCTAGCTTATCTATCTCTAGCAAGTGATACGAACAACACAACATCTTCTCCGGTCGTAGGTCGGTAGGGCTTGCCCTGGCTAAGAAATGGAATAAAAAATTCCCGGTTTCTTGACTGTTTCTGAGATTATTTACCTTTATTTACATGAAGGTGCACGGTCTCTTACACTTTTCCTAGCTTAAGTTGGCGGATTGGTAAACAAACGGCTCTGCAGCTCCGTTCGCTTCGGCACCACTCCCTTGCTTCAAATCGAGGTCGGTGCCAACAAACAAGTCCCATTCGAGCAATGGAATCTACATAAGAATGTAATCACTGTTAAGTATTCCACTCACTGATGCCCATGAAAATGGGCCTCTAAAGAAAGCAAAGACGTGGCCTGCAGAAAAAGGAACTTGATCACCGGAGAAGATTTCTTTTCTTTGCTGATTCCTCTCAATGAAATTTGCCATGTTGCACGAAGTTACTTACGGATGTATGCATGCAGTCCGGGAACACTTTGGGGTGAACACCCATCTGAACAAGTAGGGCCAATAGTTCAGCATTTAGGCCGTAACATTTAGCAAAAAACGAATCTGAAACCCAACAAGTGCTCTCCGAACCAAGCTAGATAGTCTCCTATCACTAGGCTCACCAACCAACCTGGACTTTGATTCTTTCTTATTATTCTAACCGGATATAAAAACCATAAGGTTTGTTTCCAGCCGAGAGTTCCCATATGACATAAGCGCTCTTGGGTGGGGTGGGCCCTCATTCGCCAGGTCTTTGAGTGCCCGCTGCATCACGTGGTTGGTACACTAGGCTGATAGATACTTAACTTTAAGGATCTGGCACCTTCGCTAGACAGAGAGTAAGCGACTTCTATTAGCACCGGACCGTCGAGTCGAATTTCTCGTGTCATGTGCAACATCCATCAATGGTGGTTCATTAATGTCCATAGATTTAGACTCCTTCCCCCTTCCCTTATACGCAAAAGATCGAGAGGGTCCCGAACCCAAACCGAGAACGTAAACAGAATTCGACTCACTCTCGTATGGCTCGCCCTCTAGCCCTGGGCAAGTTGGCCGGGTCTTTCCCTCTTGTTCTGTTTCCACCACGATAAAGACGCACGGAAGTACTATGGTATGCCCAGCGTGTGGGGGATCCGTTGAGAGTGTCCCTTGTCTCGGTAGGGAACAATACCTATTGTCTTGCAAACAAAAGGTCAGTGCTACGGTCCCCTATTGTTTGATCCAATATTGACCGGTGCAGATCACGTTCTACTACCTCCGGTCCGTGGTTCGACCTCCCATAGTGGTCCTTGCTTTTCTTTTTGAAAGCTCTGCAGGGCCAATTTTGCGTACTTGCTCAGCGTGCCCCCCTTTCGTCGAGTGCCCCGCCTGCTCACTGTGGCTGTTGGCCTACTAAGCAAGCACTTGCCCGCTCCTGCCGCCGCCAAGTGGGCTCTGCGCTTGTTATCCCGGGACGTTCTCTCCGCTGGGCCCTTTCCTATTGCTCTAACCATAAGCTATGGCAATTCCAGCTCGCACCCACTCTGGCCCGCCCGGTTGGGCTCGAGTGAGCTCTTCAACCCGACGTTAGGGGTCTTTCGCTTTGCCGATCTATAGAGATATTACGAGTCCTCCGTCCTGATTCCTCGCCAGCGCCATCTGGTTCACCGGTACTACCAAAAAGTCTCATGCTTACGTTATTGTGACTGACATATAAGTATGATCTCGGACTACGAAGACCAAGTCATGCTTCTGGTTTCCGTTCTCATCATCGTATTGAAGGAAACTCCTCGTGCTCTGCCATAAGAACTTGGAGTCCGTATCATGGTGAAGGTAAGGTAACACTGTGATTCTTGATCAAAAAACTGGCCGAACACGTTCGAGTTATTGGCTCGTCCGACCCGGCAGCATTCATGAGTCGCTCGTTCAACTGTCCCTCAGAGACACGGTCGAGAAGTGCCATGCATGGTCGCCCCCCGTCCTTTCTTTCTCTCGGTCCCACAGGTGGGCCCCTCGGGGTAATAAAGAAATGGATAAAAGAGGACTTACCACGGGCTATGCCGCCCATTACTTATGAGGGAAGTCGCATCCGTCCCATCGCAAGCACCTACAATGTCATGATCACATTGGTTTACCCTTTTTTGGTAGTTCAACGGACGGTCGCCCCTCCAACAAGAAAAGGTAGAAATATGGAAACTTCTCTGCCATTTAGATCGGAGAATTTATAGAGGAAATCGGGTTTTAAATTTCCAAAAACCACACGATTATATAGCCAAAGGGAATATGCCGCGCCTAAAATCATCCCAAGCGCAGCTAATGTGGCTACTAAGCTATTTCTTTGGAAAGCTCCTACTAAGATTAGAAATTCCCCGATAAAGCTGCTAGTGCCGGGTAAACTCATATTGGCTAAAGTGAAAAAGAAGAAAATGGTAGAGAAATTCGGCATGGTACTCACTAAACCTCCATAATATCTAACAAGTCGAGTTTTATGTCAGTCATATAGAACACCAACACATAGAAAAAGGGCTCAAGAAACCAGTCCATGACTTAACATAAGTAAAATGCTACCTCCAATTCCCTGTATGTTCGATAGAGCCTAATATTCCCCAGTACGCGTTTCACCCCGAACCGCATACAAGATAGTTACCACCTATCATACGGCTTTCTAACTCCACTTCTTTTTCTCGGGTCGTTCCGCTTCGGATCGATGGTAGTCTCGTAGATCCGGTAACCTCCGACATTTTTGACAACACGCTTCCTACTTACATTTTGAGTTGCATCTTTCTCCCGGGGCATACTATAGTATCACATCAGAGACCCCCACCCCAACTCTATATTCCTTATCGGTGAACCGGAACATAGTGCATAGGTACTCTTCGATGCTGCGAGGACGAGACGAGGTGACATACTACGATCACAAGATCAAGTTCCGCCCTTCGGCTCGGCATATGGAACCTCTCACCTGCTCCCTCGGGATAGGTAGGCCCACCCCCTTTCCCGAGAGGCGACTGGCTGTGTTTCTATGCGGCCACCCAAAGTGGCGGCAGAAAACGAAAAGGGTGGGCTCTGACGGTTCGTGGTTTTATTGTAAAAAGAGAGCTTTTCATTCTCTTATAGAAGCCTGCTACCACGCTGGTAAAGCCCAAATAAGCCGCAGGGAGCACCGAGCAATGGGGGATGAGGGCGACTACCACGGGTTGGACCACACCACAGTGCAAAAGTCCTTCCACGGCAAGAGAAGGGTGACCGGAACAAGAAAAGGGAGCTAGTCGTTGGAGGGAAGACAAGGCTCGTTAGTGTGACTCCACAGAAGAGTACGCAGCTAGAAAAGGCAGCCAGCTTAAAACGCTAGCTAGCTACTTTTGTAGCCTTATTTAGTTTGGTTGCCTATGCTTGCTCTCCTGCCACGGCAACACCCCTGCTTGCTTCTTTCTGTTCGACGCGGAGCTCGCAGCCTCCCCACCCTTGCTTAGCGTTCCACTTGTGATCCTGGAGGATTTGGAGAAATGCGCCCGAACATGAAGAATGGATTTTGTATTTTCTTTCATATGCACGGCCCTATCTTGTAAAGAATGGTTTTTCGTGCTATAGACCACGTTGAGAAAGACCAACCAACAACACAAACAAAGACCGCTCCATTTGGGTACCTCGAAAGGGAGGTGCTCCTTATGATGCTACGGACGGCTGTCCGAAGTGCATGCAATGACGGGCTCGGATAGGAAGGATTGTGTGCGCCGGGCCCTTCTGGTGTCCATATTTTGGCCGACCTTAGCGTATATACTATGTTATGCGGTCGTAATATTTTGATACCTTCCACCGCTGTTACGCCAGAAATCCAAGGTTCCACACGAGCTCCTCGCTCAGCGGGCGTGGTGGCAGGACCGCTAGGGGATTGGCTCCGGGTGTAGGTAGGGTCAAATCCGCAGGGGTCATGCATACATAGGCCCCTTCCCTCTGCCGAGTTGTTTAGAAGGTGCTTTCCATTCTACGTTCCCTCGGAGCGAAGGGTTAGGCAGGTAGTATGGGCCTCTGACTTCCAGCTATGTGTTGTGTGCGACTCATGAAGTTTAAATGAAGGGAAGCTCTTGAGCTTTCTCCGCCAAATGCTTATGTAGTGGTCGGCATTCCTACGTGCTCGGATCGATCCCCACCGGAGATTATATGAGGGGTCTTGGAAACTGTCGTGACGCTTTGGTGACGAAGGTCACCGGGTGACTATGGAAGGATTCCGTGGTAGTCTCGACTCCCTCCAACTCAATCAATATCAAGAACATGTCGTGAGCATGGGGGTTTGGCCGACTACTAAACTATTGGCTAGGGCTTTTCTAGTTATAGCTTCTATAGTGAGTGGCCCTTCCGCTTTGACCTAGTTGTAGTTTGTACTGTACTAAACTGAACACATATCAAAGAAAGGCGATCAATCAATAAGTAGTTGCCCTTCTCTGCCCTAGGAAAAGCAGCGAACTCGTTAAACAAGGGGCTTTTTATTCATGGTCGCTATTGTTGTATTGTATATTGTCGGGGGAAGCTACTGCTTCTACGATAGCTCTGCTTCCTTGTCTTGCTTCTACTTTGCTTGTTTGCGCGAAGGCTTAGAGTCCTTTTCGCTAGGTCCAAATTCGTCAAAGTGAAAGATCTGATCCAACGGAAATCCCGCATATTGAGCGCAGCTGATATGTGGCTACTAGGCGCGATCATCCCGCATGCCATAAAAAATACTTATTTTTTTATGGCCCGTCATATAAAGATAGAATAGATATGGATAGAGAGACATTCTATTGATTCGCAAAATGGCTCGTCGATCCAAATGAATCATTCTTCTGGTCTCTCTCTACCCCCCGCCCCAAAACCAACCCACGACACAAATACCATTCTGCTTTCAGCTGGAAGGCAACGGTTCAGTTCAAAAGACCGCAGCATAATGGAGCAGCCACGACACGTAAGTTCCTTACCTTAGCTGGATCTCATTTGGTGCCACCTAAATGGTATGTATAGGCGGCGGATGTCCGGCGCTTGGAGTTGTTGTTCGTGCACTGTCCCCAATAGATTTAATGAGTGATCCCTTCCCTGCGGATCATGGCCTTACCACTAGGTCCCCAATGGCCAGCAGGGATTCGTAGAGCAGCTCACGCTCGTTTGGCGCTTCGTGTTCCCCGGACTGGGCACGTGTTAGCTGTAGGAAGTATGGTTACGAAAGTGACTTCGGTTCGCCGATTCAGGCTCAACTCCTCGCTTACGTTAGCGGACTTACAGGTCGGGCCGGGCTCCAAGCTCTTTCTTTACGTGTGGGAAGATGTCGGGAATGTGTCGAGGCGGCGAACAACAACAATAAAACTAACTACATTTGCTTTTTCCCTCCATGAGATGAGCCGGCAAAGGTGGACCAATGGATAATAATCTTGAAGCTGGCCAAACGCTTGGGCGCTCTACATACGATGTAGAAAAAATCAGATACATATCGATTTCTTTCTGATGGATCCAGAATAGATAGATATCTTGTATCATCAATATATAGAAAGAGGTCAACCCTTATTATTGATAGAAAACCTTTCGATCTATCAGAACAGATCATGCCATCTATCAATCGATTTGAATCATCTCGCTTTTCGTTCATTTCAGCCACGCCATAATAGCCGCCACAATAAGAAAGAAGCAAGTTTAAACAGCTAGAAGCGCCGCTTCGCCGCCGCCTAACAATTCTTATTCACGGGAAAGCCAACCGAAAGATTCGATTCGGACTTTGTAGAGCCGGTGGTCTGCTGTCTCACAGAGGGCCGCCCCCACTCCCGTCCCCGGGGCGCTAAGGGGTTTTGTTATAGGAGCAGACGGTGGTGTTTCTTGGCGCCTCGAATCGACGCTTTTGTTGTGACATGCTAAGTTTTCTCCCCTATTGCTAGTAGGTTGATGGGTCGCACGCCCGGCACACATGTTTTGGCCTTGCTTGTGTGTCCATAACTCAAAATAGGTGACCTAACGGTCACGCCTCGACTAAACATACCAATAGTCACCAAATTCATATGGGCTACTGAGGAGTAGGCAATGATCTTCTTACGATTGATCTGTCTTAAAGTGGTCAAGGAAGTATATATTATAGCAATCGCGCTTAGAGTATAAATGAAAGGAGTGAAACAAAGTGTCGCTTCGGTAGGTTCCCAATTTTAAAAGAATTCCAGCCAAGATGACGGATCCAGCCGTAGGTGCCTCTGCATGGGCTTCAGGTACCAAATATGAACTAGTACCATAGGCACTTTGACGGCAAAAGAGGCGAAAAAAGCAATCCATAGAAGGATTTGGCGCCGCTCACTAAATTTAGTGGTTAATAAAATGTGTAAATCGGTGGTTCCTGTTTGGAGAAGAATCAACAGAATAGCTAATAGCATAAAAATGGATCCAAGTAAAGTATATAGGAAAAACTGATATGCTTCCTTGATCTTTCTTTGTCTCGAACCCCATACCCCTATAATGATGGTAGAGTCAGGGGTGGCCCCAAAGCGGAATTGACCGGTGGTAGTTGGTCGAAGCTCCAGTGGGTAGCCACTCGCTTCTTAGGGAACCGTACGTGAGACTTCCGCATCATACGGCTCCGCCCCGAGCTTCGTAAATGGCCGGCCCTTGTCATTAGACCACTATGCTTGTCTTTTCCGCCTTGACTCTCGAATCTTTTTCTTCTCGGGTGGTGGCGAACAATGCTGCTATGCGTGAGCGGGAGATGCCCGCCTGTTGTTTAGGCCTCGCTTCACCTTGAAAGAAGGCTAGCCGGACTAGTGGTAGGGGACCCGACCGTAAAAAACCCTACCCTATTCTCAAACCCTCTGCCGAGCTCTACCCTGCCCGCATTTATTTGGAAGGGGCCAAAGAAATGTCTCCACCACGACAACGGTCTTTCTTGAATTCTATTGAACGGGTCGATCCTCCCTCCGTTTGGTTTAGCAACTTATCCTAAGGTCTCTTCGCCAAGAACTCTCCCAACGATAGAGGAACTAACCTGCCTGAAGTGGCGGGCGGCTTTTTTAAATAAGACTGGGCGATTATCCCTACCCTCGGTAGCTTACGAGTTTACGTCCATCCTCGGTCGGTCTGCAGTTTCCTTTATTTTTATCCCTTGTAGCCGTTACCCAAATTCTTGCAAGTGTGTCCACACCCCCCTGACTTGACGAGGAATTCATTCTTGCGAACAAACACACCCCCTACACACACCTAGGAGCACCCCTTCCTGCATATCCGTACAAGACCTGAGTAGGCGGGTCGAGGACCTACGAGGTACCCACTACTTGGAGTGCCCTCCCACCAAAAAAAGATGCGTGGTTTGGTGGTTCGACCAGAAATGCTATGCTTACGCACAAGACTACCCCTCTTCCCGAAAGCTTCGCGGGGATCTTTACTACTTTACGACGACGGGGGACCGCCCGTAGGGTGTTTACTACACAAGGCCCCTGCAGAGGAAAAGCTTGATCCCAGCGAAGAAGATGCTCAGCTCCGCACAACATAGGGATTGGCACACTTTCGGAAAGAACATAGAATAGTAGAGGATCCAGCATGCAGGACACGGCGATCATTCGAAATTCACGAATTAGAAATGTTGTAATATACTCTTTCCCAAAACTTCTCATACCAGACCAACCCACTAAAATGCAAATAGGGATCAGAAATGTGGTCAATATCACGAAGAACAATGAAAGACCGTCTATAGCCATATACAAATGGATGTTTTCATAAGGAAGCCATCGAAGGCTTTACACAAATTGGGATTTGGCCGTAGAAGGATCGAATTGTATCCGAGGAACAGGGGGATACAAAAAAGTAATAAGAGAAACGCACAGACCAATCAATCGTATCGGTCTTATTGAAGAATTTGGAATGACAAGAGGAGTAATGCTTCCTATGACGGGACAGAGAATAGGACCACTTAGATCGAAATAGCATTCACAGAAATGTTCTAACATAGAGTAGAATTGAACATTGAAAAGATTAGTTGAAAACAGTCAATCAAAAGATGGGGCGCCAAATTACTAAACAATTTGGGTCTTTTCTGCAAGTCGGTGAACACCGTAATTGATGACCGAGTAGGTGGGTTAGGTGCACCCTCGCCCAAAGGGAAGTCATGAGGCTAGCCCCCCTGAATGAAGAAGTAGTGGGCCCCGCCGCCCATGCGTATGCGCCTTTTATTTAGATTCCAACTAAATATTATCTTGAACGTTATCCGGGAATCTTTCTAAAGAATCCATCCGCAAAACGCAATTTGTCGATTTCAATCTAAGGTGCACCTTGCCTTTTTCAGGTAGCTTTGTTACGCCTATTCAGCTAGGTGGGGCATTGGTCATAGCCGAAGTCGAAGGGAAAAAATAAGGTAATGAGATGATGGTGCCATCAAGAAGTTTTCGACGAACGTAGTAGCGGCCATAAATGAAATTCTTGCATGAAAGACCGGATTTGACGCAAGATGAATGGCGTTGGGATTTTTCAAATGAAACCCGCGATCAGAAAGTCACCAACGGAGCCATACAATCTATCTAGTAGTGTGCCATGGCACGGTACTCCGCTTCGGCAGTGGAAGGAACAACTGTCTATTGCTTTTATCTCATCCAAGATAGTGTCTCGTCTCCCCATAAAATAGACAAGCCAGTAGTTGAGCACCTATCTGGAGGCCCAATCGGCATCAGTAGTTGCACGCAACTCTAAAGAAGACGATGACGGAAAAAGGACGGCTCGAGAAAAGGTACCTCGAATATATCTAAGAATCCGATGAACTGCTGCAAAGTGAATCGACCGAGGGGCAGCCATGAAAGGTCGACTTTCTTAGGAAAAGCCATCTGGGCAAGAGAGGCGTCATATAAACCAAACTATCGACCCATCTTTATGCATGCTGCGTTGGATCGGTAATGGTGAGCCATCGATCGGACGGAGTTTAACGTAAAGCTCAAGGGAGTGTCAGCGATCTTCTCATCATTGAGTTGAGCTCGAGTGATCAAGTCATGACGTTATTTATCCGAGATACCAAATATCCACGAGGAGAATGTGCGACCTCCAAGCCAAGAAAAGGCTTAGGGCGTCGGTAACTTCATAGCAAATAATTGATGAAGGCGACACTTGATCAGCGATATGGTAACGGAGTAATCACCGGTCAGTTTGATATCATCAACATACAACAATGTAATACCACGACCTCGAGGATAAACTGATACGAACATGGCTGAATCATGATCACTCCGAGCAAACCCTGCCTGTATAACATAACCACTTTGCTGAACTTGAAAAACCGACGCTATCGGGGCTTGTTGAGACCATAGATCGCTTTGCGTAAAGGACAGACAAGAGAAGAAGTTAGAAGGGCAGGTTCTCTTTCATCCATCTTTTCTAGGTGCACATCTCCATCTACTAAAAGTAGGGGTGGTTGCCATAGATAGATTGGGTCATTCGTAACCTGAGCAATAACAGATGCTACTACAGCAATAATGGAAATAACCGATGCTACAACAGAAACTATAGCTATACGTGGCGGCCCCACACGCAGCTTTGTTTAACAAGCATCACCCTTCCTTTCTTTTTAAATGCTTCCTCAGTCAATCAGCAGCTTATTCGATTCCTATTCTTATTAAACATCCGATATAGATGGTGGGAACAATGAAGGCATTCTTCATCTGTAGGTTGCAATCTGTATGATTTCTTTTCTCGATCTCCTGCTTGTGTTTCACCTCGCACCTAAGCATCACGTTCCTAGGGACAGAGACATCTGCGCTCTAAGGCAATCGTAGTACTACCAGCATGGTTACATCGGGCAAGCTTCAACTTCAAAGTCACCTGATTTGGCACCAGCCAAAGGAGTAGGAACAGCAGCTGGGGAAGCACCATTACCGTCCATGGGATGCTTTGTGAACGGCCCCCTCTGTTCAATACTGATACCTGTCAGATTCCATAGCTGATGAATCTCTTTCTTTTTCCACTCTTTCCCCTCACGCAAGACGCTTTTCTGGCACAAACCTAGTAGTTATTTGTCCTGCTGATCTTGGGTGAACAGATGACACTGATGCTCCAAGACCAAGAGTTTTCACAGCCAAAGCTATTGAAGCTGCTTCCTCCCATGAATCACAACTTTCTGGATGCACTGCTTGAACACCATGGATCAAGATAGAGAAAAAACTCCTATCCCAGTTGATCGAGCTGAACCCACCCACCGCCGGGCAGGTGCATCAGCCTCTTCTTTCTAGTTTCCGACAGGGCTACCCGCACTAGCCTCTGACCTCTACTCCAAAACCTGAACTTCACAGATCCGAAGCCTAAACCTTCACTACGTCCATCACTTCACAGAGCAGGTCTTGTTTTCAAACTTTCTTTCGGGTTAAGTGCAGAAAATCAATTTAATATTCCTATCATTGAGGATCTATTAGATGAGCTACATGGTGCACAAATGTTTTCCAAACTTGATTTGAGATCAGGTTATCATCAGATAAGAATGAGAAGAGAAGACATTCATAAATTTTAGGACATATTTTTGTCATTATGAATACTTAGTGATGCCATTTGGACTCACTAATGCACCTGCTACCTTCCAATCTTTAATGAATCATGTTTTTGCTCAGGAAATACCTTTTGGTATTCTTTGATGATATTCGATATATAGCAAGACCAAACAAGCTCATCTCAAGCATCTAAAGTTAGTCCTGGACATTCTAAGGTCATAAACACTATATGCTAAGATTAGCAAATGCAGTTTTCCTGTCCCTCAAGTGGAGTATTTAGGGCATGTTATCTAAGGATAGGGTCTATCTACAGACCCCCACAAAATAGTTGCCATCAAAGAATGGCCTTCACCTAAGACTATCACTCAGTTGAGGAGTTCTCTTGGTATGGCTGCAGAAAAAGAAGATTTGTCAAGAATTATGGCATCAATTCTAGGCCACTTCATGACTGTCTAAAAATAGATTCATTCCAGTGGTTAGATGCTCAAATTGAGGCCTTCACAACATTGAAGAATTGTCTGGTCACTGCCATTACCTACTTCTGCTTGGACTGACATCTCCCTGGATTTCTTTGAGGGTCTTCCCAAATCATTGGGCAAAGAAGTCATATTGTTGGTGGTGGACAGGTTCACTAAATATTCTCATTTCATTCCCATTGCTCACCCTTATACAGTACAATCAGTCTCTCATGCTTTCATGGATAATGTTTTTAAGTGGAATGGATTGCCAAAGTCAATAGTCTCTGATAGAAACTGGATATTCACAAGTAACATGTGGCAGGCCTTCTTCAAAGCACTGCAAGTGAAATAGAGGTTTAGCTCTGCCTATCACCCACAATCAGATGGCCAGACAGAACGTGTGAATCAGTGTGTGGAAAATTATTTGCGTTGCATGGTTTTTCAGCAACCAAGGAAGTGGGCTAGTTTGGATCAAGCAAATGCCAATTGGGAGGATGCCGAGTTCATCAAAGGTCTCTTTCCTGAGTTCTATATAGCTCCTATTCATGGTTGGTGCCCTAATTCCAACACTTGACAATGCTTTGGGGGAGGTATTGTCATATCTGAAGATTACTGTACCCAACTCTCGATTGAATTCAGAGTGCTGCCTTTACTTCATCTGCCGTGAACGGAGCCAAGAGGCTTGCATTCATTTCTTGATTACATCGCTGTTTACTTTCCCCAAGAGCCTGTGGTCGGGAGCTAGGACTTCTGAGGTGAACAGTCCCTCAAAGTAACCCTGTATTAGAGATGCTAACTGGTCATTACCTTCGATCCTGTTGCCGTTTGAGTCATTCAGAAACTTTATTATGTTCTTCTTTTTCTCCGTTGCAAAATGATGTGATGAAAGAAGCTCGTATTTCGGTCTCCATGGCGGAGCCAATTAGCCCTTCCTCTTTGCAGCCATTAATCCGAGTGCAAACTCTCTCAATTAAGTGTTGGAAGCAGTCGCTCCTATCCAGTCCTACCAGAGAGGGGAGCCCCAAGTATTTGTCAGTGAGTGATTCGGTGACAATATTCAGCAGGTTGCATACCTCTTGTCTGTCCCCCCTATCTGTCTAAGGGTCCTTGGTAAAACTCTCTTCATTGAAGGCAGTACGTGGGTATCCATCTTATCTACGGTCTGCGGGTCATCCACATGACCAAAACAAAGGGCGCGAAAGAAGTGAAACCGATATATCTGTTGAAGGCGATCCCACCGGACTTATTTATTAAGTTGCAATGGCGAGTATCTTTGGACCCCAAAGAGTTGTATAAGTTGGAAAATGGATATTTTCCTGTGGCATTGGCCGTTGGGCAGCTAGCTATTGCATTTGAAGGCTCCACAGAAAGAACCCGCAGGTACTATTACGACAGGTGGCTTCGAATCCAGTTTGTTAGTCGTTTGCATCTCGGTTAACAAAAATAAGCTCGAATCCCTCCATTCGTAGATCAATTAGCTAAAGTTGTTAAAACAATGCCCCGGTAAAAAAGTAGCAGAAGGTCGTTCTTTCTTACTCGAAGTTGCACTCAGGTGCTGCCGTTTTAGAGCTAGGCGATATTCTCTGTGTAAACCAGTATCGTATCTGTTTGATATGGACCATTCCATAAGTATAGTCATTTCAGTCTTCCTCAAAGGATCTCCGATCTATTGTGCAACCTTCCCTTCGAAACCCACCCCACACGAATACATCTACCCCTTATCACAGCTCCAATGCCCACAGGCATCTATCTCTAGCACAAATCTTTTACTGAAATCAGGGAGAACCAACACAGGGGCCTCAATTAAAGCTTGCTTGAGAACATCAAAGGATTGCTTTGGCTTGTCCACACAAATGGTACTCCTTTCTTTAACAAGTTCGTGAGAGGTCTCCTAATTATGTATATACAGGATGAGTCACATCTTGACCGGAGCCATGCGGAGCACAAAAAGTGAAGAGAAAGGATTTGTTCACCACTTTAAGCCAAAAGATAGAAATGAAAGCTGTTCCCATAGAATGAGATTAGATCCATAAGTGAGCTATTTATACCGAAGCTTACAAGAAGCAAAGTTGAAATGGGAGCTTTCCCACCACGGCATCCAACTCTTCTCTTCCGTAAGCAAAGGGGCTTTCAACGAGATAGGGAGCTGTACAATTTCACCCGTGGGTCGTGATGAAGTCATGTACCTGGGGTAGGGTCATAGACCTGCCCAAAGGTACCCTCCACAAGGACACTCGCGAAAGAAGCGGCCTTCCAGTCGACCTGGTAGGTTTCCACTCGACAGATTCAAAGACACTTGACCATGAAGACCCACTCGACCACCAGGAGTCCAAGAGCCACTTGGTGTCCAAACGGTCTGTAGTTAAATAGTCTTTATGATCATAATGATACTTTATGTAAGGCGTTACCGATGAACGCCTAGCCTTAACGTACCTTAAACCCTACGCTTTCGTGGGCTGGCTGGGGTCTGGCGCACTCTATATAAGCCACCCCTCCACAGTAGAAGGGTTCGCACCCTGTAACACATACGCATATAATCCAGTCGACCGCCTCCGGGCTCCGAGACGTAGGGCTGTTACTTCCTCCGAGAAGGGCCTGAACTCGTAAATCCCTTACGTATATAACGACTCCATAGCTAGGATCTTGCCTCTCCATACCTACCCCCCATTCTACTGTCATACTTAGAACCACGACAGTTGGCGCCCACCATGGGGCAGGTGTTCTAGCGATTTGTTGGAGAAGTTGGAATTCTTTCGATTTCCTACATCATGGTTTCAGGTGGAGTTCTGGTCGAGGGCCACGAGATCCGTCTCGGTGCGCTCACGCTCACGCCGACGACTCCGCTTTGGCTTCAGGAGGCTCCACTCGGCGTGGGCCGCTCCCCGTCCGGCGACACACTAGCGTGTGTCCGCGGCATGCATCCTCCTCGGCAACTGTCGACCCAAGATGGGTCGGCTCCTGTGTTGTCCTTGCTCCCGCCTCCCGCCGGGCGCAAGCGTTGCCCAAATGGTCGAGGCTTCAGCGGTGGGTGAGGCATGCGGTGGCCCTTGATCGGCCACCCCCAAGTCGCGATCGACGAGCCCGATTTAATCTCTCTACGGCCGGTTCGACCTGTCGACTGGCTCCGCAGAGACTGCGTCCAAATGTGATAGCAGTGACCCGGCGGCAGAGGTTCTGATGGTCGATGGACCATGCAGTTCCCCAGGATTCACCCGCACCAACGGAGGTGATGGTGGAGACGATCCGGAGCAAGCCCACGAAGAGTACCTGCCCGAGCCCCTCACTTCGCTTCAGAGGGAGGAGCTTCGCCATCGGAACATGGATGCACTTCACACTCCTATCGTTGGAGAAACCCCCGAGGCTCGTGCCTTGGAGAATGCGCGCTTGGCCATCCTGTCTGAGCGCACTCGACTGGAGAACCTTCAGCGAGTACTCAACGAGCGCGCGCGACCAGGGGTTCCAGAATCCAGTCGACGTCGGCTCTTCCAGCCACCAACTCAGGTATATCGAACTCCGATCCAGAATTTAGCAGCTGCCGCCCATATAGCAGAGTCAATTCAGCCTTCCCAGTCGGAGGCAGGTAGAGGTTTGTTACAAATCAGAGATTTGCTCCGGGCGGCAGGAGACCAAAACTCAGTCGTATCACAGTCGCGGAACAGGATTCACAGCCGATCCGTCACTGCGAATTCAGTCCAGTCGGCCCATAGTCCCAGATCTCCCCCAATGCGTGAGGAACGTGGGGGCCGGCGTGATGATCAGTACAAGAGCCGCGAGCAGTATGAGCACCGATTCCATCGCAATGATCGACGTCGAGTGCCCACTCCTCCCCCAAGGGGTGGATCATACGCTCCTCGGCAGTTAGGAGACGTGACGCCAACATAGTGTTGGGCGAAGAGTTCCAGTCGACCCCAGGGAACCAAGCTTTGATGCGAGATCTATTATCATTCAAGGTTTGGTCGACAGGAACAGAGCTCACCGAGAAGGCCATGATAGAGATGTTCCCTCCAGCAACAGAGTTCATGTCTCAGGACCAGAGTGTTTCAGCAGAGCCATCAGAGTGGTGATTCCTCCCAACTTCAGGTTGGCGATCGGAGTCGATAAGTTCACTCGTGAATCCAAGCGACACTTGGCTTGAAGATTACCAATTGGCTGTTCAGATCGTGGCGGCAACGATGATGAGGTAGCCATGAAGCATTTGCCTCTTATGTTGGAGGGTTCAGCGAGCATGGTTGAATCGATTAGCACCCAGCAGTATTTACACTTGGGAAGATCTTGCCCGAGTGTTTGTCAGACATTTGAAGGACTTGCAAACAACCAGTGGGGTCGACGGAGTTGCAGTCGTGTGTGCAAAAGTCGAGTGAAACTTTGAGAGATTATATCCAGAGGTGGATCACTTTGCACCACACGGTTGAGAATGTATCTGATCACCCGGAATTCTATGCCTTCAAAGAAGGTGTCAAGAATAGAGAGTTGAGTTTGAAATTCGGTCGAACCGGAGATATGACCCTCAGTCGGATGATGGAGATTGCCACCAAGTATGCAAATGGTGAAGAAGAGGATCGGCTCCGGAGTGGTAAATACAAATCGGCCGCCAATGAGGCCGGCGGAGGAAATTCGATCCGGAGCAGAAGCGCAAAGCCGAGCCAGCTGCTCCCGGAGAGGCCTTGGCTGTGACCCCAGGAAAGTTCAAGGGGAAACCCAAGGGTCCTTGGAACCCCAGACCTGGATGGAAATGACGTGCTGGATTTGCCATGTCACATTCACACGAAGAAAGATGAAGAGGGTAAACTCATTTACCCGAAACACACCACTCGACAGTGTCTACTCTTGATTCAGCAGTTCCAAGGGAAACAACCCAAGGATAAGGATAAGGAGACAGACAAAGTCGAGGACAAAGATGATAGTGATGATGGATATCCCCAGGTCAATTCCACCTTGATGATTTTTGCTGACGTCGAAAGCAAAAGTCGATTGAAGGTTATGAATCGGGAAGTGAACATGGTCGCTTCGGCGACACCCAACTATCTGAAGTGGTCCTGCACCCCATCACATTCGACCAGTCCGATCACCCGACGACATTGCCACCTGGGAGGCAAGCGTTGATGGTCGACCCGATCGTCGAAGGCACTCGATCGACCAAAGTTCGATGGATGGTGGTAGTGGCTTGAACATATTGTACGCAGAGAGGCGTTGAAAGGGATGGGCATTCCGATGTCCGGACTCCAAGCACCGATAACATGAGCTTCCACGGAGTCATTCACGGAAAGAAGGCTGAGTCACTCGGCCAAATTGCTCTTGATGTAGTTTTTGGTGATTCAAGCATTTCCGGAAAGAAAAGTTGACCTTTGAGGTTGTGGATTTCCAGAGCGCTTATCACGCTATTCTGGGAAGGCCAGCATATGCATGTTTCATGGCCCGACCATGTTACGTGTATCTTAAACTGAAGATGCCTCGTCCCAAGGGCGTGATCACTGTTACTGGCAATCGGAAGAAGGCGGAAGAGTGCTTCCAGAAAGGCTCTAAGATCGCCGATGCTCAGTTGGCAGTGGTAGAGCTACAAGAGTATCAGAAAACTACAGATCCGAGTGATTTGTTGCGAGCTAAGAAGCCCGCTACGGAGTCAGCATTCCAGTCGACCGGTGAGACGAAACAGGTTCACATTCACCCGACTGATCCCAATGCTGCTCCGACCAACATCTCAACAACACTCGACTCAAAATAGGAAGAAGCGCTCATCCAGTTCCTCCATGAGAACTGGGACATCTTTGCATGGAAGCCTGCTGACATGCCGGGTGTTCCCAGGGGGCTGGCTGAGCACCGCCTACAAGTCGACCCAAAAGTAAAGCCGGGTAAAGAATATCTTCGACGGTCCGCCGTCCATAAGAGAAAGGCCATTGGTGAAGAGGTGGCTCGGCTCTTAGCGGTAGAGTTCATCCGAGAGATCTACCACTTCGAGTGGCTCGCCAATGTCGTCATGGTCCCCAAGAAGGACAAGTCGTTGCACATGTGCATCGATTTCAAGCATATCAATCGGGCCTGCCCGAAAGATCATTTCCCTCTTCCTCGCATTGACCAAATAGCCGACTCAACTGCGGGATGTGAGAGGTTGTCTTTTTTAGACGCCTATTCCGGGTACCATCAGATTAAATCAGTATGGACCCGATGAGATCAAAACAGCGTTCATCACTCCATTCGGGTGCTTCATTATGTCACCATGCCATTCGGTCTCAAGAATGCCGAGCCACATTCATGAGGATGATTGAAGTGTTTGCTCACTCAAATCGGTCGGAATGTAGAAGCGTACATGGATGATATAGTGGTCAAGTCACGAAAGGGTTCCGACCTGTTGACTGACCTTCCTGAAACATTTGCCAACCTCAGGAGGTATGATATCAAGCTTAACCCATCGAAGTGCACATTTGGAGTTCCTGGTGGGAAGTTACTCGTTTTTCTCGTTTCTGAGCGAGGAATCGATGCTAACCCCGAAAAGATTGGCACTATACTCCGAATGAAGCGCCCTGTGCGTGTGCACGAGGTCCAGAAGCTTACTGGATGCTTGGCCGCTTTAAGTCTATTCATCTCTCGCCTCGGTGAAAAGGCATTGCCTCTTTACCGACTGATGAAGAAGTCAGACAAGTTCGAGTGGACTCGAGAAGTTGATGTAGCGTTTGCGAGCTAAAAGCTCGCTATCCACTCCAGCCGGTGCTTGCTGCTCCTATCGAAAGAGCCTTTGTTACTTTACATTGCAGCCCTTTGGACAAGTCGTCGATTACCGTACTTACGGTCGAGCGGAAGAAGAAGGAAAAGCCTTCAAAGTTCAACGCCCAGATTTATTATCTTTACGAAGTCTTGACCCCATCAAAGCAAAGATACCCTCACTATCGTAAGCTTGTTTATGGGATTTACATGACCACAAAGAAGGTTGCTCATTATTTCTCTGATCATTCCGTTACAGTCGTCAGCGACGCCCCATTGTCGGAAATTCTTCATAACAGAGATGCAACTGGTCGAGTGGCTAAATGGGCAATTGAACTCCTTCCCCTTGATATCAAATTTGAGGCAAAGAAAGCCATCAAGTCCCAAGCAATAGCAGACTTCCTCGCCGAGTGGATTGAACAGCAGCTTCCGACTCAAGTTCACTCGGAGCACTGGACTATGTTTTTTGATGGTTCCAAGATGCTGAACGGTTGTGGTGCGGGGGTTGTATTGGTTTCCCCCCGAGGAGATAAGCTCAAATATGTTCTCCAGATTCACTTTGATTCTTCCAACAACGAAGCAGAATATGAAGCACTCCTGTATGGGTTGCGTACGGCCATTTTACTCGGCGTCCGTCGCCTTATGGTCTACGGCGACTCAGATCTGGTTGTTAATCAAGTGATGAAGGAGTGGGATGTCAGAAGCCCAGCTATGACGGGTTACTGTAATGCAGTGAGAAAGCTGGAGAAGAAATTCGAGGGGATAGAGCTTCATCATATACCCCGACTGAAAAATCAAGCTGCGGATGATTTGGCGAAGATAGGGTCCAAGAGGGAAGCCATTCCCAGCAAAGTATTTTTGGAGCACATTCATGCACAATTAGTGCAGGAGGATCCTTTCACAGAAGAAGCCCCACAGCAAAAGAGTGCCAATGATCCGACTGAAGTTGAGGTCCCAGCCGTGGTCGACCTAATTATGGAAGTTGTGGTCATCACTCCCGACTGGACAGTGTCGTACATCGCATATATCCTAAGGAAAGAACTCCCAGAGAATGAAGAAGAGGCTCGACAGATCGTCCATCGATCCAAGGCCTTTACAGTGGTCAAGGGAAAATTGTTCAGAGAAAGCGTGACTGGAGTCGGCCAGAAGTGTATCACGCTAGAAGAAGGTCAGATAATTCTTGAGGATATCCACTCGGGGACCTGTGGCCGTCATGCGTCCTCTCGGACCATCGTGGCTAAAGCATACCGAGCGGGATTTTACTGGCCGAAAGAAAATGAAATGGCAAAAGAAATAGTTGACAAGTGTGAAGGGTGTCAGTTCTATCCCAGCATCTCACACAAGCCCGCATCAGCCTTGAAGACCATTCCACTCGTCTGGCCCTTCGCTGTTTGGGGATTAGACATGATTGGACCACTGAGAACTGGCAGAAGCGGCTTCACTCATTTGCTAGAAGTAGTCGACAAGTTCACCAAGTGGATCGAAGAAAAGCAAATCAAGAACCTCGAAGCATGCAATGCTATCAGTTTCATCACAGAGATGATATTCAGATAAGGTGATACGCATAGCATCATCACCGACAATGGGTCAAACTTCGATAATGACAAGTTCAAAGCCTTCTGCGCCTCTCAAGGCACGAATTCGACTATGCTTGATTGCTCATCATCAGTCGAATGGACAAGCAGAACGTGCAAACGGCCTCATTCTCAAAGGGCTGAAACCACGGCTGATGCGTGATCTCAAGAACGCAGCAGGAGCTTGGGTCAACGAACTTCCATCAGTTCTCTGGGGATTGAGGACCACTCCTAATCGGTCGACTGGGAGAACTCCATTCTTCCTGGTCTATGGAGCTGAAGCAGTTCTGCCGAGTGACCTGCTTCACAATGCGCCTCGAGTCGAACTATACTCAAGAAGCGGAACAAGCACGGCAAGATGCGATCGACCTCTGGAAGAGGAGAGAGAGATGGCCCTGATCCGCTCGACTATCTATCGGCAAGACTTGCGTCGATTCCATGCCGAAATGTGAAGAGTCGAGCCTTCCAAGAGGGAGATTTGGTCCTCCGAGTGGATCAACAGAAACCACACAAGCTCGCTCCCACTTGGGAAGGTCCCTTCATCGTCACAAGAGTTCTCCACAATGAAGCGTATCATCTCTACAATGTTGATCGCCAGATCGATGAGCCTTGAGCTTGGAATGCGGAGCTGCTCCGCCCCTTTTATACTTAAATACTCACTCGGTTGAGATGTAATAAAAGTACTTTTTTAGTTTGCTATCTAAGACAAGAATGTTATGATTTTCCCAGTGATTGTTATTACTTTTGTTGAAATTTCCCACAGGTGGGTGGCTTAGCCATGAATCCGGTTCGCCTAAGTTTGTAAAAAAATCCTTTCAGTGACGAGCCAGTCTCTCACTTGGGGGCTTAGCTGCGAATCCACTTCGCCTAAGTATTCAAAATCCTACCGAGTGGCGAGCCAGCCTCCCACTCGGGGGCTTAGCTGCAGTCCAAGTACTCGCCTAAGTATTCAAAATCCTACCGAGTGGTTAGCCAGCCTCCCACTCGGGGGCTTAGCTGCAGTCCAAGTACTCGCCTAAGTATTCAAAATCCTACCGAGTGGTGAGCCAGCCTCCCACTCGGGGGCTTAGCTGCAGTCCAAGCACTCGCCTAAGTATTCAAATCCTACCGAGTGATGAGCCAGCCTCCCACTCGGGGGCTTAGCTGCAGTCCAAGTACTCGCCTAAGTATTCAAAATCCTACTGAGTGGTGAGCCAGCCTCCCACTCGGGGGCTTAGCTGTAGTCCAAGTACTCGCCTAAATATTTAAATCCTACCGGGTGGAGAGTCAGCCTCTCACTCGGGGGCTTAGCAACAGCCCAAGGATTCACCTTAACATCCAAAATAATGAACGCTTCGCAAGGACGACGGGGTGCAGGTCGACTGCTACCTTCTCCTTCAAAGCCACACCATAAAAATCCTACCGAGTGGAGAGAAAACCTCCCACTCGAAGGCTTAGCTGCAGCCCAGTGCTCGCCTAAGTAATAGAAATCCTACCGAGTGGAGAGCAAACCTCCCACTCGGGGGCTTAGCTGCAGCCCAGTGCTCGCCTAAGTAATAGAAATCCTACCGAGTGGAGAGCAAACCTCCCACTAGGAGGCTTAGCTGCAGCCAGGTTTCGCCTAAGTAATATAAATCCTACTGAGTGGAGAGCAAACCTCCCACTCGGTGGCTTAGCTGCAGCCCAGTGCTCGCCTAAGTAATAAAAATCCTACCGAGTGGAGAGCAAACCTCCCACTCGGGGGCTTAGCCGCAACCCAGTGCTCGCCTAAGTAAGGAATTCATCCCAATCCGCAAGGACGACGAGGTGCAGGTCGACTGCTACCTTCTCCTTCGGAGCTTCACCACAAGTACAACGTGCGGTCCAGCTCAATCTTCAAGGACGACGAGGTGCAGGTCGACTGCTACCTTCTCCTTCGGAGCTTCACCACAAGTACAACGTGCGATTCATCTCAATCCGCAAGGACAACGAGGTGCAGGTCGACTGTTACCTTCTCCTTCGGAGCTTCGCCACAAGTACAACGTGTGGTCCATCCCAACCCGCAAGAACGACGAGGTCGGGCCGCAATTGCGGCTCCATCTCTACCTGCAAGATAGATGAAGTACAAGTCGACTGGAGTTTCACCTCAAGGATACTACCTACAACAATGAAATATATCCCAAATGAAGAGCAAAGTTCTCTCGAAGGCAAATAAACCATGTTCAAGGATATATCAAGTTCGGATAAACGTCCTACGGACCCAAAGGTGCTCATGCGTTAAGCCTGCTAAAGTTTGTCGGTTACGAAAACCACTCAGCATTCCGAGGCAAATTTAAGGTGGGACTTAGAAGTTTTTTACTCCTCCGGCGGAGGACTGGAAGGTGCAACAAACTAGTCAAGGTCGATTCCGTCGCCAATACGGGTAGCAGCAGCGATGAAAGTCTCCATGAATGATCTGAAGTCGTGCTTCCTGGTGTTGGCAACTTTGAGGGACGCCAACTTGTCCTCTTGCGCTTCCTTGCAGTGGACACGAACCAGAGACATAGCAACATCAGCGCCACACCTAGCAGAAGACTTTTTCCATTCTTGCACTCGACTTGGAATCTCATTCAGTCGAGTCATTAAGGATTCAAGGTCATTCTGAAGTGTCTGATCTGGCCAGAGAGTTGAGTCGATCCGCGACACTGCAGCTTTCAGTCGAGCAAGATAATCCACCACGCTAGCAACGCGAGACTCCAGTCGGAGCACATTCATAGCAGCTTCGTCCTTCACAGGAGAGTTGATGGGGTCCAGGCTGGTTTCCACTGACCGTTTCTTCTTCAAGTTTTGATGTAATTCTAAAACACAACTCAGACTCAAAATAACAATCATACGATGAGCGGTGATAGCAAGACAGTCGGATAAAAGAGATTACCTTCAAGCATGAGAAACAGCTTCTTGGCGAGCCCTCCAAGATAAATCTCCGTGTCATTTCGCTTCCGCCAGGTTGGCCAGCCTTGTCGACAGAGCAATCTTGTCCTTCTTGATCAACTAACTTCCTTGTTGGTCACACAAGAGCGGCTTTCAGCTTGGCATTTTCATCTTCAAGTTTGTCGACCGAGGCAAGCTTCTCTTCAGCGAGCTTTGTTTTCTCCAAAGCCGCCTATACGTGCCTCTCTGCAAGGTCAAGGTCCTTCTTCTTCAGAATCTCTTCCAGTTTATTTGCAAAGCAACAATGAGAACAGAGTTGAGAATGAACAGAAAAACAAAGACAGTCGTCAAGGTTCTCACTAGCCATACCTTTTGCTTCATCCTTCGCCTTCTGCAAATTCTCCTGAGCAAGCTTCAAGTCAAGGTCGAGCTGGATCTGCTTGTTCTCTAACTCAGTATAGCGAGCCACAAGCTCGCAAGATTTCTACAAAGAGTCAACCAACGAAAGACATCAAAGACATATCACTTCTGAGTGACTAAGGAAAAATCGTAGCATTTCTAAGACTACAGTCGAATCAAAGCATTCGACAGTAGTCTCGGGGACTACACCCAGTGGGTGCACTCAGCGTGCGCCCACTGGTTTTACCAATTTGGTTCGACCAGTCGACCAAAAGAGGCAAAAAGGTTATGATTCTAAAACCATGGCTAAGTGTCAGTGGTCAGCCGTGGTAAAAAAATGTTCTTTAGACTATAGTCGACTCCATGCAGTCCACCATAGTCTCGGGGACTACACCTAGTGGGTGCACTCAGCGTGCCCCCACCGGTTTTACGGTTCCATTCGACTTGGTCCGTCCAGGTCGAGTGAAGAAGTTCACAGTATAAAGACTATAGTCGACTGCACGCAGTCCACCATAGTCTCGGGGACTACACCCAGTGGGTGCACTCAGCGTGCCCCCACAAAAACTCAATCGACACACCCACCCAATGGGTGTACAGATATGGAAATCTTCAGAAAGAAGCAGTTTCAGGTAGCATATCCTAACAGAGCAAGCAGTTTCAGGTAGCATGTCCTAACAGAGCAAGCAACGATCGACTTACTTGGACATTGCTCGAGAGCTGAACTAGCATCATAGGCCGCTGGCTAGCCTCTCGGACCGCCTTTCACTTGCTCCATCATGATCCCTGCCCGGGCGTATAGCCTCCTTAGCCCCACTCACTTGGTCTTCCTAACGTGGTGTATAGCAAAAGCGATGGTGGATCAGCAATGATTTAAGCGGGTCGAGCACTTGTCAGTGGTACAACAAAAGACACAGATGCCCGAGTGGGGTTGCCTCCCTCGGAAACCAACGTCTCGGGTATCGTCACAACTGGAGCAACCTTGCCAGCAAGCACCCTCTTGTTTTTCGTCTTCCTCAATGGTGCTTCCTCGTCATCATCGGGGAGATCAATGACATGAGGCGGAACTAAAAGAAAGATTCAAAAGTAAACATGGAAATCCAGTCGACTAAAAGCGAAACTACAGAGATCATACCAAGGTTGGAGGTGGCGGCATCTTCCATTTCCTGTTCATCGTGCTTGGCTGAGGTCTCGGAGGTAGCAGCACTGCAGATTTCAAGAATCAGCTGATCAGTCATCAAGTCGACCAGAAGTACACTCATGTTGAATAAGGGAAATACAAGTTCTGCTGGTTACCCGGAGATAGTGGGAATGACCATCCGCATTTTGGGCAGGGCCTTTGCCGGCTTTGACGACTTTGCTCGAGGTTGCTTCGGCGGTTTCTCAGTCAACGCAGGGGAAGTTGTCCGAGGTCGCTTTGTCGACTGCCCAGTGGATGCAACAGCTTTACCGCGCCAGGCCGCCGGGTCATGCGTCAACTTGGACCTTCCTTCCGAGCGAGGAGGATCGACGTCTTCCCCCTCTTCGTCCTCCTCCTCCTCTTCATCAGAGATGTCGTCCCCCTCATCCTCCTCACCGTTGGACTCCCATTCTTCCTGGCTTTCGCCTCCGCTTCCTTCTTCTTCTTCGACTGGTTCCTGCACCCCGTTGGGCATCAAGTACATCTCAGTGGTGACCTAGAAGATAACAAAACAAGGCAAAGGTCAGTCGACGAATCGACATCTAAACAGAATGAAGGCAGCCGAATCACAGTCGGAGATAAGTGGTTATACCTTGCCCACTTCATAAGTCTGGTCGAGTGGTGGAATCCTCCTAGCTCCGCGAGGGTTATCTTTGTTTCTGTGATGGCAGTCATCCACTTCTCCAGGTGGCGCCATCGACCTCCTCTGGACGGACCCGGGTGGTATCATCCGTACCGGAGTACATCCACATCGGATGGCCTCGGTATTGGAGTGGCTGAATACGACGTCGGAGGAAAACCTCCAGGAGATCCATGCCGGTCACCCCATCGCGAATGAGCTGGACTACGTGTTTCATTAACAATTTTACTTGGGCCTTCTCCTCTGGTAGCACTTTCAGGGAAGATGGCTTGTTCACTCGACTCATGGAGAAAGGAGGGAGTCCAATGACCGCCTCAAGGCCGGCTGGTCTTGGCAGTAGAACCAGGTCGACTGCCACCCTCTAACCGAGTCGGGGAGAGTCATAGCCGGAAAAGCACTCTTCCCCCTCATCTGGTCCCCGAGTCCCCCACACATCTGGATTAATTGGGTTCTCTCGTCATTCGGGTTCGTTTTCTTCACCGTCTGAGAGCGACAAGTGAATATGTGCTTGAAGAGGCCCCAGTGCGGCCGACAACCCAAGAAGTTTTCGCATAACGAAATGAAAGCAGCAAGGTAGACAATGGAGTTGGGAGTGAAATGATGGAGTTGCGCTCCAAAAAATTCAGAAACCCGGAAAGAGGGATTCGCGCAGAGAAAATCCCGATCTACGTGAGTGGCTAGGAGAACGCACTCACCCTCTTCAGCTGCGGGTGCCACTGCTCCCCGGAAGCCTCGCCGACCCATGGGGGATCAGTCCCTCATTGGCCAGTTCGGTGAGGTCCTTCTCGGTGATGGTTGAGCGGATCCAGTCTCCCTGGACCCAACCTTGCGGCAGTTTGGACCGCGAAGAAGATCCGCCCCGACTGGGCGCTCTCCCCTTAGCCTTCGCCACGCCTTTCTTCACCTGCTCCAAGGCTGCGGTCTTCTCCTTCACCATGGTCGCCAACAAGGTGCATCGAGTTCTTGGCCGAGCAGGCTAAGAGCACAGCAAGAAGGTTTGGAGGCGGAGGGAGGGAAGATTGAGGTCGACTGTTCAAAATACCCCGTCCGATGCTTTATAAGGGCCGCTTCCGAGTGGCTGACGGTAGGCCTGTGCAATCCCGTGAAATCAAGAATAAAGCGCCAAGACGCGATACGTGGCGAAAAAAGGCGGCACGAAGATCGAGGCGTCATTGTCTTATCCCATCCGAAAGTGCCGCAGTTTTCTCCGCGGCGCTTCTCAAAATTCAGATCCTTGAAATCCGCTAACCGCGAGCAACTTTGTCGATAGCAGCTTTCCTCCGATCCGTCGCTCGGAAATCCTCAAGCTCACAAAGTTCACTCGACAAATGTGAAGAATGGATCAAGGCGACTGAAAGAGAAGTTGATGCCATCACTAAAAGGTCGTTGATCCAGAGTAAGACACACTCGCAACACGAAGAACAGGTCGGAAAGATTATCAACTCCTTCCTCACTCAAACCTCGATCCATTCGGGGACTAATGATGAAGTCATGTACTGGGGTAGGGTCATAGACCTGCCCAAAGGTACCCTCCACAAGGACACTCGCGAAAGAAGCGGCCTTCCAGCGACCTGGTAGGTTTCCACTCGATGATTCAAAGACACTTTCGACCATGAAGACCCACTCGACCACCAGAGTCCAAGAGCCACTCGGTGTCCAAACGGTTCTGTAGTTAAATAGTCTTTATGATCATAATGATACTTTATGTAAGGCGTTACCAAGAACGCCTAGCCTTAACGCATACCTTAAACCCTCTCGCTTTCACGGTGGCTAGTCTGGTGCACTCTATATAAGCCACCCCCCTCCACAGGTAGAAGGGTTCGCACCCGTGTAACACATACGCATATAATCCAGTCGACCGCCTCTAGGCTCCGAGACGTAGGGCTATTACTTCCTCCGAGAAGGGCCTGAACTCGTAAATCCCTTGCGTATACAACGAATCCATAGCTAGGATCTTGCCTCTCCATACCTACCCCCCATTCTACTGTCAGACTTAGAACCACGACAGGTGGGGCTGGCTACGCTTGCTAGACTGGATCAAATATACGTGTCCTACGCTAGGCGGAATCGTTGTTTCACTCCTCCAAGCGTTCCTTGCCAATGGGTAAAGCCTATCTATCACTTCGGTCGGAGACATATTAATTACCTTTTTTATCCTGGGACCCTTGAAAGCTCGCTTCCCTTCCCGAATCGAGGGAAACCGGTGCTGAGAGATCCGCTATCTGCAGTCTCGAGCTTGATTGCACATCTTTTCCTGCTCATACATGTGTTTTTGCACGCTTGAGACCTCCTCTTTCGCTTGGCTATCCGAGGAAAGATGTCTTACGAGGTGGGTTGGAAAACGTGGGAAGTGAGCCTCTTTGCTATCAGTGTGAAGCTGAGCATCTATCTTTCTTTTCAGGATTTAGTGTGTGTGTGCTTGTTCTTAAGGGAACGTGCAAATCACCCAATCATATCAGGATGGATCCAATGGGTGTAATTTTTTCTGTATTGATCACTTACCCACGCTATAAGAAGAAGGGCGTCATGGAAGAGTTTGGGGTCCAAAGCCACACCTTCTTTCCCTATAGGAACAGAGGTCGAGGCCGGCGGCGCTGCATTCAATCCGACTGATGGCTCAAGATAAGTACGAGACGTACTTGAGATAGATAATTTATGTATTTCGCTATTTTGAATACCTAAACTGCTGCTAACAAGAATAAGTATGGAGAGATTGGATCTCCCTAGCGTAATCCCTGAGAAGGTTTGAATTCCACAAGACGCTCCCCATTGAAAAGAACCGAGAAGGTAACTGAAGTCACTAACCTCATCACCATAGAAATCCCACCTTCGCTGTAAAAAAGTGGGTTGGATAGCCGTCCGGGCCAGGGGCCTTTCAGGGTACATCTTAAAAAGGTCACACTTCAGAACCAGTAAAGGGCGCATTCAATTGCTCATTCATTACCTGAGATACTTTTCGAGGAACTGTCGACAGAACGAACATCCTCCATTCTTTCAGTACCTTCAGCAGTATAGAGATGTTTAAAGAACTCATGTGTCGTCCCACTCATCTCCTCTGAAGGGACAACGAAGGATTGTCTGAAGTAGGACCTATTCGCAGCTCATTTCAAATGGGCCAAAGAAACTAGGGCCACAGACACCCCCCCCCCCTGAGTCATGAAAAGAGAAACTTTCAGTAGTCACAAAACCCTATTTTAAGAAATAAGTCATTAGATCCCGTATCAGCTATAGCAGTGAAGTTCTCATAACCTTTCATCATGTCGAGCTTTAGTGCACACACCTGATCATCTCGTGCCTCTTATATAGTTTCTAGTTTAGGAGTCCGAGCTGGAAGAACAAAAGGTGGAGCTCCGCCCTAGTGTTACCCTTTGCCTCGCTCTTTAGAGGCATGAGTGGTCACAACTCGACATAGTCTAGCAGTTCTATTTGGCGCATTTAATTGCGTATAGCAAAGTTGAAGAAGGCATTCTAGGAGCTAAAGGCGTCTCACTCGTCTCTCATTTGCTCGATGCTTAAGTACCGGTTTGCTTCTACGTCTACGGTTGAACTTGAAGGCCTCGGATTCCGAAACCTGTAGAGCTTGCACGGTGAAGAACAAGTACGCACTTCATACGAAGAAATGGTAGTTGGACTCCTCTGGTTTTCTCCACAGTAGGAGTAAGCATAATCCTAAAGCAGGCCCAATGGGCTATATTTCTTTAGAGTACTCAAAAAGTACGCTTTTGTCGGAGGGAGATTGCCGGGTCTGTGTAGAATAGAGAAGCAGCAAAAGAAAATAAATTGAGTAGCCAAAGGCCTCGTGCACAGTATGGAAGGAAGAGGAAAAATGCACGGTACGCAATGTATTATGATGAACGTATGGAGTTAGTTCGGTGGGTTGGTTGGGGAGTAGGGCCGGGGGGAGAAACTTGTCCCTTCTTGATGGCGAGTATATGCTTCGATCGATTCTTGTGCTCCCTATGCGCGTGCTCTTGATCACCGAACAAGTAACAAAATAAGTTAATGTGCTCCTATCCTTGTTCTTGTGAGTCCTTGTGAAGGTACATTGGTGATGGTTGGTGGTAGATGCCGATTACCAGCGAGCTCTGGATGCTACTCTATATTAGGGATATTATTACTGTGCTTTTTTGCTATGGTTAGTCATGATTACTGATCAGTTGAGCAGTTCTTTTGAATGTACCAATTTTATTTTATTTTCATTTATTTGTTTCCCCCCATTTGAAACAGGGCTCAAGTCGCTTCCTGAGATGCATTTCACACCTGACTCACCTCCCACGCCTAAAATGTCTCCAGGTAAACGTTTTTCTGCTTGTCTAGTAATTCGGTGAATCTGCGGCCACTAATGCCATTCAGAGACTCTTGGCCATTTCTGCTTTCGCACCATATGATCCCTACTCATCTGCCCACAACAAAACGGATTTTTTTATTTTCACTTGCGGTGTTCTCTCCATTTCTTGTTATATGCTGCTATAGGGCTATAGGAATACAGATTCAAACTTGATTGTATGATAAAACTGATTATTGATTCAATTCTTCTACTCGCAGCATCTGTTCTATTAACTTGTAACTGCCTACTAATTATAGTATCGATCTGTTTGATGTGGATGCTATATATATAGTCTTCTCAAACTCTGAGGGCACTAATCTGTTAAGTTCTAACTGTACCTTCTAGTTTTTTAATCTGAGCAATCGTTGATCATCTCATCCATTTGATCGTTTGAACACTACACTGGAATTAATATCTTCGTGGAATCGTTGATCATACTTCGTGTGTACT
This sequence comes from Aegilops bicornis, assembly GCA_021605145.1. Classification (NCBI taxonomy): domain Eukaryota; kingdom Viridiplantae; phylum Streptophyta; class Magnoliopsida; order Poales; family Poaceae; genus Aegilops; species Aegilops bicornis. Next base: position 210,644,281 of record CM038669.1, on the reverse strand, counting down.
AATTGAAATCAGTTGTGCATGTCCGTGCTGCCGCCAGACAAGTGAAGTGCCCCGTCGACTATGGAGGATCTTTCGGCGTCCGTGCCGCTGCAATCGGTCGGGATCGGTGGCCTTCAGTTCCTGCCGGATTTCCCTTGTGACGTTAGTCCTCGCAGCAGCAGCTGCAGCCTTGATCACGTTGTCGTTACGATACATGCTTGTCTGACCTCGCTCTTGAACTTGTGCATGTCTGCTTCGTCTTTCTTGATCGGTCCCTCGTGTTGCATACAATGAAGTGGTGTCATGTGACGCTGGGCATAATCTCTAAAAACTCCTGACTGGTTTGGTGTGGTTTTGTTTATTCAACACCAATCGCCTTAGCTTTCTTTTTCTGAAGGAGACAGAGAAGAGAGTAGCTAGATTTCTTTTTCTATTTTTATTTACAAATGGTTTGGTTTTATTTCAAAATGGTCCGTACTTCTCGATCTTTGGGCTTATTAAGCTTAAGAATCTTACTTAATAGGAGAAAATAGCCTCCTAAACATATGGCTAGCAACTGGTTCACCAGGAGTACGCAAGAAAGGCAAAAGCACTACGAATTATTGATTTAGGAATGGGAATGGGCTAGAGCCCTGGGTTCTTCCTTATATAATTAATGGTCTTTTCATTCTAATACTCTATCCGAGAGTTCTTAGTATTTAGCAAAGCTGTTCCTATCTAACGGATAAAAACTGGATCAAATGACAAAGACATTGTTTGTGGAGAAACAGGTGGCTTTTCCTGGATGAAATGAAACATTTGATTTGTGTAACAGGAGAAAGATTTCCCACTCTTTAGCAATAAACATATGTGGCCATGAAAAAGGAAGGGGATTCGGTGGAACAGGATTGGACGAGCGGTAGAGTCGTGGAAACACTTGTTGATTCCTATTTTGGACCCTAGCTCCATGGAACAATATGCTACTGCACAAACATGGAAGCATTGCAATCTTAGATCAAAACACTATGTGTGGAAAGCTTGATAAGGGTCAGTTACTTGTACATTTGATTAGTATGAGCCACTCACATCATTTTTTAAGGATAGGTGGGAGTAGGACCCTACAATAAAGAGCAGATAGCCCACATAAATCATGGGAATAACAATACGAGGCCTTTGACGAGTAAAGGAGAAATGCAAGATTTGGATCCGCGATTTCAACAAGTAGTTCGTGCTTCGTCAGCAGGGGAGACTATAGGCCATGAAAACCCACCCCTGGTATCTCCACCTATGGATTGAGAGTCAAAAAGTGTGAATTTCGTATGTCCCGCTGGCACACAATATCGATTACTTTTGTTGTTTCCCGTTTCGGAGATCCGATAATGGAATGCTAAGTCGATATCTGGGGTCGAGCCAGGGTACTTATCCTCCCGCCTATAAATCAATGACCAATAAAAGACCAAAGCGGTGATAAATCAAGGGGCGGACAGGAGCAGCATCGTAGCTAGGAATAGGTGATGCACCATAGCTAGTAGGAATAAGTACAGCATAGCTACATTCCCCATAGGGTTGGCGCCCCTCTTCTCCAATACAAATTGAATCATAGCAAGGGCTAAGCTATCTTAAAACCTACTATCAATCTGTTTATAGAACTCAATACTACTATCCATGAGATCATCATAACAAAAACTAGAATTGCCCAAATGAAATAGGAATAGAAAGAAATCCAGGGTAACTTGTATCATGAGATGGGTCCATTCCAATTGTAATTTCGTACGGCTACAACTCTTTTTAAACGAGTCGAAGTCCAGCCTTGTCACTTTCCCATCATCCCTTTCCGCATCGTCCTTCTCTATTGGGGGCTCCCAACACCTCAGCCACACATCTTTTTCGTTCGCTCCCCATTTTATTCTCAAAGGAACCCTCTCCTTAATGAGCGTAGATTGATGGAGATGGCTTTTGTACCGGTCAATCTTTATATCCTTTCTGGCATAGTTTTGTAAAAGATCGGCAGGTGATACATCCTTTCTCCTCTGCCGTGGTTCATGCATTCTTCCTTTTTGGAAAGCGGATAGGGATCAGGTGAATTAGAGAATAGACAGACGTCCGTTGGCATTTCAGCCTTTCTTCTCCTTTCAGGGCCTATCCGAAAGAGAATCCAGTCCCGGTCTTGCACCACTCTCATATCCATCAATCAATTTCATAGATAGTTACTATGGTTGTTTATTACTCCATTCACTAAAGAAAATGGAGCCTTTCCCTCCTCGAGTCAGCAAGCCAACTCGAGCGTTTTACCCTCGTGTCACTAGCGCAACACGAGCCATTCAAAAAAGTCTTGGGCGAAGAGAAATCCATCTCTATACAAACTCTTTATGTTCTTGATATTGATTGAGTTACGAGAATGAAGAAGCGTAGCACACCTTTTCTCTCAATTCAAGTTTCCATTCAATAAGTGCATCAAGTATTTCGTATAGAAAGAAAAGGAACCACTTCTCTTCCCTTAAGTATATGAAAAAATAGCTTTTTGGTCCCTTTCGTCCAGAGGTTAGGACATCGTCTTTTCATGTCGAAGACACGGGTTCGATTCCCGTAAGGGATAGGTACTTATTCCCGGCCGGCGGTATAAAGAACCCGGATAGTCAGTAGGAAACTCCAATCTGCAAGCGGAACAACGAGTTTAGAAGGCACGTTCTTGAAAGAGCAGACTGACTATGAAACTCATAAGGCTCGCGATCGGGTGCATTGTTGACTCGGGGACGGTTCCATAGGCGGCTACTCTAAGACGGATCAAGTTGGGCTATATATTATGGCAAGTTGACCCTACTTTCCAATTTCGTAGATAAAACAATTATAGTAGAAGTTTAACCCGGCCTTCCTAAGAGTACTAGGTTAAAGGGGAGACCTCTAAAGCCCAGAAAGAACTATCCTATCCCTTTAGGAATCCAAAAGCGCCGTATCTGTGGATCACTGACGGCTATACCCAATGAGCAAAGTAGAAAGAGCCTAGGAAAATGCATCTTCTACCTATTCAATCAATGAGTTGTCCATCGACTAGTCTTACTTACCGCACCGCCTGGCGAAAAGGGATTTCTGTGATAGACCCACGAGAGTGTGTGTGCGATGACAAAAGAAGTGCGAGACGGGAAGTGAGGGATGCCCTTCCGGGTATCACGAGTGGCGAGGTAGGTGCAATTTGGAGGAAAAGCAAGGCAACAGGGTGCTAGGTTTAAGCAAGTATTGTCCGTCCGATCATTGGAATCGGCTTAGCCGAAAAAGGCAGATCTGGTTTCACTAGTAGGAAGAACACCCTTCTAAGGTGAAGGTATTCCATTTCTAAGAAGGAAGTTCTATATATTCAAACTAGAGAGAAGCTCTAAAATGGAAATCAAAAAGGAACCCCTTGTCCGTCCAGGTACTCACCCCGCCGGAACTCGCAATCAAACATAGGGTTGGCAAACTAGGAAGGCCTGTAAAAGAAGGAAGTTGCTGAAGGCGAGCAAGGTATTTTGAATTTCCTCAAATTGATTCATCAATGAAGTAGTTGAATTGAAGTAAATGTGCCCTCTGAAAGAAGAGTTTTCGATATGGATATGCGAATAGGAAGAAAGCAAGCATATATTACTATTGCATTGGCAACAAACACCGTCAAACAAAGATAGCTGTTGAGGAGGAAGACCTGGATAGGGAGCCGATTACGAATAAACCTGGGACTAGGAAACCCCGAACTACGAATGGAAACACTTTTTCAAGAAGGGTAAGCGGATCTGGTTAGGAAGCCGGAGATGGAAGAGAGGGTGTCGTGTCGGATCTTCAATCGGGGCAAACAATGGATGCTCGGGATAAAGCTGGACTTCGATTGGTTTTTGATGGATATGAGCTTTCCCTGAATAAGGATCAAAATATGCTTCCTAAAACAGCATGCTCAATGGTGGGCCGAGTACATAGCATAGCGTATATCAAGTATCCAACGCCTTCCGAATAAGGAATGGAAGCTGACTTAATAAAACTACATCTTGCTGATATAGGTGTAGACAGGTATTCTAAAAGGAGTGACAATATTGGGTGTAAGGATTCTTCTATGCAAACATTGACCACTCGTATGGTAGCCTCACAACCATCTACAAGGGAGACTTCCACCTCAACTTTGAAGTTCACCCACGTGGAGCCTTTACTAGTCGGAGTGGTAAGACTACAACCGATCCTCTTCGCCAATGCCGGCGTTGTATGTACCACCTGCCTTCTACCCTAGCCGCCCAATACCTTCTCCACAGGGACCTCAACAGTCCACTACTTACTGCAACACAGCCTAGTTCTTCTACACCAGCAGCTATTGCTCCTAATGATCCATCATCAATCTGCTTCACTGTCAACCCGAAGCTGCCATTTCGAACGGTTTGTGAAGTCAACTGAAGACAAGCAGATTGCAAAGTTTCTAGATATGATGACAGATATGCAGATTACCACCCCCATCCTTGATGGTGTCTTACAGGTGCCGATGTATACACAGTTCTTTAAGGACCATCTCGCAAAGAAGTGAAACATTAACGAGCCAGAACTGGTTACTCTTACTAAGGAATGTAGTGCGCTCGTTCAAATAAGCTACCTCTCAACTTAGATGAGCCTGCCAGTTTAAGTATTCCATGCTTGATAGGAAGTCAAACTTTCCATGTTTTATGTAGTCTTGGGTCTACTGTGATTCCCTTAACTGTCTACGAGCCACTACCATTGGGTGATGTACGGCCGACTAGCATCACTCTCCACCTTGCTGATCAGGATCCGACAGACATTTTGGGTGATATCCCTGCGATAGTTGGTAACTTCACATTTCAGTTGATTTTGTTGTCTTGGAGATGTAGGATAAGAGCTTTCCTTTTTTGGGGAAACCTTTTCTAGCTACTGCAGGGCTGTCATCGATGTGAAAGATGCTAAGCTCACGCTTCAATTTGGTGAGGAGAAAGTCTCATTTGACATTAGGTATATCTTCCAACTCACCTTCCTCACCGTCCGGACCATAGTAAGCAATATGAAACGAGTCACTTAAGCCCTAGTAAAAGGCTACTCTTTGAATCCCCTCTTTAAGGCATATAAAATTAGTACTCTTCTGAGCTAGCTTAAGCATATCTCGGCGAGTGAGTTTCCCTCCATCAAGTTCTAAGCGATCAAATAAGGTCCTTGCTCTTGAGCCAATGCCAATACCAATAGAGAGGGTCTAAATGAAGGATTCAAAGGAGGTTACGGTTAAGGGAAAATGCAATCTCCGAGCAGTTGGAGAAAAAAAGGTAATCAAAGAAAGTTTCAGTTGGACTTTCCCTGCCAACCCTACCCAAATTTCATACCCTGCTGTTTTCATTCCTCTATTGATATTTCGTTCCTCGAATCGAGACTTTCTTTGTCGATCATCTCTGGTTTAGGGTACTCCATCGAGTTTCTGTTTCTTCTTCTAATGGTTGTGTCCGTCTAAGGTGGCTATTTGAGTGATTTAAGTATCGCGGTTGTCTTGAGCTCTGGATTGATGGACGGAAACCCGGGGCTGGGTTCGATTTCAACTCGGATATAGTCGGGTCTATAGTAAGAGCGGCTTTGTGAACAGCATCGGATGACATAGCCAGGGTAGCCGCAATAGAGCATTTATGCCTTAAGCCCAAAACTCTTCCTTCTAGGGATCAGATCAACCTAAAGCACCATCCGTTGTGGATTCATCCACAAAGTCTTTCTACTTAGCTCGTCAGCTTAAGTAGCTATCAACGGCTTTAGCATGACATCTAGAACATCAAGCCATGGTAAACTGCCAAAGCTTCTGCTGTAGTGTAGCACCAGGGTTCAGCCTTCTCCTTGCCGAGTTGCATCGCCCACATCGTGTTCAATTGGGAAGTCTGGCAAAGGCGCTTCCAACTCCTGGTTCAGGGTCTGAGGTTACCGAACAAAGATGAATCCTGCGCAATCAGAGATTAAGCCATAAGATCCCACCCAGAAACTGGAAGAGTCAGGGGCACCTACCGAAGGAGTCTTCCCTCCATAAATTCAATGACAAAATAGCTCTATTGAGAGGGCCTTTGACAACCCTCTTCAATGTGGCTCGCTCCTAGTTTTTCTTCCCCCGCCCGTTCTATCTAGGCTGGTGGCTATACCAGATTTCGTGTCTGATCAAACTTGAAACTAGCCCATTGAGCTTCTTGGATTCCAAACCAGAAAGAAGGATCGCACACAAGAAAATAGAGTTGGAATAAAAGATGGGGTAAAGATGAACTTTATTCTCCTAGCTGCTCTACATCCAGCAAGTTACTCTCTTTCAAAAGATGACAACTCAAGATTACCAATCAAAACCAACGCTTTTTCTTCTCCTATAGCTTCATCATTACATCTTTCACTAGTTGTTGGATGTGAGTGATGAGATCGATCCATGGAATTTTTACCTCACTCACATACTTTGGAAGATGAAGAAATTCTCTTGAATTTACTTATGGGCTGGCTCTACATGTGGTCAGATTGGTTCCCCTCTTTATTCATTTGGTACCTCTCCAACGCTTCCTCTTATTCCTATTGATCAGATCAAAGCCAAACCTATCTAGTCTTGCATGTTGTCACCCACCGCTCTTGCCAAAAACAAAGAAATTCTTTCTTGGGAACTAAAAAAGAATCGGAATGGGAAGTATTTATTTCTTGATTCTCATTAGCATCCTTACTTCTTTCTTCAATGGAAATTCTATGTTTTGGCTCGGTATAAACCAAAAATGAGAAATTCTCTTATTTGTAGAAAAGTCTTCTTTTGGTTAAATCTGGAGAACCCAGTCGAAACTCTGATTCATGTTTGTGGATTTTAATAGCTCTCCTACCCGGAAATGATCATCTACCTTTATTGTCTGTGTTCTTTACACATCTTTTGATTGTTTTCCAAATCATTATGTCATTACAAATTCAGTGGTTGCACCCTTGTGAGCAAGTTGTTGCCGGATTGGATAGGAGAAGTGAAACAAAGCTACGAAGGATAAAAATGAGCTGAAGAAGTTAATAAAAGCATTAGTGAAGCGAGAGGAGGACAAGATGGTTGGGAAGAGGAGGAAGGGGTATTAAGGGAAAAAGGGAGGCTTTATGTGGGGACCGCTGGAAATGCAAGAGCCAGGATAGCGCAAGAACTGCATGGGACAGCTACCGGAGGCCATTCAGGTATACTAGCTTCCTATAAGAGAACTAATAGGAACTTTGTCCGGCCAGAATGGATGCCTCTCTTGAGGATGCATCAGGCGGTAAAGCAACAACATCAACTCGCAATGGCCCTCGTGCCATGAGACATGGATTTTAGTCGACGTAGATTGGATCGAAAGATCGCACTTTCGCTCTTCTCCTATCGGACTAGTTACTTACTACTCTCCTCAAGTGAACATTTTAGCCACTATCCTCCCATATACTCTGCTCTTTCATTGCTTATGAACTGGAACTTGTTGGTGCATGGATTTCACGTTTCAGCAGCACTTTGGTTTGTGCATGGTTGTGAAAAGAAGGCTTTCTATACACTTATATGAACTTCATTGGCGAAAGAAAGAGAAGCTTGCCTTGATAAAGCACAGCCTTTCGCACTCCAATAGGCATATATTGTTACAAGGTTATGCCCAAAGGTCTCAAAAACGCCGGTGCTACATATCAACGCGCCATGACTAAGATCTTCGATGAGATAATACATAAGATTGTCGAGTGCTATGTAGAAGATCTCCTTGTAAAGGCGGTATCCTATGAAGAACATCTTCAACATCTCAGAATCGTATTCGACCGCCTAAGGCAACATGCACTCAAGTTAAACCCGTTGAAGTGCGCCTTCATGGTCTCGTCAGGCAAATTCCTGTGGTTTGTCATTCGACATCGGGGAATAGAAATCGACCCGAGTAAAATCAAGGCCATACTCAAATGCCTCCTCCTCAAAACCTTAAGGAGATGTGTTCGCTTCAAGGCGCTGGCATACATCAAAGTATTCATAGCCAATTTTGCAGGAAGAATCCAACCTTTTACAAGAAAAACCAAAAAAGACATTCCATTCTTTTGGGATGAAAACTACCAACAAGCCCTAGATGGCATCAAAAGCTATCTCCTCAATCCGCTAGTCCTTGCTGCGCCGATACCAGGGAAGGAGCTTATACTCTACACCACGGCCTTGGATGAATCTCTTGGGGCTCTCGGTTGTTATGTTGACAATGAAAGTATGCGGCTCAAAATATTATTTATCTCTATTTCGAAATCGAGCTCTGGCACCTCTACAAATCCCTGCTTCCCTCTGCGAAGGGCCTATCTATTTACTTTTATGTTGAGTCATCACCCTCTTATTAAAAAGCACCAGCTGGAGAGCACCGCTGTCATTTGCATCCATTACTATTAATTTATATTGGGTATGACCATGACTGGATCTCTTTTACCATGAATTACAATGTTTAGTCAGTCCTTGATCTTTAAAGGTGCTCTGCATTTATGTTTTGTGGTCTCAGAAAGGGCTAGCGAGATACCATCTTGTTATACCATATCATGATTGTTTTGAGAAAGTGTTGTCATCCGAGATTTATTATTATTGCTCGCTAGTTGATTATGCCATTGACATGAGTAAACATGAGACCTAAGTGTTATTGTGAATATGGTTAGTCATAATCTTTGCTGAAAACTTGAATGCTGGCTTTACATATTTACAACAACAAGAGAAAACAGAGTTTGTAAAAGTTTTTCTTTATCACTTTCAGTTTATCAACTGAATTGCTTGAGGACACGCAAAGGTTTAAGCTTGGGGGAGTTGATACGTCTCCATCGTATCTACTTTTCCAAACACTTTTGCCCTTATTTTAGACTCTAGCTTGCATGATTTGAATGGAACTAACCTGCATCGACCTTGTTTTCAGCAGAATTGCCATGGTGTTATTTATGTGCAGAAACAAAAGTTCTCGGAATGACCTGAAACTTCACGGAGATTATTTTTGGAAATAATAAAAAATACTGGTGAAAGAATCAAGGCCAGGGGCCCACACCCTTTCCGCGAGGGTGGGGGATGCGCCTGCCCCCCCGGGCGCGCCCCCTGCCTCGTGGGCCCCCTGGAGCTCCACCGACCTCAACTCCAACTCTATATATTCGTGTTCGGGGAGAAAAAAATCAGAGAGAAAGATTCATCGCGTTTTACGATACGGAGCCCGCTGCCAAGCCCTAAAATCTCTTGGGAGGGATGATCTGGAGTCCGTTCGGGGCTCCGGAGAGGGGAATCCGTTGCCATCCTCATCATCAACCATCCTCCATAACTAATTTCATGATGCTCACCGCCGTGCGTGAGTAATTCCATCGTGAAGCTTGCTTTGGGACGGTGATGGGTTGGATGATATTTATCATGTAATCGAGTTAGTTTTGTTAGGGTTTGATCCTAGTATCCACTATGTTCTGAGATTGATGTCGCTATGACTTTTCTATGCTTAATGCTTGTCACTAGGGCCCGAGTGCCATGATTTCAGATCTGAACCTATTATGTTTTCATGAATATATGTGAGTTCTTGATCCTACCTTGCAAGTCTATAGTCACCTACTATGTGTTATGATCCGGCAACCTCGAAGTGACAATAATCGGGACCACTCCCGGTGATGACCATAGTTTGAGTTCATGTATTCACTATGTGTTAATGCTTTGGTCTGGTACTCTATTAAAAGGAGGCCTTAATATCCCTTAGTTTCCGCTAGGACCCTGCTGCCACAGGAGGGTAGGACAACAGATGTCATTCAAGTTCTTTTCCATAAGCACGTATGACTATATTCTGAATACATGCCTACATTACATTGATGAATTGGAGCTAGTTCTGTGTCACCCTATGTTATGATTGTTACATGATGAACAACATCCGACATAATTCTCCATCACCGATCCAAAGCCTACGAGCTTTTCACATATTGTTCTTCGCTTATTTACTTTTCCTTTGCTACTGTTACAATCACTACAAAACCCAAAAATATTACTTTTGCTATCGTTACCGTTACTTCCATATTACTTTGCTACTAAATATTTGCTGCAGATACTAAGTTATCCAGGTGTGCTTGAATTGACAACTCAACTGCTAATACTTGAGAATATTCTTTGGCTCCCCTTGTGTCGAATCAATAAATTTGGGTTGAATACTCTACCCTCAAAAACTGTTGCGATCCCCTATACTTGTGGGTTATCAGCTATCCAGCCGCTTTGTTGCTCGAAAAGGGAAAAAAGGGGGTAACCCAGTACACACATCTGTAAGGAACTGAACTCCTTGTTGAAAAGGGAAAGAAACTGGGGGTGGGGTAGTTTGTGCAGGACTAGATTTGCTGCCCTCACATAGGAAAAAGTTTCAAAGAGAACAAATATGGGACCAACGCAGATATGTTGCTTGGCTACATACTCTGCATCACCCATTTATACGTGTTGACGCACATGGTGCTGGCATGTCCCATATCTCATACAACTATTTTGCTGTTGTTACTATAAGAATGCTGCTGGAAAATTGAGGCAATGCCACTGTTAAAAGTAAATTACATTATTAACGAATGTTGTTTTAAGATAATGTCTCTGTTAATATGAATCAATGCAACCATTTTAGAAATGCTACTGTCCTACTTTTTTTCCATCAAGATAAGTTAGATGCATCTTCTTGTCGCCGTTTGTTTCATCCTCCTTTGTTGGCCTGTAATTGTTTTCTTTTTTGCCTCTGTTAAAACAGGGATATCTATTCAACTTGTTGCCTAGCAAACTTAAACGTCACACCGGCGACTTTGCTTGATTTCAGTGCAACTGCACAAAACGAGATTGGATTTCCTATTCGTGTTGGCAGATTCGTAGGTGATCTTGTAAAGCGTCATGACAGGTTGGTACTTGCCTTCATCCACATGATCGCGGCAAAGGTGTTTTGAGATGTTGTGCTACTTGTATTGGTACTGCTTTTAAATAAATGTTGAATTGAAGCTATTGTATTGCTCTCTTTTCCCAATAAGTAGTGAACAAAATGGTACCAACCCAAACATGATGCTTATTGCTTTGTTACAACAAACTCTGCATCACCCCCTTTATAAGTAGATGGAAGCACATGGTGTTGTTGCGCCCACTCTCCCCTGGAACTGTTTATGCTTTTTCTTAATCTAATGCTGATGGTAAAATTAAGCAATGCCACTCTCAGAATTAACTACTGAACTTTTTTAAGAGAATTTCTATGTTAATATGAATCAATGCAACCGTTTTGGAAACGCTACTATCCTATACTTTGTTTTCCATCAAGATAAGGTAGATGCTTCTTTTTGTGGCCGCATGTTTAATTCTCCTTTATTGGTAGTAATTTTTTCCTTTTTTGCCTCTGTTAAATCAGGGTCAACTTGTTGCTATAGCAAACTTAAATGTCACACCGATGACTTTGCTTGATTTCAGTGCAACTGCACAAAACGAGATTGGATTTGCTATTCGTGTTGGCAGATTCGTACGTGATCTTCTGTGCGTCATGACAGGTTGGTACTTGCCTTCATCCACATGATCGTGCAGTGTGTTTTGATATGTTGTGCTACTTGTATTGGTACTGTTTTAAATAAATGTTGAATTGAAGCTATTGTATTGCTGTCTTTTCCCATTAAGTAGTGAACAAAAATGGGACCAACCCAGACATGATGCGTGTTGCTTTGTTACAACAAACTCTGCATCACCCCCTTTATAAGTAGATGGAAGCACATGTTGTTGTTGCGCCCACTCTCCCCTGGAACTGTTTATGCTTTCTGTTAATCTAATGCCGCTGGTAAAATTAAGCAATGCCACTGTCAGAATTAACTACTGAATCTTAGTTCAAAACTGCAACACTTGTTAGGGATTGGCGGGATTATAATTTTTGTGGCCGCATGTTTCATCCTCATTTATTGGCCAGTAATTGATTCTTTTTTTGCCTCTGTTAAAACAGGGATATCTATTCAACTTGTTGCAATTGCGACATTTTGCTTCGCTTAATTTTGGAGGAATTGCACAAAATGAGACCAGATTTCCATATATGTGTTGAGATCTCTTTGAGATCTTCCTCACGAGTTGTTTCAAATCTTGGTCTTGAAAGGTCAGTACCGACTTTCCTCAGAATTAACTACTGAATCTTAGTTCAAAACTGCAACACTTGTTAGGGATCGGCGGGAGTACCATTTCTGTTAGGGATCGGCCAGAGTGCATGTTTAAGAAATGTATTGTTCAGATAATGTCTGTGTTATTATATATCAGTTACTGTATTTTACAAATGGTACTATCCTGCTTTGTAGTTCTTTCTACATGTTTAACCAAGGTATTGTTAAGATAATGTCTCTGTTAAAATGAATAAGTCGCTTTGTTTTAGGAATGATACTTTTATGCTTTGTCGTTCTTTATACATGTTGAAACAAGGCACTGTTAAGATAATGTCTCAGTTAATATGAATGAATCACACTGATTGAGAGTTGCTACTCTCCTTCTTTGTTTCCCATTAAGATAAGGTAGATCAGTAGATGTTTTTATTCTGGGAGTACAAGTCATCAACCGTTTTTTCTCGAATTGTTTCCTTATACCTATTGTTGCTTACAGGGATATCAAAATTAATGCTCGATTTTATTCCAACTTTGATTTTAGTTGAACTGCACAAAAGGAGCCAATGTGTCTAAGGCAAACTGCTGCATTAGTGGGTCGATTGGTCTTACCACTTTGCGTAAAGAAGCGATCACTGTTTGCGCTACATTACACAAGGAATGATCAAGAAGCTTTACAGAGTATTAATAGACGCTGGTGACATGACTAGTCTGCAGAGAGCATAGGAAACTCTACAACACGTGGAGTGCGCTGGGCAAAAAGTGCCCAAACAAGTACAAGAAGCCAGGACAGGACTCCAAATCTATCAATGTCATTCTAAGCAACAATGATGGGGCATCTGGGTATGGTAATCTATTTACCGTACTTTTAGTTTGTTAGTCCACCGATTGGTGGGTTGACACTTCGGCCAATATTCATGTGTGCGTTGCTGTGTCTTTGTTTTCTTGCAGCATATAAATACGATATCCACAGGGATGCTTAACTTGATTTTAGTGGAACTGCATAAAATGTCCAGCTGGTCTGTGTCCTCCATAATACTTCATCATGCACAATACATCGAATGGTTCTCTAATCATTCATCATCACCTTGAGCCACCGGACTATATGTTTGAATGGTGCTGCCAGTGTCGACCATTAAGAAGGGTAAGAAGAAAGACAAAAAGAGAGATGGCTGCTTTACTTGTGGTTCGGAGGAACACTAGGCAACAAGTGCCCAAACAAGTACCAAGAAGCCAGGACATGACTCCAAGTCTGTCAATGTCACTCTAAGCAACAATGATGGGGCATCTGGGTATGGTAATATATTTACCATACTTTCAGTTTGTTAGTCCACCAATTGGTGGGTTGACACTGGGGCCAATATTCATGTGTGTGCTGATGTGTCTTTGTTTTTTGGCAGCATATAAATACGAAATCCACAGGGATGCTCAACTTGATTTTAGTGGAACTGCACAAAATGTTCAGATGGTTCGTGTCCTCCATAATACTTCATCATGCAGAATACATCGAATGGTTCTCTAATCATTCGTCGTCACCTTGAGCCACCGGACTATAAGATGACAAACTGATGACAAACCCTGCTCGTTCCACAATCATAGGCATTATATATTTTGAATGGGAAAAGCTTGTCAAAGTTTAATCATATTGATGTTAGCAAGAAGACATTAGTTTAATATATTGGAATTGGAATACCTTGTCAATTTTTGCTCATTGATGTAAGCAAGAAGACATGCATTTGATATTTTTGAGTGGGACGCCCTTTGCTGTGAGCAACGTCGATCATTTTTTCCTATTCCTGTCTTGATTCGAGTAAATATTTACTCTGCTGAGATGCATAGTCACATGAATGTTGACTTATGTAAGGTATTTTAAGAGTTTGTTCCGAATGTTTTCTATGTAATGCCAGGCCTTGTGAGCTTGTGATGAGGACATGACTACCTTGGATACAACCAAAAATATTGCATACATGCATATTTGTCAGGTGATTTCTAGTGCAAACTATTCAATAATCTATTTATGTTATCCAGAACAAAAATACTTCACACACTTTTGTGTTTTGTCTAATTGCAGGTGTATGGGACATTTGTACAATCCACATACAAAGATAGGGGAAAAGGAGAAGTTTAGGTTCTGTTCAAAAAGTCCTCTCACGTCACTTTTGGAATCTGTTTTGTGCACTGATCAGTAAAACAGGCGTAACTTCCTCATACGAAGTCCGTTTTGGCTCCGCGAGCACTCAAATGAAAGCCAGCGACGAGCCGCATCTAAATAGTTGCAGAAGCAAGTTCAATATTTCACACCTCAAAATTGACTCCTAAATAGGTGCTTTTGCCCTTCGAAGTTCGCGAACACAGCTTGTTCCAGTTTTTCAAGCCAGTTTTAGATTTTTTGACTCCTTATATCAACTCGGAATTGAGTGATTCTTTTTGCATTGGAAAGCCTGAGTTAGTAGCATTCTTTGAAAAAAGTTATCAGAAAATTGGCTGAAACTTTTCAAGAGGAAAGTTGGAGAGAGAGAGATGTTGTCTATCCTGCTTGGCAGTTGTTTTTCATCATTATCTATATGACTACCTTTGATACAACCAAAAATATTGCATACATGCATATTTGTCAGGTGATTTCTAGTGCAAACTATTCAATAATCTATTTATGTTATCCAGAACAAAATTACTTCACACACTTTTGTGTTTTGTCTAATTGCAGGTGTATGGGATATTTGTACAATCCTCATACGAAGATAGGGGAAAAGAAGAAGTTTAGGTTCTGTTCGAGAAGTCCTCTCACGTCACTTTTGGGCCAAGAGAAGATAGAGTCCAAGTCTCTCACATTCTGGATTCAGATTCGGACTGCACAGACATACCTGACTCAAAACACCATCAACTTTTTCATACGGACTCCGAATTGGGTGATTCTTTTTTTGTTGGAAATTAGATTTCGTCCTCTTTCCAACCCAATTGGATTCACCTTTAAGTTCGTCTGGAGCATTGAGATATGGACGAAACAATCTAACGCTGCAGCAGAATCCGAGTCAAACAACAAGTCCAAAGGTGTTGCATCACCTCCACTTGGGCCCATGAGCCTTGTACGACCTCGGGTTGGTTTTAGGCTGCCTTGGGACGTCCACCCACCTCCTTGGCCGCCACCCCTTGCTCCTATATAAGTAGATCCATCTAGTAGCTTTTTCCTTGGGTTTTGTTTAGATTAAAAGTTCGCCATAGCTGCAACTTCGCGTGCCGCTTTGTGTTCAACGACCAGACAAAGGCGTCACAGAACCCCACCTTGATCAATAGAGCTTTCCTCTTATATTCGCAGTATCCAGATTGCAAGCTTAGTTTCTTGCTTGTTCTTCATTTGCCTGCAGGAAACAAACCTTTGTGGTCAGGTTGATCGTGCTCCGGCGTGGTCAATAACCTGTCGGAGTTGGTTTAGCGGTTGCTAAGGCGCGACGTCCTCGCACGTTCGTAGCCGGATCGTCAAAGTCGACTTCCTCCAAAACAATAGCCACCATCTCATCAAAAGATCGGGACCCTCGCCTCTATCAAGTGGTATCAGTTTTCAGGTTGCTCGGTGAGAATTTCCAGTTATCCCTAGATTAGATTTATTTTCGTATCTATTGTCCAAGAAAAAGCCACAAAAAAACTTAGATCTATTCATCCTTTGTCCTAGCCAGTCTGAGCCTTTGCAATTTTCTTTTCATTGTTTGCATTATTGAATTATCGGTTACATCATCGTGTCGAGTTACTGGTCTTAGTGTCTAGTTCGTATAGAGTTTCGAGTTCTGTTCACATTAATCACATCGCCGCTGCATCGTTATACCTTCCGCTGTCCACCACCCCATCCATCAATTTCCACCACGTGCTACCCATAGTTCATTGTCACAATCATAGTTGAGGTCGTTCACATCTTCGCTTGATCCAATCTGCATCTTATCTAGTTTGTCTTGGAGACAGGGAGAGAAAAAAAGGCAGAGAGAAAAAAAAGAGAAAAAAGTCAGAGAAAAAAAGGAGAGAAAGAAAAAGAAAAAAAAGTGTGAGGAGAAAAAAAGAGAGAAGAAAAAAACAAAATCCGGATCTATCTAGACTCAATCTCGTAGTTGAATTCGGATTGGAATCTATTTTGTGCACTGATCAGTAAAACAGGCGTAACTTCCTCATACGAAGTCCGTTTTGGCTCCGCAAGTACTCAAATGAAAGCCAGCGACGAGCCGCATCTAAATAGTTGCAGAAGCTTGTTCAATATTTGACACCTCAAAATTGACTTCTAAATAGGTGTTTTTGCCCTCTGAAGTTCGCGAACACAGCTTGTTCCAGTTTTTCAAGCCAGTTTCAGAATTTTTTAACTTCTTATATCAACTCGGAATTGAGTGATCCTTTTTGTATTGGAAAGCTTGAGTTAGTAGCATTCTTTGAAAAAAGTTATCAGAAAATTGGCTGAAACTTTCCAAGATGAAAGTTGGAGAGAGAGTTGTTGTATACCCTGCTTGGCAGTTGTTTTTCATCATTATCTACATGACTACCTTGGATACAACCAAAAATATTGCATCCATGCATATTTTTCAGGTGATTTCTAGTGCAAACTATTCAATAATCTATTTATCTTATCCAGAACAAAAATACTTCACACTTTTGTGTTTTGTCTAATTGCGGGTGTATGGAACATTTGTACAATCCACATACGAAGATAGGGGAAAAGGAGAAGTTCGGGTTCTGTTCAAAAAGTCCTCTGACGTCACTTTTGGGCCAAGAGAAGATAGAGTCCAAGTCTCTCACATTCTGGATTCAGATTTGGACTGCATAGACATACCTGACTCAAAAGGCCAACAACTTCTTCATACGGACTCCGAATTGGGTCATTCTTTTTTGTTGGAAAGTAGATTTTGTCCTCTTTCCAACCCAATTGGATTCACCTTTTAATTCGTCCGGAGCATTGAGATATGGACGAAACAATCTGACGCTGCAACAGAATCCGAGTCAAACAACAAGTCGAAGGGTGTTGCATCACCTCCACTTGGGCCCATGAGCCTTGTACGACCTAGGGTTGGTTTTAGGCTGCCTTGGGACGTCCTCCCACCTCCTTCGCCGCCACCCCTTGCTCCTATATAAGTAGATCCATCTAGTAACTTTTTCCTTGGGTTTGGTTTAGATTAAAAGTTCGCCATAGTTGCAACTTCGCGTACTTCGTTTGTATTCAACGACCAGACAAAGGCATCACAGAACCCCACCTTGATCAATAAAGCTTTCCTCTTATATTCACAATATCCAGATTGCAATCTTAGTTTCTTGCTTGTTCTTCGTTTACCTGCAGGAAACAGACCTTCGTGGTCAGGTTGATCGCGTGCTCGGCGTGGTCAATAACCTGTCGGAGTTGGATTAGCGATTGCTAAGGCGCAACGTCCTCGCACGTTCGTAGTCGGATCGTCAAAGTCGACTTCCTCCAAAATGATAGCCACCATCTCATCGAAAGATCGGGAACCTCGCCTCTATCAAGTGGTATTAGTTTTCAGGTTGCTCGGTGAGAATTTCCAGTTATCCCTAGATTAGATTTATTTTCGTATCTATTGTCCAAGAAAAAGCCACAAAAAAAACTTAGATCTATTCATCCTTTGTCCTAGCCCCGAGCCTTTGCAATTTTCTTTTCATTGTTTGCATTATTGAATTATCGGTTACATCGCCGTGTCGAGTTGCTGGTCTTAGTGTCTAGTTCGTTTAGAGTTTCGAGTTCTGTTCACATTAGTCACATCGCTTGCATCGTTATACCTTCCGCTGTCCACCACCCCATCCATCAATTTCCACCACGTGCTACCAATAGTTCATTGTCACAATCATAGTTGAGGTCGTTCACATCTTCGCTTGATCCAATCTGCATCTTATCTAGTTTGTCTTGGAGACAGGGAGAGAAAAAAAGGCAGAGAGAAAAAAAAGAGAAAAAAAGTGAGAGCGAAATAAAGGAGAGAGAAAAATAAAAAAAAAGTGTGAGGAGAAAAAAAGAGAGAACAAAAGAATTCGGATCTATCTAGACTCAATCTCGTAGTTAAATTCGGATTGGAATCTGTTTTGTGCACTGATCAGTAAAACAGGCGTAACTTCCTCATACGAAGTCCGTTTTGGCTCCGCGAGCACTCAAATGAAAGCCAGCGACGAGCCGCATCTAAATAGTTGCAAGAAGGAAGTTCAATATTTCACACCTCAAAATTGACTCCTAAATAGGTGCTTTTGCCCTTCGAAGTTCGCGAACACAGCTTGTTCCAGTTTTTCAAGCCAGTTTTAGATTTTTTGACTCCTTATATCAACTCGGAATTGAGTGATTCTTTTGCATTGGAAAGCCTGAGTTAGTAGCATTCTTTGAAAAAGTTATCAGAAAATTGGCTGAAACTTTTCAAGAGGAAAGTTGGAGAGAGAGATGTTGTCTATCCTGCTTGGCAGTTGTTTTTCATCATTATCTATATGACTACCTTTTGATACAACCAAAAATATTGCATACATGCATATTTGTCGGTGATTTCTAGTGCAAACTATTCAATAATCTATTTATGTTATCCGAACAAAATTACTTCACACACTTTTGTGTTTTGTCTAATTGCAGGTGTATGGGATATTTGTACAATCCTCATACGAAGATAGGGGAAAAGAAGAAGTTTAGGTTCTGTTCGAGAAGTCCTCTCACGTCACTTTTGGGCCAAGAGAAGATAGAGTCCAAGTCTCTCACATTCTGGATTCAGATTCGGACTGCACAGACATACCTGACTCAAAACACCATCAACTTTTCATACGGACTCCGAATTGGGTGATTCTTTTTTTGTTGGAAATTAGATTTCGTCCTCTTTCCAACCCAATTGGATTCACCTTTAAGTTCGTCTGGAGCATTGAGATATGGACGAAACAATCTAACGCTGCAGCAGAATCCGAGTCAAACAACAAGTCCAAAGGTGTTGCATCACCTCCACTTGGGCCCATGAGCCTTGTACGACCTCGGGTTGGTTTTAGGCTGCCTTGGGACGTCCACCCACCTCCTTCGCCGCCACCCCTTGCTCCTATATAAGTAGATCCATCTAGTAGCTTTTTCCTTGGGTTTTGTTTAGATTAAAAGTTCGCCATAGCTGCAACTTCGCGTACTTCGTTTGTGTTCAACGACCAGACAAAGGCGTCACAGAACCCCACCTTGATCAATAAAGCTTTCCTCTTATATTCACAATATCCATATTGCAATCTTAGTTTCTTGCTTGTTCTTTGTTTGCCTGCAGGAAACAGACCTTCGTGGTCAGGTTGATCGTGCTC
This sequence comes from Aegilops bicornis, assembly GCA_021605145.1. Classification (NCBI taxonomy): domain Eukaryota; kingdom Viridiplantae; phylum Streptophyta; class Magnoliopsida; order Poales; family Poaceae; genus Aegilops; species Aegilops bicornis. Next base: position 210,624,997 of record CM038669.1, on the reverse strand, counting down.
CGGCGTGGTCAATAACCTGTCGGAGTTGGTTTAGCGATTGCTAAGGCGCAACGTCCTCGCACGTTCGTAGTCGGATCGTCAAAGTCGACTTCCTCCAAAATGATAGCGACCATTTCATCGAAAGATCGGGACCCTCGCCTCTATCAAGTGGTATCAGTTTTCAGGTTGCTCGGTGAGAATTTCCAGTTATCCCTAGATTAGATTTATTTTCGTATCTATTGTCCAAGAAAAAGCCACAAAAAAAACTTAGATCTATTCATCCTTTGTCCTAGCCAGTCTGAGCCTTTGCAATTTTCTTTTCATTGTTTGCATTATTGAATTATCGGTTACATTGTCGTGCCGAGTTGCTGGTCTTAGTGTCTAGTTCGTTTAGAGTTTCGAGTTCTGTTCACATTAGTCACATCGCCGCTGCATCATTATACCTTCCGCTGTCCACCACCCCATCCATCAATTTCCACCAGGTGCTACCAATAGTTCATTGTCACAATCATAGTTGAGGTCGTTCACATCTTCGCTTGATCCAATCTGCATCTTATCTAGTTTGTCTTAGAGACAGGGAGAGAAAAAAAAGGCAGAGAGAAAAAAAAGAGAAAAAAAGTGAGAGAAAAATAAAGGAGAGAAAGAAAAAGAAAAAAGTGTGAGGAGAAAAAAAGAGAGAAGAAAAAAAATTCGGATCTATCTAGACTCAATCTCGTAGTTGATTTCGGATTGGAATTTGTTTTGTGCACTGATCAGTAAAACAGGCGGAACTTCCTCATACGAAGTCCGTTTTGGCTCCGCGAGTGCTCAAATGAAAGCCAGCGACGAGCCGCATCTAAATAGTTGCAGAAGCTAGTTCAATATTTTACACCTAAAAATTGACTTCTAAATAGGTGTTTTTGCCCTCTGAAGTTCGCGAACACAGCTTGTTCCAGATTTTCAAGCCAGTTTCAGAATTTTTTGACTTCTTATATCAACTCGGAATTGAGTGATCCTTTTTGTATTGGAAAGCTTGAGTTAGTAGCATTCTTTGAAAAAAGTTATCAGAAAATTGGCTGAAACTTTCCAAGATGAAAGTTGGAGAGAGAGTTGTTGTATACCCTGCTTGGCAGTTGTTTTCATCATTATCTACATGACTACCTTGGATACAACCAAAAATATTGCATACATGCATATTTTTCAGGTGATTTCTAGTGCAAACTATTCAATAATCTATTTTTCTTATCCAGAACAAAAATACTTCACACTTTTGTGTTTTGTCTAATTGCAGGTGTATGGGACATTTGTACAATCCACATACGAAGATAGGGGAAAAGGAGAAGTTCGGGTTCTGTTTAAAAAGTCCTCTCACGTCACTTTTGGGCCATGAGAAGATAGAGTCCAAGTCTCTCACATTCTGGATTCAGATTTGGACTGCATAGACATACCTGACTCAAAAGGCCAACAACTTTTTCATACGGACTCCGAATTGGGTGATTCTTTTTTGTTGGAAAGTAGATTTCGTCCTCTTTCCAACCCAATTGGATTCACCTTTAAATTCGTCCGGAGCATTGAGATATGGACGAAACAATCTGACGCTGCAACAGAATCCGAGTCAAACAACAAGTCGAAGGGTGTTGCATCACCTCCACTTGGGCCCATGAGCCTTGTACGACCTAGGGTTGGTTTTAGGCTGCCTTGGGACGTCCTCCCACCTCCTTCGCCGCCACCCCTTGCTCCTATATAAGTAGATCCATCTAGTAGCTTTTTCCTTGGGTTTTGTTTAGATTAAAAGTTCGCCATAGTTGCAACTTCGCGTACTTCTTTTGTATTCAATGACCAGACAAAGGCGTCACAGAACCCCACCTTGATCAATAAAGCTTTCCTCTTATATTCACAATATCCAGATTGCAATCTTAGTTTCTTGCTTGTTCTTCGTTTACCTGCAGGAAACAGACCTTCGTGGTCAGGTTGATCGTGCTCCGGCGTGGTCAATAACCTGTCGGAGTTGGATTAGCGATTGCTAAGGCGCAACGTCCTCGCACGTTCGTAGTCGGATCGTCAAAGTCGAATTCCTCCAAAATGATAGCCACCATCTCATCGAAAGATCGGGACCCTCGCCTCTATCAAGTGGTATCAGTTTTCAGGTTGCTCGGTGAGAATTTCCAGTTATCCCTAGATTAGATTTATTTTCGTATCTATTGTCCAAGAAAAAGCCACAAAAAAACTTAGATCTATTCATCCTTTGTCCTAGCCAGTCTGAGCCTTTGCAATTTTCTTTTCATTGTTTGCATTATTGAATTATCGGTTACATCGTCGTGTCGAGTTGCTGGTCTTAGTGTCTATTTCGTTTAGAGTTTTGAGTTCTGTTCACATTGGTCACATCGCCGCTGCATCGTTATACCTTCCGCTGTCCACCACCCCATCCATCAATTTCCACCACGTGCTACCAATAGTTCATTGTCACAATCATAGTTGAGGTCGTTCACATCTTCGCTTGATCCAATCTGCATCTTATCTAGTTTGTCTTGGAGACAGGGAGAGAAAAAAAGGCAGAGAGAAAAAAAGAGAAAAAAGTGAGAGCAAAATAAAGGAGAGAGAAAAAGAAAAAAAAAGTGTGAGGAGAAAAAAAGAGAGAACAAAAAAATTCGGATCTATCTAGACTCAATCTCGTAGTTAAATTCGGATTGGAATCTGTTTTGTGCACTGATCAGTAAAATAGGCGTAACTTCCTCATACGAAGTCCGTTTTGGCTCCGCGAGTACTCAAATGAAAACCAGCGACGAGCCGCATCTAAATAGTTGCAGAAGAAAGTTCAATATTTCACACCTCAAAATTGACTCCTAAATAGGTGCTTTTGCCCTTCGAAGTTCGCGAACACAACTTGTTCCATTTTTTCAAGCCAGTTTTAGATTTTTTTGACTCCTTATATCAACTCGTAATTGAGTGATTATTTTTGCATTGGAAAGCTTGAGTTAGTACCATTCTTTGAAAAAAGTTATCAGAAAATTGGCTGAAACTTTTCAAGAGGAAAGTTGGAGAGAGAGAGAGATGTTGTATATCTTGCTTGGCAGTTGTTTTTCATCATTATCTATATGACTACCTTTGATACAACCAAAAATATTGCATACATGCATATTTGTCAGGTGATTTCTAGTGCAAACTATTCAATAATCTATTTATGTTATCCGAACAAAATTACTTCACACACTTTTGTGTTTTGTCTAATTGCAGGTGTATGGGATATTTGTACAATCCTCATACGAAGATAGGGGAAAAGAAGAAGTTTAGGTTCTGTTGAAAAGTCCTCTCACGTCACTTTTGGGCCAAGAGAAGATAGAGTCCAAGTCTCTCACATTACGGATTCAGATTCGGACTGCATGAGACATACACGACTCAAAACGCCATCAACTTTTTCATACTGACTCTGAATTGGGTGATTCTTTTTTTATTGGAAATTAGATTTCGTCCTCTTTCCAACCCAATTGGATTCACCTTTAAGTTCTTCTGGAGCATTGAGATATGGACGAAACAATCTGACGCTGCAGCAGAATCCGAGTCAAACAACAAGTCCAAAGGTGTTGCATCACCTCCACTTGGGCCCATGAGCCTTGTACGACCTAGGGTTGGTTTTAGGCTGCCTTGGGACGTCCACCCACCTCCTTCGCCGCCACCCCTTGCTCCTATATAAGTAGATCCATCTAGTAGCTTTTTCCTTGGGTTTTGTTTAGATTAAAAGTTCGCCATAGCTGCAACTTCGCGTGCATTTCGTTTGTGTTCAACGACTGCACAAAGGCGCCACGTAACCCCACCTTGATCAATAAAGCTTTCCTCTTATATTCACAATATCCATATTGCAATCTTAGTTTCTTGCTTGTTCTATGTTTGCCTGCAGGAAACAGACCTTCGTGGTCAGGTTGATCGTGCTCCGGCGTGGTCAATAACCTGTCGGAGTTGGTTTAGCTATTGCTAAGGCACAACGTCCTCGCACGTTCGTAGTCGGATCGTCAAAGTCGACTTCCTCCAAAATGATAGCCACCATTTCATCGAAAGATCGGGACCCTCGCCTCTATCAAGTGGTATCAGTTTTCAGGTTGCTCGGTGAGAATTTCCAGTTATCCCTAGATTAGATTTATTTTCGTATCTATTGTCCAAGAAAAAGCCACAAAAAAAACTTAGATCTATTCATCCTTTGTCCTAGCCAGTCTGAGCCTTTGCAATTTTCTTTTCATTGTTTGCATTATTGAATTATCGGTTACATCGTCGTGTCGAGTTGCTGGTCTTAGTGTCTAGTTCGTTTAGAGTTTCGAGTTCTGTTCACATTAGTCACATCGCCGCTGCATCATTATACCTTCCGCTGTCCACCACCCCATCCATCAATTTCCACCAGGTGCTACCAATAGTTCATTGTCACAATCATAGTTGAGGTCGTTCACATCTTCGCTTGATCCAATCTGCATCTTATCTAGTTTGTCTTAGAGACAGGGAGAGAAAAAAAAGGCAGAGAGAAAAAAAAGAGAAAAAAAGTGAGAGAAAAATAAAGGAGAGAAAGAAAAAGAAAAAAGTGTGAGGAGAAAAAAAGAGAGAAGAAAAAAAAATTCGGATCTATCTAGACTCAATCTCGTAGTTGAATTGGGATTGGAATCTGTTTTGTGCACTGATCAGTAAAACAGGCGTAACTTCCTCATACGAAGTCCGTTTTGGCTCCGCGAGTTCTCAAATGAAAGCCAGTGACGAGCCGCATCTAAATAGTTGCAGAAGGTAGTTCAATATTTTACACCTAAAAATTGACTTCTAAATAGGTGTTTTTGCCCTCCGAAGTTCGCGGACACAACTTGTTCCAGTTTTTCAAGCCAGTTTCAGATTTTTTGACTCCTTATATCAACTCGGAATTGAGTGATTCTTTTTGCATTGAAAAGCTTGAGTTAGTAGCATTCTTTGAAAAAAGTTATTAGAAAATTGGCTGAAACTTTTCAAGAGGAAAGTTGGAGAGAGAGATGTTGTATATCCTGCTTGGCAGTTGTTTTTCATCATTATCTACATGACTACCTTGGATACAACCAAAAATATTGCATACATGCATATTTGTCAGGTGATTTCTAGTGCAAACTATTCAATAATCTATTTATGTCATTCAGAGGCAATAATAGTATGGCTCATGTGTATGTGATGCATGTGTGTAATTTATACGTGGCCTGCGTGTCATGTTTGTCAGTCGGCAGGAGCCAAAGTGCTGTCATTATATTGTATAACGACCTGCGTGTCGACTTGTGACTCTATGTAAAATTCATTACTAGTTGTAGTAGTTGGATAATAGAGATCAGGTTGGTGGCTTGGCGTCCGGCGTGACAAACAAGATGGAGTTCAGAGATGGTCATCGGAGTCGGGCCGACCGGAAGAACGTCCATGAAGGAGCCATACTATTTCACAATATATGTTTATTTGTGATTGTTATGCTTCTTGTTTTCTATGCATGTTAGAATGGTAGAATGATCCCTCAAGAATATCAAGCGAATTGCCATCCCCGATGTTGCACCTTCGCACGTCAAGTACGTCTAGTAGTGGGCTCATAAAATTGGGGTGCCGCTTTGGGTGTCCTTGAAGCCCAGAAGGGTTCGTGGTCGGACACGGACATGCACCGCATCAAAGTTAACTTGACAAGGCTATCAAAACGGTTTTGGCTTGTGGTGTCGCGACTGCACCGAATGGATCTAGCGCTCTGTACTCAAGTGTCATCCTCGATCAAGAATGCCGACACAAAGACAAGATTTCAAGGATTTATAGCAGAGTAGCAATCACACACTTATTACATCGTTGTCCACAAGGGAACTTAATACAATAATATGGCTTAAGGCCATCTAATGATAACAGCGGAAGGCTTGGAAAACGAGTGAGTCCATCAACTCCAGCGGCATCACCGAGTATAGAACCACAACCTAACATCTTACTGTGCGTTCGAAAAGTCTCGCAACATGAAAAGTTGCAGCCCAAACGGGTCAGCACATGGAATATGCCGGCAATGTAACACGAAAGAGCAATGATGCAATAAGCCTATACTACATGCATATATGGCTGGTGGTAAGGCTCTCACGGTTACATTTTTGCGAAAAGCCAATTTTTCCCTACATCAAAGGAATAATTTTATTTAACTATCATGGTGGTTGTTAAACATTGAAGATGGTTGACAAAGATCCTCAATCCCAATTAAAAAGTACTCATTAAAAACCCAATACATTTATTTTAGAAGTAACATGTTGAGATTCACATGATAATCAAGTACTAGATACTCAAGATTTGTCCATAACCGGGGACACGGCTAATCATGATTAGTTTATACACTCTGCAGAGGTTTGCGCACTTTTCCCCACAAGACTCGATCGCCTCCGCTTGGTTCTCGTGACTACATGGTGTTTGAGAAACGGATGACCGAGACATAGTCTTTCGTAAGCGCTTAGCACCTTACATGTGGGTAGACCGTACCAACCTACATCCCCTACATCAGCCTAGTCTGCCCGTAAGAGTTCGCACAACTTAGTCAACTACGCCAGAGCCCATAATTGGCTTGTGGCTGCACACGGAAGTTTCTAGTTTGAATAATCTCATGATCCCTTAGAGCACGGGTGGCGGTCCGAAGAAATACAGGCAAATCTCGATAGAAACCAGGTGCCTCAATCCACCCAGATGTGTGTTTAGGTTGCCACCTTAAATAAACCATTAATTAACAATCTCACATACATCATGGATATTCACTCACCCAATCCACGTCTACTAGCATAGCATGGCATAATCAAGCAAACGTAGAAGTAACTCCCAAGGTTTCATAAGTAAAACAGGTAATAGGTACTACCTCAATCTACTTCCCAATCCCACAATTTAATTAGATCCTAAACATGCAAGTGTTTGAGGGTTTGATCTAATGCATAAAAACCGGTAGTAGAAAAGGTATGATCAAAGTGTTACTTGCCTTGCCGATGATCCATGAGTCCTAGAGATTCGAAATAACAAGCGGCGCACTCGGTGATCTAACGCAGACAAACAACAAGCATACAATAAGTACTCATCTAATGCACAGGGAAAATCTCAAATAAAAGATCTAACCAGATAGTTCAACTTAAGAACCCTGGTTGCAAAAGAATCAAATCAAATAAAGCATCGAAAGTCGGAACTCGAGAGAGAACGACTCGGTTTAGCAATCTGAAATTAGGTCAAAATTTCACAGTAGCAAAACTCTGCGAAAATAGGTTAGTCGGAACGGCGGTTTCACATTCTGAAACTCGAGCGCTTGAATCGCTGATTCGATAAACGAGCAAGAAATAAAACAGCTTTGAAAATCGGATCGTAAATCAAATCGAGAAAAATAACGGATTAATTCCGATTAAAAAGAAAAACGACGAACGAGTTAAAAAGTGAGCGTTCGTTAACAGAACGAATCTAACGAACATGTTCATTGAAGCGAACGGTTCGGTGGACATTCGTTAAATAAGAAAACCGAAAAAAATAAAACCAATCTAGATTTTTTTTAAAAAAAACCGAACATATTTTTTAAAAAAAATAAACCGGATCGGGTTTTTCTCGCGAAAACCGGATCGGCGGGGCGGCGAGGTCGGCTACCTCCGGGGCTCTTCGCCGGCGAGGTCCGGCGGGCTCCTACCGGGCGGAGGGGCTCCGGCGGCGGGGTTCGGCTGGGCGCGGCCTTGGCGGCGGGGTTCGGGGCGCTGGGTGAGGGCGGGTCGAGGTGAGGGAGAGGGGGGGGGCGGTTATAAAGGGGGGCGGGGCCGGTTTCCTTTGGGGGAGGGGGCGACGGGTCCGCGTGTCCGTCCCGGACTGGCGGCGGGCGGCGTGCGGCGGTGGGACGCCGCTCGGGCGGGCGCGCGAGGGAGAGGAGGGAGGTGGGCCGGGGCCTGGCTGGCTGGGCCGGCTGGGCCTCGGTCCAGGGGGGGGCGCGTTTTTTTTTATAAACAAAACGAATTAAATAAAATATCAAACGAACTCCAAATTAATTAAAACAAATTTTCCCCGACTCCTAAAAATGAGTCGAACAAAATGAACTTTAAAAACAATATACTTGCATAAAATTTTTAAAATGCTCATTTTTGCCTAAGCAAAATAAATCTTCCAAAACCAAATTTGGTTTATTTATAATATCTTCATTTTTCCTAATTGCTTGGGAAAGTCATATCTATTCATCAACCAAAAATTACTTCACACACTTTTTTTTTTTGGAAATATGCTCTAGAGGCAATAATAAATTAGTTATTATTATATTTCCTTGTTCATGAGAATCGTTTATTATCCATGCTATAATTGTATTGATAGGAAACTCAGATACATGTGTGGGTACATAAAACAACACCATGTCCCTAGTAAGCCTCTAGTTGACTAGCTCGTTGATCAACAGATGGTTACGGTTTCCTGACCATGGACATTGGATGTCGTTGATAACGGGATCACATCATTTGGAAAACGATGTGATGGACAAGACCCAATCCTAAGCCTAGCACAAAGATCGTAGTTCGTATGCTAAAGCTTTTATAATGTCAAGTATCATTTCCTTAGACCATGAGATTGTGCAACTCCCGGATACCGTAGGAATACTTTGGGTGCACCAAACGTCACAACGAATCGGGTGGCTATAAAGGTGCACTACGGGTATCTCCCAAAGTGTCTGTTGGGTTGGCACGAATCGAGACTGGATTTGTCACTCCGTAAACGGAGAGGTATCTCTGGCCCACTCGGTAGGGACATCATCATAATATGCACAATGTGACCAAGGGGTTGATCACGGGATGATGTGTTATGGAACGAGTAAAGAGACTTGCCAGAACGAGATTGAACAAGGTATCGGGATACCGACGATCGAATCTCGCGCAAGTACAATACCGCTAGACAAAGGGAATTGTATACGGGATTGATTGAATCCCCGACATCGTGGTTCATCCGATGAGATCATCGTGGAACATGTGGGAGCCAACATGGGTATCCAGATCCCGCTGTTGGTTATTGGCCGGAGAACGTCTCGGTCATGTCTGCATGGTTCCCGAACCCATAGGGTCTACACACTTAAGGTTCGATGACGCTAGGGTTATAAAGGAAGTTTGTATGTGGTCATCGAATGTTGTTCGGAGTCCCGGATGAGATCCCGGACGTCATGAGGAGTTCCGGAATGGTCCGGAGGTAAAGATTTATATATGGGAAGTCCTGTTTTGGTCACCGGAAAAGTTTCGGGTTTTATCAAGAACGCATCTGGGACCACCAGGAGGGTCCCGGGGTCCACCAAGTGGGGCCACCATCCCCGGAGGGCAGCATGGGCCAAGTGTGGGAGGGGACCAGCCCCAGGTGGGCTGGTGCGCCCCCCCCCCCCACAAGGGCCCAAGGCGCCTAGGGTTTGGGGAGGGGGCGCCCCACCTAGCTTGGGGGGCAAGTTTCCCCTCTTCCCTTGGCCGCCCCAGATGGGATCTTGGCTGGCTGGCCGCCCTAGGGTGGAACCCTAGGTGGGGGCGCAGCCCCCCCTCTCCCCCTATATATAGTGGAGGCAAAGGGGCAGCCCAACACACGGAGTTCTTCTCATGTTGGCGCAGCCCTACCTCTTTTCTCCTCATATCTCGCGGTGCTTGGCGAAGCCCTGCAGGATTGCCACGCTCCTCCACCACCACCACGCCGTTGTGCTGCTGATGGACGGAGTCTTCCTCAAACTCTCCCTCTCTCCTTGCTGGATCAAGGCATGGGAGACGTCACCGGGCTGTACATGTGTTGAACGCGGAGGTGCCGTCCGTTCGGCACTAGGATCTCCGGTGATTTGGATCACGACGAGTACGACTACTTCAACCCCGTTCTCTTGAACGCTTCCTCTTAGCGATCTACAAGGGTATGTAGATGCACTCTCCTTCCCCTCGTTGCTGGTTTCTCCATAGATAGATCTTGGTGACACGAGGAAAATTTTGAATTTCGCCACGTTCCCCAACGATGGCATCATGAGCTAGGTCTATTGCGTAGATTCTTTGCATGAGTAGAACACAAAGTAGTTGTGGGCGTTGATTTTGTTCAATATGCTTACGTTACTAGTCCAATCTTGTTTCGACGGTATTGTGGGATGAAGCGGCCCGGACCGACCTTACACGTACACTTACGTGAGACAGGTTCCACCGGTGACATGCACTTGGTGCATAAGGTGGCTAGCGGGTGCCAGTCTCTCCCACTTTAGTCGGAACAGATTCGATGAAGAGGGTCCTTATGAAGGGTAAATAGCAATTGGCATATCACGTTGTGGTTTTGCGTAGGTAAGAAACGTTCTTGCTAGAAATCCATAGCAGCCACGTAAAACATGCAAACAACAATTAGAGGACGTCTAACTTGTTTTTGCAGGGTATGCTGTGTGATGTGATATGGCCAAGAAGAATGTGATGAATGTTATGTGATGTATGAGATTAATCATGTTCTTGTAATTGGAATCACGACTTGCATGTCGATGAGTATGACAACCGGCAGGAGGCATAAGAGTTGTCTTAATTTATTGTATGACCTGCGTGTCATTGAACAAACGCCATGTAATTACTTTACTTTATTGCTAACCGGTAGCCATAGTAGTACAAGTAATAAGTTGGCGAGACAACTTCATGGAGACACGATGATGGAGATCATGATGATGGAGATCATGGTGTCATGTCGGCGATGATGATGATCATGGAGCCCCGAAGATGGAGATCGAAAGGAGAAAAATGATATTGGCCATATCATGTCACTATTTGATTGGATGTGATGTTTATCATGTTTATACATCTTATTTGCTTAGAACGACGGTAGTGTAGCGACCAGACCTCAAACAGTCTGATCTCTGTGCTCAGTGTCATCCTTTGATCAGTAATGCTGACACCACACAGTACTCGGAGGATTTATAACAGAGTAGCAATCACACACTTATTACAATCAAATGTCTCAAGAGAGAACTTAATAAAATAAATATGGCTTAAGGCCATCTAAATACGATAACAGCGGAAGGCTTGGAAGAATAAGCGAGTCCATCAACTCCAACGGCATCACTGAGTATAGAACCATGACCTAAGCACCTTACTCGTCGTTGCGAAAAGTACGCAACATGAAACGTTGCATCCCGAAACGGGTCAAGACACATGGAATATGCTGGCAATGTAACACATAGAGAATAATGGAATAATAAGCCTATACTACATGCATATTTGGCTAGTGGAAAAGCTCTATGGTTACAGTTTTGCATAAAGCCAATTTTTCCCTACTGCAAAGGAATAAATTTATTTAACTATCATGGTGGTTGTTAAACATTGAGAATGGTTCACAGCATTCTCAATCCTAATTAAAAGTACTCATTAACAAACCCAACAATATTAATTAGAAGTAAAATGATGAGATTCACATGATATCCAAGTACTAGATACTCAAGATGTCCGTAACCGGGGACACGGCTAACCATGATTAGTTTATACACTCTGCAGAGGTTTGCGCACTTTTCCCCACAAGACTCGATCGCCTCCGTTTGATTTCTCGCACTACATGGTGTTTGAGAGACATATGACCGAGACACAGTCTTTCAGAAGCGCTAGCACCTTACATGTGGGTAGACCGTACCAACCTACAACCCCTAAATCAGCTAGTCTACCCGTAAGAGTTCACACAACTTAATTAACTATGCCAGAGCCCATAATGGCTTGTGGCTGCACACGGAAGTTTCTAATTTGAATAATCTCATGATCCCTTTGAGCCTGGGTGGCGATCCGAAGAAATACAGGCAAGTCCTGATAGAAACCAGGTGCCTCAATCCACCCAGATGTGTGTTTAAGTTGCCACCTTAAATAAACCATTACATAACGATCTCACATCTTTCATGGATACACTCACCCAATCCACGTCTACTAGCATAGCATAGCATAATAAGCAAACGTAGAAGTAACTCCCAAGGGTTTATAACAAAACAGGTAATAGGTACTACCTCAACTACTTCCCATCCCACAATTTAATTAGATCCTAATCATGCAAGTGTTTGAGGATAGATCTAATGCACAAAAACTGGGTATGATAAGAGGTATGATCAAAGTGTTACTTGCCTTGCTGATGATCCATGAAACCTAGAGACTCAAGTAACAAAGGCGACTCCGGGTATTCTATCGCAGAAAAACAAACAAGCATACAATAAGTACTCATCTAATGCACAGGTAAAACTCAAATAGATCTAACCAGATAGTTCAACTTAAGAACTCCGGTTTGCAAAAAGAATCAAATCAAACGAAGCAACGAAAGTCAAACGGCGGAAGAAAACAGCTCTGTTTTACTAATCTGGATCTAAGTCAAATTTTACAGAAGCAAAAACTTGTTTAAGTAGATTATTTGGAAAGAGGGTTTCGAGACGAAACTCCAGGCGCTTGAATCGCCTGATTCCGATAAACGAGCGAAAAGTTATACTAAACGAAAATCGGATCAGAAATCGCGATCAGAAAATTCACGAATTAAATCCGAGAAAAAAGAAAAACGACGAACGGGTTAACGAACGGACGTTCGTTAACTAAACTTGACGAACGCGTTCGTTAAAAACGAACGAACGAACGTTCGCTATTTAACCTAAACCGAAAAAAATGAAACTAATAAAAAAATGAAACTAAAAAAACAAAAAAAAAACCGAAATAAAAACCGTCCGGTTTTTAAAAAATAAACCGGCGGCACACGGATCGAGGCGGCGGCGAACCTCGTCGGGCGGTGGGGGTCCGGCTGGTCAAGTGGCAACATGGGTGGCAAGCGACGGGCGAGGCGGCGGCGGGCGCGAGGCGACTCGGGCGGCTCGGGCTAGGGTTTGCAAGGGCTGCCCGGCTTATAAAGCCTGGGCGAGTCCCAGACGGACACGGTCCGATTAGGTCAAGGGCGCTTTTTTAAATAATTACGCGTAGAAAAAAATAAAAAAAGAAATACTAAACGGACTCAAAAATCCCAAAATAAATTTTCCCGGCTTCTAAAATCAAGCGGACAAGATGAACTTTTATTTGGGGCCTAAATGCAATTTTGAAAACGCAGCATTTTTCCTAAATTCAAATAAAAAGGCGGAAAACTCCAAAATAAAATCTTATTTGATTTTATTATTAAATCTTCATTATTTCTTTATTTGGGAAGTCATTTTATTCCCTCTCTCAAATTTTGATAGTAGAAATAATTGAAGATAAAATAATTAAAATCAAATGATCCTATTTTCAAAATTTGAGAAAACTCAAATATGAGAATAACGAAAATCCCCAACTCTCTCCGTGGGTCCTTGAGCTGTGTAGAATTTCTAGGATCGAGGAAAAATGCAACGAAAAAAAATGATATGCAATGATGCTCTATGTATAACATTCCAAATTGAAAATTTGGGATGTTACAGGTAGTAAATAAGATGATCCCTCATTAAAATTTCAAGAAAGTGTTCCCCCTAACTGTGCACTGTTGCGAAAGTTCGTCGTTTCGAAGCACCACGTGATGATCGGGTGTGATAGATTCTAACGTTCACATACAACGGGTGTAAGCCAGATTTACACATGCGAAACACTTAGGTTAACTTGACGAGTCTAGCATGTACAGACATGGGCTCGGAACACAAGAGACCGAAAGGTCGAGCATGAGTCGTATGGAGGATACGATCAACATGAAGATGTTCACCGATGATGACTAGTCCGTCTCACGTGATGATCGGACATGGCCTAGTTGACTTGGATCATGTAATCACTTAGATGACTAGAGGGATGTCTATCTAAGTGGGAGTTCATTAGATGAAATTAATTATCCTGAACATAGTCAAAAGCCCTTTGCAAATTATGTCATAGCTTGCGCTTTAGTTCTATTGTTTTAGATATGTTCCTAGAGAAAATATAGTTGAAAGTTGACAGTAGCGATTATGCGATCAGTAGAAAGCTTATGTACTTAATGCACCGCTCAGTTTGCAGAACCCCAAACGTCGTCTGTGGATGTTACGAACATCGGACATACACGTTTTCATAACTATGTGATAGTTCAGTTAAACGGTTTAGAGTTGAGGCACCAAAGACGTTTCCGAAACATCGCGGAACATATGAGATGTCTCGAGGGCTGAAATTGGGATTTCAGGCTCGTGCCCACGTCAAGAGGTATAAGACCTCCGACGATTTTCTTAGCCTGCAAACTAAGGGAGAAAAGCTCAATCGTTGAGCTTGTGCTCAGATTGTCTGAGTGCAACAATCACTTGAATCGAGTGGGAGTTGATCTTCCAGATGAGATAGTGATGTTTCTCCAAAGTCATTGCCACCAAGCTGCTAGAGCTTCGTGATGAACTATAACAAATCAGGGATAGATATGATGATCCTTGAGGTATTCACGATGTTTGACACCGCGAAAGTAGAAATCAAGAAGGAGCATCAATTGTTGATGGTTGGTGAAACCACTATTTTCAAGAAGGGCAAGGGCAAGAAGGGATACTTCATGAAATGGCAAATCAGCTGCTGCTCTAGTGAAGAAACCCAAGGTTGAACCTAAACCCGAGACTAAGTGCTTCTGTAATAAGGGGACAGCCACTGGAGCAGGATTACCCTAGATACTTGGTAGATAAGAAGGCTGCCAAGGTCGATAGAAGTATATTGGATATACATTATGTTAATGTGTACTTTACTAGTACTCCTAGTAGCACCAGGGTATTAGATACCGGTTCGGTTGCTAAGTGTTAGTAACGCGAAATAAAAGCTATGGAATAAACGGAGACTAGCTAAATGTGAGCTGACGATATGTGTTGGAAGTGTTTCCAAGGTTGATGTGATCAAGCATCGCACGCTCCCTCTACCATGGAGATTGGTGTTAAAATTGTTATTCATTTAAGGAGAATAATGGTTACTCTGTTTATTTGAATAATACCTTCAATGGTATTGCACCTAAAAGGAATGGTTTATTGAATCTCGATCGTAGTCATACACATTTTCATGCCAAAAGATAAAAGATAGTAATGATAGTACCACTTACTTGTGGCACTGCCATGTAAGTCATATTAGTGTAAAACGCATGAAGAAGCTCCATGTTGATGGATCTTTGGACTCACTCGTTTTGAAAAGTTTGAGACATGCGAACCATGTATATTGGTGTATACGCATGAAGAAACTCCATGCAGATGGATCGTTTGGACTCACTTGATTTTGAATCACTTGAGATATGCAAATCGTACCACATGGGCAAGATGGTGAAAAGCCTCGTTTTCAAAGAAGATGGAACAAGATAGCAACTTGTTGGAAGTAACACATTTTGATGTGTGCAGTCCAATGAGTGCTGAGGCATGCAGTGAATATCGCTATGTTCTTACTTCACGGATGATTTAAGTAGATACTGAGTGTATTTACTTGATGAAACAAAAGTCTGAATTATTGAATGGTTCAAGTAATTTCAGAGTGAAGTTGAAGATCTTCGTGACAAGAGGATAAAATGTCTATGATATGATCATAGAGATGAATATTTGAGTTACGAGTTTTGGCACGCAATTAAGACATTGTGGAAATTGTTTCACAATTAATACCGCCTGGAACACCATAATGTGATGGTGTGTCCGAACATCATAGTTGCACCCTATTGGATATGGTGCGTACCATGATGTCTCTTATCGAATTACCACTATCAATCATGGGTTAGGCATTAGAGACAACCGCACTCACTTTAATAGGGCACCACGTAATTCCGTTGAGACGACACCGTTTGAACTATGGTTTGGAGAAACCTAAGTTGTCGTTTCTTAAAAGTTTGGGGCTGCGATGCTTACGTGAAAAAGTTTCAGGTTGATGAGCTCGAACCCAAAGCGGATAAAAATGCATTTTCATAGAACACCCAAAACAGTTGGGTATACCTCCTATCTCAGATCAGGAAGCAAAAGTAATTGTTTCTAGAAACGGGTCCTTTCTCGACGAAAAGTTTCTCTCGAAAGAATTGATTGGGAGGATGGTGGAGACTTAATGAGGTTATTGAACCATCACTTCAACCGGTGTGTAGCAGGGCACACGTGAAGTTGTTCATGTGGAACCTACACCAATTGAAGTGGAAGTCGATGATAGTGATCATGATGCTTCGGATCAAGTCACTACCGGACCTCGTGGGTCGACAAGGACGCCGTACTACTTAAGAGTGATGCAATCACATCTTAGAGGTCATGTTGCTAGACAACAATGAACCTACGAGCTATGGAGAAGCGATGGTGGGCCCGGATTCCGACAAATGGCTCAAGGCCATAACATCCGAGAGAGGATCCATGACTTTGGAAGAAATACTTGATGGTCGTAAGGACGTTGGGTAAAGATAGATTTTAAAAGGAAGACAGACAATGATGGTAAGTATCACCATTAAGAAAGCTCGACTTGTCGTTAAAGATGTTTTCCGACAAGTTCAAGGAGTTGACTACGGTGAGACTTTCTCACTCGTAGCAATGCTAAGATTCTGTTGGAATTATATTAGCAATTACTGCATGATTTATGAAATCTTGCAGATAGGATGTCAAAACATTGTTTCCTCGACGATATTCTTGAGGAAAGGTTGTGTGTGATACAACCGTAAGGTTTTGTCAATCCCGAAAGATGCTAACAAGTGTGCAAAAGCTCCAGCAGTCCTTCTAAGGACTGGAGTAAGCATCTCGGAGTTGGAATATACGCTTTGATGAGATGATCAAAGATTTTGCGTTTATAGAAAGTTTATGAGAAACTTGTATTTCCAAAGAAGTGAGTGGGAGCACTATAGAATTTCGATGAGTATATGTTGTTGACATATTGTTGATCAGAAATGATGTAGAATTTCTGGAAAGCATATAGGGTTATTTGAAAAGTGTTTTTCAATAGAAAAACTGGATTAAGCTGCTTGAACATTGAGCATCAAGATCTATATCAAAAAACGCTAAATGGTACTTTCAAATGAGCACATACCTTGACATAATCTTGAAGGTGTTCAAGATGGATCAGTTAAAGAAGGAGTTATTGCCTGAGTTGTAAGATATGAAGTTAAGAGTTAAAGCTCGACCACGGCAGAAGAGAGAGAAAGGACGAAGGTCATCCCCTATGCTTCAGACGTAGGCTCTATAGTATGTTATGTTGTGTACCGTACAGGAAGTGTGCCTTGCCATGAGTCAGTCAAGGGGTACAAGAATGATCCAGGAATGGGAATCATTGGACAGCGGTCAAAATTGTCCTTGGAGTAAATAAAGGACATGTTTCTCGATTATGGAGGTGATAAAGAGTTCGGCGTAAAGGGTTACGTCGATGCAAGCTTTAACACCTATCCGAATGACTCCGAGTAGCAAACCGGATACGTATACTGGAGCAACCATTTGGAATAGCTCCAAGTGGAGCGTGGAAGCAGCATTTACATTATGACCTAGAGATTTGCGAAGTACATACGGATCTGAATGTTGCAGACCCGTTGACTAAAACCTCTCTCACAAGCAAAACATGATCAAACCCCAGAACTCATTGAGTCTTAATCACATGATGATGTGAACTAGTTTATTGACACTAGTAAACTCTTTGGATGTTGGTCACATGGCGATGTGACCTGTGAGTATTAATCGCATGGCAATGTGAACTAGATTATTGACTCTAGTGCAAGTGGGAGACTGTTGGAAATATGCTCTAGAGGCAATAATAAATTAGTTATTATTATATTTCCTTGTTCATGATAATCGTTTATTATCCATGCTATAATTGTATTGATAGGAAACTCAGATACATGTGTGGGTACATAAACAACACCATGTCCCTAGTAAGCATCTAGTTGACTAGCTCGTTGATCAACAGATGGTTACGGTTTCCTGACCATGGACATTGGATGTTGTTGATAAAGGGATCACATCATTTGGAGAATGATGTGATGGACAAGACCCAATCCTAAGCCTAGCACAAAGATCGTAGTTCGTATGCTAAAGCTTTTCTAATGTCAAGTATCATTTCCTTAGACCATGAGATTGTGCAACTCCCGGATATCGTAGGAATGCTTTGTGTGCACCAAACGTCACAACGTAACTGGGTGGCTATAAAGGTGCACTACGGCTATCTCCCAAAGTGTCTGTTGGGTTGGCACGAATCGAGACTGGGATTAGTCACTCCGTGTAAACGGAGAGGTATCTCTGGGCCCACTCGGTAGGACATCATCATAATGTGCACAATGTGACCAAGGGGTTGATCACGGGATGATGTGTTACGGAACGAGTAAAGAGACTTGCCGGTAACGAGATTGAACAAGGTATTAGGATACCGACGATCGAATCTCGGGCAAGTACAATACCGCTAGACAAAGGGAATTGTATACGGGATTGATCGAATCCTCGACATCGTGGTTCATCCGATGAGATCATCGTGGAACATGTGGGAGCCAACATGGGTATCCAGATCCAGCTGTTGGTTATTGGCCGGAGAACGTCTCGGTCATGTCTGCATGGTTCCCGAAACCGTAGGGTCTATACACTTAAGGTTCGATGACGCTAGGGTTATAAAGGAAGTTTTTATGCGGTTATCGAATGTTGTTCGGAGTCCCGGATGAGATCCCGAACGTCATGAGGAGTTCCGGAATGGTCCGGAGGTAAAGATTTATATATGGGAAGTCCTGTTTTGGTCACCGGAAAAGTTTTGGGTTTTATCAAGATAGCGTCTGGGACCATCGGGAGGGTCCCGGGGGTCCACCAAGTGGGGCCACCATCCCCGGAGGGCTGCATGGGCCAAGTGTGGGAGGGGACCAGCCCCAGGTGGGCTGGTGCGCCCCCCCCCCCCACAAGGGCACAAGGCGCCTAGGGTTTGAGGAGGGGGGCGTACCCACCTAACTTGGGGGGCAAGTTTCCCCTCTCCCCCCCTTGGCCGCCCCCCCCCCCCCCCAGACGGGATCTTGGGCTGGCCGCGGGCCCTAGGGTGGAACCCTAGGTGGGGGCGCAGCCCCCCCCCCCTCTCCCCCTATATATAGTGGAGGCAAAGGGGCAGCCCAACACACGAAGTTCTTCTCATGTTGGCGCAGCCCTACCTCTCTTTCTCCTCATATCTCGCGGTGCTTGGCGAAGCCCTGCAGGATTGCCACGCTCCTCCACCACCACCACGCCGTTGTGCTGCTGATGGATGGAGTCTTCCTCAAACTCTCCCTCTCTCCTTGCTGGATTAAGGCATGGGAGACGTCACCGGGCTGTACGTGTGTTGAACGCGGAGGTGCCGTCCGTTCGGCACTAGGATCTCCGGTGATTTGGATCACGATTAGTACGACTCGTTCAACCCCGTTCTCTTGAATGCTTCCGCTTAGCGATCTACAAGGGTATGTAGATGCACTCTCATTCCCCTCGTTGCTGGTTTCTCCACAGATAGATCTTGGTGACACGTAGGAAAATTTTGAATTTCTGCTACGTTCCCCAACACTTTTGTGTTTTGTCTAATTGCAGGTGTATGGGACATTTGTAAAATCCACATACGAAGATAGGGGAAAAGGAGAAGTTTAAGTTCTGTTCAAAAAGTCCTCTCACGTCACTTTTGGGCCAAGAGAAGATAGAGTCCAAGTCTCTCACGTTCTGGATTCAGATTCGGACTGCACAGACATACCTGACTCAAAACGCCAACAACTTTTTCATACGGACTCCGAATTGGGTGATTCTTTTTTTTTTTGGAAAGTATATTTCGTCCTCTTTCTAACCCAATTGGATTCACCTATAAATTCGTCTGGAGTATTGAGATATGGACGAAACAATCTGACGCTGCAGCAGAATCCGAGTCAAACAACCAGTCCAAAGGTGTTGCATCACCTCCACTTGGGCCCATGAGCCTTGTACGACCTAGGGTTGGTTTTAGGCTGCCTTGGGACGTCCTCCCACCTCCTTCGCCGCCACCCCTTGCTCCTATATAAGTAGTAGCTTTTTCCTTGGGTTTTGTTTAGATTAAAAGTTCGCCATAGCTGCAACTTAGCGTACTTCGTTTGTGTTCAATGACCAGACAAAGGCGTCATAGAACCCCACCTTGATCAATAAAGCTTTCCTCTTATATTCGCAATATCGAGATTGCAATCTTAGTTTCTTGCTTGTTCTTCGTTTGCCTACAGGAAACAGACCTTCGTGGTCAGGTTGATCGTGCTCCAGCGTGGTCAATAACCTGTCGGAGTTGGTTTAGCGATTGCTAAGGCGCGACGTCCTCACACGTTCGTAGTCGGATCGTCAAAGTCGACTTCCTCCAAAACGATAGCCACCATCTCATCGAAAGACGGGACACCTTTGCCTCTATCAGTTTGATTGCAAAGTTGAGATTGGAATGCTGTGGCATGCGGCATCACGAGCTATTCACCATGCCTCCTGAGAATAATGCTTCATATTGTTTTGCATGTTGATCTAATGCCCGTGATTTGCATGTTAAGAAGATCATCCTCTTATGTTGTTTCTGTGCTTAAGAAGTTCATTGTCTTATGTTTCATTCATAGCCTATACGACAACTCGGGTAGGTTAGAGGTGAAACCATATGATCTTCCGACAAACTCATCGTCTTAGGCCATGATTGGATCGCCATTTTCCAACCAAAACCGCTTGTAAAAATGACGCTTGTGAATAAAAGCAGATGGTCTCGGGCGAAGCGCTTGGTTGGTCGATTTCGACTAGTAAAATATAAACTGGTCTCTCAAATTACACGCGTAACCCGCCGGTTTTACCTACAGACCTCGGGCCCTTGGTTTCATTACGCCAGTATTTTACACGTTGTTTCTGATGACGAGTAAATTACACTTGTATCTTAATACAGGTGTTAAATAAACCCGAGCTCCCAAGAGCGGCCTTACCGTTTCATGTCGTCTCAGTCTCTTGAGGGTGCTCATAGGTGTCCGATGATCATGGCTTCCTGAATGAGCAGCGTATGCTGTATCAGACCATCCGTAGGGCCCGTGAGGCCCTCTCCGTCGTCCTTCGAGTTGTTGCACTCACCGTGGCACCTAGCATTGTCAACATGGTCAATAACATGAGGATTCAGGAGATGACTTTATTTTGACTGGATGACAGCAGGGACGCACTAGGGCCATAGCCGTACGTACGCAAGTGCCTCTATATTTTTTTTGCTTCCTCCTGGTTTCCTGACATCACGGTCCCACACCATTGTCAACCTATGTAGTCAATAAACGAGAGAATTGCACAAGGAACGACCGACAGCTGGGAGCAAGCAGCTCGAGTGTATTTGTGTTTTTGAGGTGTGAGCACTGCAGACTTTTTCTTGAGCGATGTTTTCATTGTTGTTCAAAGGAGAGCATGGTATTTACTGGGCGGGCTATGGCCCGTCTAGCCCAGGCCAGATATCCAGCCCAGATATTAATTTTTTTTTCAAGCTGAAAATGGCTAGCCCAGCTATACTTTTTTTAAGGAATACCCAGGCAAGGTCAACTTGTTATTCTCTGCCCCGCTGGGCAGCAAATTTTTCCTAGGAGGGATGCATTAGGCTTAACAGGAAAATGGGCTTTAATAATATTAAATGGGATGTAATTATAAAAATTGGGCAGTAATTATAAAAAATGCACCAAACACGTAATTAGTTTATAAAATATTATTTTTGGAATTTGAAAATTTTAATTGTTGCGCGCGCAATGTTTCGTTGGATTTTTACTTAATCCAAATTTATATTGAAATTGTATTTAATCTGACTAGAAATTTTGGGATAAAAATATTTTGTCTCCCATCAAAATGTGGGATTTTTTTTTGATCGTTTGGGTGAAATTATTAATCGTTGTCCTTGCTAGAAAATGGGCTGTACTTTTAACAAACTGTAAATGGGCTGTAGTAAATTCCATTAGAATTCAAAAATGGGTTGTACATTCTTACAAATCACAAATGAGATATAAGTTCTCTGCCACATACTTGTGGCCTACTAAGTTGACGCGTCCCCTAAAAAAAGGTAAGTTGACGCGTATGCAAGGCTTTGTCAACTTATAGTCAACACACGGTTCTAGCTGCACACGGTTCCAACGGATGTCGTGCTTCTTCAGTCTCGGATATTCTAGCTTCAGCCGCCCAAAAAATGATTCCTCCCCCTGACATCTGGGGCGCACCGTTTTGGAGGCTGACCTGTGGGCCTACTAAGTTGACGCGTACCAAGGGCTTTGTCAACTTAGTCATTATAAACGATTCTAGCTGCAGTGACCGTACGATGTCCATCCAACGGCAGTCGTGCTTCTTCAACCTCTGGTCTTCTTGCTCCAGCCGCCCAAAGCAGCACCAGTCGTGCCGCCTGCTCCTGCCTCCCGTGGCCGGCTATACTACCGCAGAGGCCTCACCGCCCCTACTACTCTCACCGCTGGCTAGGCCATCCCTCTACTCACCCACACCCCCTGTTATTCTGCTGCGATGGCAGCCTCACACCACAGTCGAACCAGTGAACCCTCGTACTCCTCTCCGCGTGGGCATCCACTGCCGCGTCTTCCCTGGCTCCACGTCGTCCCCATCCTAGTCCTCGTCGTCGTCCACCACCCTGGTGCTCTCGGCGTGGCATGGTCAACGAATGACATCCATCAGACGTGGACTGTACATGGAGAGGCTGACAGCTGGGTCCGCGGCCGCACACAAGGAAATGCCGCCTTATTACGCGCAAAATAATGATTCCTCCACCTGACATCTGGGACCAGCCGAAAGGGCCTCTGTATTTCGCGAAAAAAAAGTTTCCGCCGCTGACAGCTCGGACCCACCAGCTATATCTTCGCACGCAAGGAAGTGCTTCCTTATTACGCACAAAAAAATGAATACCCCCTGCTAGCTGGGACCCACCATATGGGAGGCTGACTTGTGGGCCTACTAAGATGACGGGGACGGAGGGCTTTGTCAACTTAGTAAATATGAATGATTCTAGCTCCAGTGACCGTACGATGTCCATCCAACGGCCGTAGTGCTTCTTCAACCTCTGGTCTTCTTGCTCCAGCCGCCCAAACAAGCGTCGGCCGTGCCGCCGCTGCTCCCGCCTCCGTGTCCGGGTCAGGTCTGCCACCGCTGGCCATGCCATCCCTCTATACTCACCCACACCTCCTGTTATTCTCCGGCGATGGCAGCCTCACACCGCAGCCGAAGAGTCAACCCATGTACTCCCCTCCGCGTGGGCATCCACTGTCGCGTCTTCCCCTTTCTAGGCCTCGCCATCGTCCACCGCCCTGGTGCTCTCAATGCGGCATGGTCAATGTGGTCAACGAACGACTTTCATCGGAAGAGTACTGTACATGGAGAGGCTGACAGCTGGGTCCACGGCCGCAGCAAGGAAATGCCTCCTTATTACACGCAAAATAATGATTCCTCCACCTAACAGCAGGGACCCATCGGACGGGCCACCGTATTTCGCGAAAAAAATGTTTCCCCCCGACTGCTGGGACCCAGCAGCTACATCTTCACACGCAAGGTAGTGCGTCCATATTATGGGCTAAGAAATGATTCGCCCCCCTGACTGCTGGGACCCACCAGCTACATCTCCGCACGCAAGGAAGTGCCTGACAGTCGGGACCCACCCGATCGAAGCGTACGTAACGTTGTCATTCTAGTCGCGAACGTCTACGCACATACTGGGCGATCGGTCTGTCTGCAGGCTGCAGCGATGAACCATGGCCGTGTAAGGAAGGTCACGTGTGGTAGTAGAGGCGTGCACGTGTGGTAGTAGAGGGGCGCACGTAGCATGTACACGTACGTATAGCGGCCAGGGTACAAGAAAGTAAATACGGCCACGTACGTACATACGGGCGGGGTCTCGAACGCCTACACGTGCATATGTATGGCCAGTGTACGTGTACATGGTTGGGTCGGAATGGAGAAACTGCATCGTCGTCGTGTTCAAGGGGAGGCAACGGAATGCACCGTGTTCATCGGGAGGCAATGGAATGCATGCTGTTCATCGGGAGCCAACCGGCTTGGATGGAACATGCAATGGAAATGAGGCCTGGTGTACCGTAGAATGGAGGAAACGGCCTTGTGTTCGACTGGCCAGGGTGAAAACGGGATCCTATTCATCGGGAGGGGTCTGTCGTACCACAAAATGGAGGAAACAAACCTCATACAGTCGAAACGGGGTCCTGTTGATCGGGAGGGGTGTTGCGTACCGCAAAACGGAGGAAACAGACTTGTGTTAGAGCGCTATGGTCGCAACGGGGGTCCTGTTCATTGGGAGGGGTGTGGCGTACCGCAAAACGGGACTCCACGGGATACTGTTAATCTCCACCGTCGACCTCCTCCAGCCTCCTCGGGCTACTGTTCATCCACCGTCGACCTCCTCCAGCCTCCACCTGCGACTGTTCATCCACGGGTCCTGTTCATCCAGCCTCCACCACGTGCTCCTCCACCGGCTACTGTTCAACCAGCCCTCTCCATGGGGGTCCTGTTCAACCACTCCTCCACGGGCTACTATTCATCCAGCCCTCCACCGGCTACTGTTCAACCAGCCCTCCACCGGCTACTGTTCAACCAGCCCTCCAGGGGGTCCTGTTCATCCAGCCCTCTACGGGGTCCTGTTCATCCACCGGCTCAATCGATCGGGGTACTGTTCATCCAGTGGAACGGCCTCTAGTACCACGAGTTCATGTTCATTCAACCCCCACCGGGAACTGTTCATCCAAACCCCCTAACAACGCGCACTGTTTATTAGCGAAGGAATCGCTCGACCGGGTTCAGTTAACAGCCATCGATCGATCGCTCGGGTTCAGTAATGCGTAGCCTGCAGTGCAATCGCTCGGGTTTCGTTAGAGCCCAACGCCTCGCTCGGGTTCAGTTAGAGCGCAACGCCTCGCACACATGTGCGTACGTACGAGAGAAACGCGCATCGCTCGGCCCCCGACCAGCCACCATAACCGGCAACTCCCCAATATTTTCCTCGCCCTCGCTTCTACCACGGTTTTTTCCGTCATGGACGGCCCAAAGAATGTCATGAAGCTGCGTCTCCGGCCCGCCTAGGACGAAAAGCCCATTTTCTGTCATGATTTTCTGTCATAGAAGTTGGAGCCCACCACATCTATGATGATATCGGCTTTTGTCACAATTATCGTCATAGAAGTGTCATAAGTATGACAGAAAAAATTTTGTTTGGCCGAAAATGTCACGGACGTGTCTTTTCTTTTTGTAGTGAGACACAACTCACAACACAAACGAAATTGGGTTAAGTTGGGGTGGCGGAAGTGTAAGGTGGGCAAGCCTATGCAGAAGTTATGGTGGTGGTTGATGAAGAAGTAATCGTCCCTAAGTAGCCGAAACACCTTAGGAGACTCGAATCACAACTCAAACAACCACAAATGCTAAGGGGATCAAAATGTGTTAGGTTGCAGAAGTCGGTAGTGTTTATGCGGAATTTATGGTGGAAGCCCTAGGCAAAGATGCCGAAATGCCAAAAAATTGATGCAGTCAAATGGTGATGTAACCTATCTAGATGGATAGAGGATTTCACTAGCTACTCAACAAGCTAAAGAACGCGAAAATCGTACTCCGGGTGTGAAATTTATGGTCAAAATGGTGAAACACGGGAGGCTGATGCTCCAGGGGTCGGACATCCGGGGTCGGGGCCGGATATCCGGGACCTGATGTCCAGAAACTTGCACGATTTTGCGCTCCAGGAGCCGGATGTCCGGCCTGAGGCCCAGATTTCCGGCCCGACGATTCCAGATCAGGATTTGGACTACGAAACTTGATTTGGGCGGAAATTGATGATTTCAAGGGCAAAATTGGAGAGATTTCGTGGATGGAAGGTTGGGAAATTTGGGGAAATGTTAGATCCACTCGAAACCAAGCAAATCCATGGATCAAAATCAACAAAACATCATCAAACCAACAAATCACAAAAAAATTTGGGGCTATTTTTGTGGGGAATTTTCGAATTTGGGACAAAATCAACAAAATTAGGCTAGAAAACACAACGGGGAGGCTCCCAAATCATGATCAACGTGGCTCATGATACCAAGATGATGTAGGGTGGAACCCTATACGGACGATCTATCACGAAAGGAGGGGATTCCCTCGAAGAACACTATGAACATGGGGAAGAACGGAGAGAAATCACAAGGGGAAACACTCAAGAACAAGTCCAATCACACATCCACTAGACAATCAAACACACAAGATCCACAAGGTACATGAACAACAAAGGGAAAGATACAAGGTAAGGTTCATCTCCATGAGGAGGCCTTGAATCCACGAGGGGATCTTCCCATGAGCAGTCTTGAATCCAAGGGGGATCTTCTTCGTAGAGGGGTCGCGGTCTCTCTCGTGGAGTAGATCCGTATGGATGAGCAAAGCTCTATCTCAAATGAGCTAATCCTTTGCTAACCCTAACTAGGAGGAGGTGGAGGAGTATATATAGTCTAAGGCCACGAAGGGGTAAGTGAGGAGGGGATACATGGGCCTCTGGCCTGGCTGTGCACGCGCAGGTGCCGGATGTCCGGGCTGCGGGCCTCATGTCTGGGGCTTCAGGAGGCGCCGGATGTCCGACGCTCGGGCCAGATGTCTGGGATGAAGTGGCCAAACTTCTGGTGCATTCTGTCATCGATGCTGAATTTCCGGGGGAGAGGCCAGATGTCCGAGAATTGGTGGGGCGCCGGATGTCCGGGCACACGGGCCGGATGTCCGGCCGCTGATGCCGTTAGCCGTCTGTTGGGGAAGCTCTTGCGCGGCTGCCCAGGCACCGGATGTCCGGCCTCTGGCCCGGATGTCCGGCCGCTGTAGGTTCAACAACTCCGTCTTCTTCCGTCATCGCTTCCAAGCTTCTCTCGCGGATGGTGTAGTTGTTCCTTGGCGCTTGCACTCCTCGTCATCCGTAGTGTTCCGACGATACCTATGCATGCACACGAGTGGAGTGTCAAGTAGTATACCATCCTCCAAGGTGTCAAAT
Organism: Aegilops bicornis; assembly: GCA_021605145.1. Classification (NCBI taxonomy): domain Eukaryota; kingdom Viridiplantae; phylum Streptophyta; class Magnoliopsida; order Poales; family Poaceae; genus Aegilops; species Aegilops bicornis. Next base: position 210,598,226 of record CM038669.1, on the reverse strand, counting down.
GAGCACGTGTAAAGGAGATGATTCACCTTTGTGTATGTGACGTAGATGTCGCACATGTCACTTGCCGAACAGACTCTTGACATGGTGATGTCCAAAGGATGCTCCGCATCAGATTGCCATGCAACGGATGCACTAGAGCTATAAGTTTATGAAAGCTCAAAAAGAAACTAAGTGGGTGTGCATCCAACTCGCTTGCTCATGAAGACCAATGGCAATTTGAGAAAGCCCATCATTGGAATATACAAGCCAAGTTCTATGTACAAAAATTCCCACTAGTACATGAAAGGGACAACATAGGAGACTCTCTATCATGAAGATCATGGTGCTAATTTGAAGCACGAGTGTGTTAAAAGGATAGTAACATTGCCCCTTCTCTCCTTTCTCTCATTTTTTATTTTGGGCCTTCTCTTTTTTTGCCTCTTTTCTTTCGTCCAGAGTCTCATCCCGACTTGTGGGGGAATAATAGTCTCCGTCATCCTTTCCTCACATGGGACAATGCTCTAATAGTGAAGATCATCACACTTTATTTACTTACAACTCAATACTTAGAACAAAAGATGACTCTATATGAATGCCTCCGGCAGTGTATTGGTATGTGCAATGAATCAAGAGTGACATGTTTGAAAGAATTATGAATGGTGACTTTGCCACAAATACGATGTCAACTACATGATCATGCAAAGTAATATGACAATGATGAAGCGTGTCATAATAAATGAAATGGTGGGAAGTTGCATGGCAATATATCTCGGAATGGCTATGGAAATGCCTTAATAGGTAGGTGTGGTGACTGTTTTGAGGAAGGTATATGGTGGGTGTATGGTACCGGCGAAAGTTGCGCAGTACTAGAGAGGCTAGCAATGGTGGAAGGGTGAGAGTGCGTAAAATCCATGGACTCAACATTAGTCATGAAGAACTCACATACTTATTGCAAAAATCGATTAGTTATCGAAACGAAGTACTACACGCATGCTCCTAGGGGGATAGATTGGTAGGAAAAGACCATCGCTCATCCCCGATCGCCACTCATAAGGAAGACAATCAATAAATAAACCATGCTCTGACTTCATCACATAACGGTTCACCATACGTGCATGCTACGGGAATCACAAACTTTAACACAAGTATTTTTACAATCCACAATTACTCACTAGCATGACTCTATATCACCATCTTTATATCTCAAAACAATCATAAGGAATCAAACTTCTCATAGTATTCAATGCACTTTATATTAAAGTTTTTAGTATACCCATCTTGGACTTCTATCATATTAGGACTAAATTTATAACCAAAGCAAATTACCATGGTATTTAGAGACTCTCAAAATAATATAAGCGAAGCATGAGAGTTCAATAATTTCTTTAAAATAAAATCACTGTCCTGCTCTAAAAAGATATAAGTGAAGCACTAGAGCAAAATTGCCTAGCTCAAAAGATATAACTGAAGCACATAGGGTATTCTAATAAATCACGATTCATGTGTGTCCCTCTCAAAAGGTGTGTACAACAAGGATGATTGTGGCAAACTAAAAAGCAAAGACTCATATCATACAAGACGCTCCAAGCAAACACATATCATGTGGTGAATAAAAATATAGCCTCAAGTAAAGTTACCGATAGACGAAGACCAAAGAGGGGATGCCTTCTCGGGCATCCCAGAGCTTAGGCTCTTGGTTGTCCTTGAATATTACCTTGGGGTGCCTTGGGCATCCACAAGCTTAGGTTCTTGCCACTCCTTATTCCATAGTCCATCAGATCCTTACCCAAAACATGAAAACTTGACAACAGAAAATCTCATAAGCTCCGTTAGTATAAGAAAATAAATCACCACTTCTGGTACTACTGTGAACTCATTATTTATTTATATTGGTGTAATATCTACTGTATTCCAACTTTTCCATGGTTCATACCCCCCGATACTACCCATAGATTCATCAAAATAAGCAAACAACACAAAGAAAACAGAATTTGTCAAAAACCGAACAATCTGTATTAATCTGTAACTCTCGATTATATATGTGACTCCAAAAATTCTGAAAAACTTAGGACAACCTGAGCAATTTGTTTCTTAATCTTCTGCAAAAAAGATTTAGTATTTTATCACGCTTCTGTTAAAAAGAGAATTGTTTTCCTGAGCGCAAAAGTTTCTGTTTTTCAGCAGGATCAAATCAACTATCACTGTAAGCCATCCCAAAGGTCTTACTTGGCACAAACACTAACTAACACAAAACTACATCTAACCAGAGGATAGATGAATTATTTATTCAAAAACAAAATATTGGGTTGTCTCCCAACAAGCTCTTTTCTTTAAAACCTTTTAGCTAGCCATTGAGATTTCAATGATGCTCACATGAAAGATAACAATTGAAACACGAAAAGAGCATCATGTAGCATGTGAAAAACACATCTAAGTCTAATATACTTCCTATGCTTAGGCATCTTATAGGTAAACTAATTATCAAGGTAAGCAAAAACTAGCATATGCAAGGAACAAGAAAGAAACAATAGCAATCTCAACGTAACGAGAGGTAATTTAGTGACATGAAAATTTCTACAACCATAGTTTCCTCTCTCATAATATTTACATGTAGGATCATATTCAAATTCAACAATATAGCTATCACATAACATATTCTCTACATGATCAACATGCATGCAAAGTTTACACTCTTCCAAAATAGTGGGATTATCATAAAATAAAATCATGACCTCTCTGAACCCACTTTTATCAAAAACTTCATAAGATTAAACATTATCCAAATATGTGGGAACTAAAGTTGACACTCTTCCAAACCCACTTTCTGTATTATTGCAAACATTATTATTAATCTCATATTCATTATGGGGCTTAAATAAAAATTTCAAGATCATAAGAAGAATCACCCCAATCATGATCATTACAACAAGTAGTAGACGTAGCAAAATTAGCATCCCCAAGCTTAGTGTTTTGCATATCATTAACATAACTGACATTTATAGAATTTATAATAACATCATTGCAATCATGCTTTTCATTCGAAGATTTATCATGAATCACTTCATAAAGCACTTCATCACAATTTTCAAATTCACGGATTTCAAGAAAAACTTCACAAAGATAATCTAGTGCACTCAACTCACTAGCAATTGGTTCATCATAATTGGATCTCTTAAAAAGATTAGCAAGTGGATGAAGATACATAAACCTTTGCTTCTAATTTTCAATAAACACACAATTATACCAAGAAAACGAGCAAACAAACCAAGTAAGACATAGGGGCAAACGAAAAGACGAATGAAAGAAGGGCGAAGAAAAAGGCAAATCTTTTCGAAAATCATTTTAGAAGTGGGGGAGGAAAATGAGAGGCAAATGGCGAATAATGTAATGCAAGAGATGAGAGTTTATGATGGTACTTGGTATGTCTTGACTTGACGTAGATCTCCCCGGCAACGGTGCCAGAAATTCTTCTTGCTACTTCTGGAGCTTGTGTTGGGTTTTCCCTTGAAGAGGAAAGGGTGATGCAGCAAAGTAGAGATAAGTATTTCCCTCAGTTAGAGAATCAAGGTTTCAATCCAGTAGGAGACAACGCACAAATCACCAATACCTGCACAAACAATAAAACAACTTGCACCCAACGCGATAAACGGGATGCCAATCCCTTCACGGTTACTTGCAAAAGTGAGATCTGATAGAGATAGATGAAACTAAACAAAAGGTAAAGTAAATATTTTTGGTACTTTTGGTTTATAGATCGGAAAGTAAAAGATTGCAAAATAGTAGATCGGAAACATATATGATGGAAAATAGTAGATTGGAAACTTTCATGATGGAAAATAGACCCAGGCGCCATAGGTTTCCCTAAAGGCTTCTCTCAAGATAGCAAATAGTACGGTGGGTACAAATTACTGTCGAGCAATTGATAGAAATGTGCAAAGTTATGACAATATCCAAGGCAATGATTATGAAATATAGGAATCACGTACGTGTCAAGTAGACCGAAACGATTCTCCATCTACACTATTACTCCACACATCGACCGACTCCTGCCTGCATCTAGAGTATTAAGTTCGTGAAGAACAGAGTAACGCATTAAGTAAGATGACATGATGTAGAGGAATAAACTCAAGCAATATGATGTAAACCCCATCATTTTATCCTTGATGGCAATAATACAATATGTGCCTTGCTGCCCCTACTGTCACTGGGAAAGGACACCACACGATTGAACTGATGAGGACATGGAGGCCATAGTTACACCCACAGCCCCTACTACTATACCTATTGGATCGGTTAGTTTAGATCACGCACGCCAGTTATATTAACATGTACTTTCGTTTCTTGGTAATGTTTCTAAAGTTTATGAGAATATGATGCTGCCTAACTTCGATACATTTTTGTTGCTTATAGTTGAAGGGCCTAGCATGGACAAGAAGGATGAACATTGGAGCATTATCAAGCATGAAGACGAAGGCGCGTGCGAAGAGAACAAGAACAGAGTTTGTAGTGGAGATTTCCACAGTTTGAAGCCACCATGATGACATACAAGAAGATGGACGAAATATACAAGATGTCCTTTTATAAATTTCATCCATAGCTTATTATGGGTGTTGCGCCACCTTATTTTTGGGCCAGGCCCATGTAATTTCAAAATACTACTTCATAGGCTACTTTTAGAGTCCACATTATAGGGAAAACGACCCAGGAGGTGTTTTAGTCCCACCTTGCCAAGGGTGGACAAAATCCCCTCTATTTTTGCCCTATAAACACAGCCCTTAAGGCATCCTTTAGACTTGAGATTTGTTTAGTTAAAAGTTAGCCATTGCAACTTTGTGTACTTCGTTTGTGTCCAACGACCAGACCAAGACCGCTTTTCGGATCCCCACCTTTATCAATACTTCATCTATATTCGCAATATTGAGATTGCATTATCATATTCTTGCTTGTTCTTTGATTGCGTGCAAGAATAGACCTTCGTGGTCAGGTTGATCGTGCTCAGGCGTGGGCAATAACCTCTCAGAGTTGGTTTAGCGATTGCTAAGTCGCAACGTCGTGCACGTTTGTAGTCGGATCGTCAAAGTCGACTCCACCAAATCGATAGTTATCATCTCATCGAAAGATCGGGACACCCCCGCCTCTATCAAGTGGTATCAGTTTTCAGGTTGCTCAGTGCGAAATTTTTCAGTTTTTCATAGTCTAGATTGCATCTGCTCTTCATACCTACAGTCCAAGAAACAGCCACAAAAAAAGTTAGATTAGTTCATCTGTGTTCCGGACAGTGTGAGCCTTTCGCCATTACCACTTTGTCTTTGCATTGTTGAATTTTCGATTGCATCGTGTGTCAAGTTGCTGGTTTGGTGTTAGTCTTTTAGAGTTTTGTGTTCTAGTCACGTTTTCTTCACGCCGCCTCCGCAAACACAGTTGTCCACCTCATTGTCATATTCCACTGCCATTTTTGTTGTTGTTCGCCACCACTGCCATTCGTCTGTCCTTCTTTTCACTGCCATCCTCTCATATATTTTTCTCACCTTCCTCATCATCCATTATAACTTTTGTTCCTTGGAAAGTAAAAAAAAAAAGAAATCTGATCCGTGGTTCCTGGTCTGCAAGTTGTGATCTTGGCAAATTTGATTGGTACGCTTGCTGTTCTTGAGAGAGAAAAAACCAATGGTTCGGTTTGGGAATCAAGTAAAAGGTGTACTGGGAGTTTGGATAGGATTTGCAGCGAGAATAAGAAGAAAACCCTGTTCGGTTTGGAGTCCTAGCACATCACGTTTCTGGAAATTGAGTGAAAAAAGGAAAGAGATAAAGCAAGAAAAGTGTTTACCGATATGTTTTTCTTTTTCGAATGACATGCATGTGGGGACTTGCTTCTTTTTGATTCATTGATCCAGCGTGAGAGAGAGAAAGAAGGAAAGACGAGGCAGAGTTTGGAAGGGAATCAGAATCGCCCACCCACCGTTGGTATTAAAAAAAATCTATACACAAGATCGGCGTGTCCTTTGTTTGGAAGGTTTGTTGCGGAGAAGTAATTATGTTGTTTTGGGAAGTCAGGTGCATTTGGGAGAGCAAAAAAAAGGACAACGCTAATGCCCACACGTATGGTGGGGGCCAAACCCGCCCACACGCCCTATAGCACACAGACTATGCCATGTCATCGCATGCATGCATGTGGAAATTTTTTTGGATTTTCTGTTTTAAAATGTTTTATCTCTTAAATGAAAAACCGATTGAAAATCTGTTATCACCATTAAATCCCTCACGACGAGATCTTCGAAACTAGATCTCATATCAATATATTTGGATGAATTTTTTTTGGTTAAAAGTTGCCGTTTCTATTGCACATGAATTGCCATGATGTTTACACTGAAGTTGCATGATATGTGCTATTTTCTTCTACATTTAAAACAAGAAATTATGAAACTAGACATATCATGCACCATAAATTAAAATTGCCATGATACATACACTTAAAATTGCTTCATACAAAAATATATTTTCATGGTCAGGAATTGACATCATCAAAAAACTAAAATTACCATGATCCACAAACTAAAATTGCCACATGGCAACTTTAGTTTAAGCACTATCACAACTGCAGTGTAAACATCATGGCAACTTTTGGGAAAAAAATTCGTCGAAACATATCAACATGGGGTCTAGTTTTGAAGATCTTATCGAAACGGATTCAATGGTGAAAACGGATTTTTAATTCACTTTTTTAATTAGGAGATAAAATATTTTTAAGCCGAAAACCAAAAAGATTTCTACTGATGTCATCTGTTCATACGTGGCAAAATGAGTGATGATGGAGGCATGTGGGCGATGTGCAAACGCCCACACGTGTGGGAGTTAGTTTTTCCGAAAAAAAGGAAAGAAAAAAAGGTATACAAGGAATGTGTTGAACGCTTGATCTTTTTTTTGCGGAGAGAAAAGGAAATAGTCAAAACGTTTATTTGGTACTACGTGGAAAGCAAGGAAAGTAAAAAAGAAAAGTGCGCTCATCTTTTTTTGCTTTGGGTTTTGTCCTTTTTGTGGTAAACAAGGAGAGAGAGAGAAGTACGTGGTGTTTAAGAAAGAAGATTCCACGTATTTATAGCAAGGAAAGAAAGAGATAGAAGGAAACAAGGGATTGGCCAGACATAAGAGGCAAGCGTTGATCTGTTTGGTTAATCCCTGATTTTCTGGAGATAAAGAAGGAAGGAGACAAGAAAACAAGAACAGAATCACAGAGAAGATACGTACTAGTAGGATTACGTTTGTTTTTTTTTTTTTTTTGCAATGAGGATTACGTTTGTTTGCTTGGCAAGATTGGATTCTCAAGGAAATTAAAAGGAAAACCCCTTATCTGTTGGGAGGTTTAAAAGGAAAGCGCCTCCTTAACATCAGGGATGTTTCTAACAAGAATTTGGGCACTGAAGTTTTTCCTAACTAGGTGCAACACGTGAAAGAATAAAAAAAAGAATCTTGTTCAGTTGTGCATGCACGTTCCGGAAGTATCTCTACTACTATTAAACAATCGAGTTGTGGCAGAAACATTGCATCTCAGCTATACATCCGCCATCTCTCAATGGACCAGATTGCCTCAATGTTATATCACGTTATTTACCATAATCAATTAGCAATAATTACCATGATCTACGCCATCATAATTACGCAATAATTACCACGGTCTCGCTCCAATCTGAGCCTATTTTAATCATATCAATTAGCAAAAATTACCATGATATACGCTTGTGTGCTGCGTACATAGAAGGAAAATATCAATTAGCAATAATTACCATGATCTACGCCATCATATTTTTTTTGAAACGCAGCCTTGTGTATTGCGTACATCTACTATCTACTATTCTACTATACTTTATTATTTATTATTTATATTATATTATGATTTATTATTATTTATTATTTATTATTTTATTATTTTTTATTATAAACAATCAAACTTTTTCTTTCTTAAATACACCCCAGAAAACATACACGGCTAGATTAGCACCATCAGATTATCTCTCTTAATTAAATCTTAACCGTCATTATAAATCTAATCCAGAGACTGTGTGCACTTAGCAATTATCATGAGTCGACTGTGCTCCACCGGATGAAGAAATATCCTATCCTGCGTCCGCCGCAACCACTCAGCGCCAAATGTCCTGCAAAGAAAAAACTTAGGGCAAAAAAAAATCTCACGCCGCCGTCGCCTTCGCCGCCATCGTTTGCACAATATGCGCCGCCGCCGCCATCGTTTGCCTGCGTCGTCGTCGCCGCCGCCATCGTTTGCCCGCGCTACCGCGGCTTCCGGCGACGCCCTACCAGGCTACTACCAACCCACGCCACACGGGCCGCCGCCACCGATCCGTGTCGGCCTCCGCTGCCGCCGCCGCCGGCCTCTCCTTGTGCAGAGGTCACCGCCCTCCGCTCCTTCGCTTGTCGACCGGCCGATGCACGTGGCCGCATGCCGCCGCCGGCCTCTCCTTATGCGCAGGTCGTGACACTCAGGAAGAGCGTGATGAACGAGTAGGTGAAGAACTAGACGGCGGCAACTATGGAGATGGAGGTGACCTTCTCCAGGCCCGGCAAGCTGCGAAAGGATGACCTCGGCGAAATTTGAACAACACTAGGTACATCCGTTCATCCCGGCAGCAGTTCACGTCATGGCCCTTGTAATGGCGGCCGTTCTTTGAGCACCACAGACCTACCCTCTCGAGGCAAGGAACTTCTTTCAGTCTCATCACTTTTGTGAACAAAATATTTACAGATCTTGAAGCCAAAGATGCTTAAGTAGTGAAAGCGCTTGTGCTTATGATCTGTAACCCACTATTGCGCCATAGAGAATCGTGTATTGTGTAATGCCACACACAGCTACACCTTGATCTCTAGGCCCTGCATGGACATGATCAAGACTGTAATACCCATTTATTCTTCCTAACCATGGATACGCATGCGTCCTGACAACGTCCTTCTATACATGGCAAGAGTAGTTAATTTGAGGATTATTTGTTACCCATGCAGTAGCGGAAGGCAACCATGTACATGTTTAGTTCCATTTGCCGTGGACGGCTCGGGCGAGGGGTAGTAGTTGAAGAGGATGAAGGCGGTGTAGTATGTCATGTAGGTGCAACCCATCAGGACGATGGAGTCGAGGACCCAGCCCATCTGTGCCACGGTCCACGGCAGCCAAAGATGACATGCGGACCTTCTACCATTTTGATCTTGTAGGGATCTTGACCTTACAAGAGGGCTTCCACATAGCGGCCCAGGCTAGATGTATTACTCCGAATATTTAGAGGCTAGATATTATTATGCAAATATAAAGAAAAATCACCGGGTGGATATTTCTGACAAAAAGTACATAACTAAGTTGTGGTTTTAAAATACACTTCAGGGAAAAGCGGAATAGCAATGTGATTGCTTTATATCTGCTTCAAAGTGATACTACTTCCATCTCAAAATATAAGGTGTTATTGTAGATAAACTAGACTACAAAACGTCTTACATTTTGAGAATAGTAGCTTTGTACACTGCTTCAGTGTTTATATGAGTCTCGCAGTTTAGATATATGAAAAAGGAGGATAACAACACAAAATTCAAGTACAACCAAGTATATTTTATTTGTTTGCGTGTGTAATTTCATACATTAGAATTTTTATCTGTAGTCAGAATGGCCAAATTTTATCCTATGAAAATGGTTACTTCAGATTGTATTTCAAGGTGAAACATTTCCCAACAGAAAATGTATTGGTTATTGCTCTTTGGGCCAGCAAACTCCCTTCTTATTTGGTTTAGTTCGGCATTGAGTTATGATGGCATATGTATCTCTTTTGATTTTTATCTATAGGAATACTAATATAAAAGTATTATGTGCTGCAGATATGTATCTTTTTTATTTTACATTGCTTGTTATTTATGCGTAGCTTTATACGTGGGATTCTATTTCAGGAAACCCTTTTCAGGTTGTTAGTTGAGGACTTGAGGTGCTTCTGATTTTTCAATCGGTTGAAGCATGCGGGTGCCTTCTGAATGTCATTTTGTCTTCCCACCATCTCAAATGCAAGCAAGCAAGCTTCTACCAAGGCATAGAAGAAGCCAATGAGTATGTTCGAACCTCTTTTATATTACTTCATCACAAAAGTTACTGCAATATTTGCTTTTACCTAAATACACATGATGACTTGAATGATTTTCAGTTATATTGCATGATGCCCGATTGGTTTGATTATAATAATTCTTATTAGAATCATTGGCTGGTTTCATGTAGCAGAGCTTATTTTGTGGATGGATGCATTGGTTTATGTTTGCAGCCTTGTAGATTTTCCCTAATGATATGGAGTTGATTACGATGAATGATGCGCTCCACTAGGAAAAATATTTCAGTATTTTTGCCAATTTTTCATTTGTGTAATTACAAAAAGTAGGTTCTCAACATTACCTATTTGATAGGAAAACTTGAATACAAGGGTTTGCCAATATGTTCACTAGGGTTTTAATCCGAGTAATTTTCGTGTGATACAACATTTTTAAACATCTCTATTGCCTCTCTTATATAAATTGTACAAGAAATATTTTTTTCATTTTATTAATATATTTCTTTCTAGGATGAATGCTGATTGTTTTCACATGACGATACGTGCGTGCACGTGCAAGCTTACTAGTAAAGAGAAAGAGTGGGGCTGTTGTCCATGTTTGGACTTTGGAGAAAAGAAAAACATAGCACTTTGTTGTGCTCGTACTTGGCTGTGAAAAAAAAGTGTGTTGAAGGAGACTTGTACCAACGTGTGGTGTTGGCAGCATCTATATATTATTGAAAGAAGAACACGAGTGGTGCTTGGTTCCATCAGCTAGAGTTTGAGTGTGTTTGGTCCACATGGAACAAGGTAACTTTTCTGATTAAAAAAAGTGACACGGTTTACTAGCACTGCTCATTTTGTGTGCCTATTCCTTTGATCCAGTGCTCGGTAAAAGAAGAAATCCCCGGTTCGAGTTAGTGCATGAATTTTGTCGGTGTCTTAGGCTCGCGTCTCTAGTACAGTCTAGCCTAGAACCAGCACTCGACCACTTTGAGCGAATTTTTAGCTTGCATGAACTAATGTGGTTGTAGCATTTTCCCCCCACATATATACATCCAACCCAGCTCCACATAATTCTACATCGTGCTTACATACATTCACCTAGCAATTGCTTTACCCAACTTTTGGAGTTCTTTGACACCACTGGTTGCCGGTCACCACCTGCTGCATGGTAAGAACTTGTAAGACTTTGATGTTTGGTATACTGTGAGTGTTTTACCACCACATCCGATTAGTTCATAGGAACATTATTTTTTGATTTTGTTTCTTGTTTCTACTAATCATGACAGGATCCAGAGTCAATTCACGAGCTTTGTCAGTGTACAAAAGTAGGGGCCTTTCTGTACCCCCTTACTTATGCACGGGCAGTCGTAGCCACATCCGCGTCCACGCCTGGCGAAGCAGAGGAAGCAAAGATACAAGGCTGCCGAGGCAGAACTCAAGCCAGAAGCATAAAGAGCAAAGGGACAAGATGGGCTTCCCCCGACAGGAGCCTTGCCGGGGCAACCCGCCCAACACCAGCAAGGCCACCACCATTGAGCCTGAGAGCTCTGGCACCACCAACAGCGTCAAAGACAAGACTCAGGGGTACCTTGCGTAGTGGCATGCAGATCTTTGTATGGACCTAAAGCCTGCCAAACTAGATGAGAACCAGAGGACGAAGACCCCCAACAAGATCCTTGCCGGGGACGCCCACGAGACCCCGGCAAGACCCTTACTGGGGCCCCGGCAAAACCCTTGCCGGGGACATCTGCGGGGCCGAGGCCCGGCCCGCACTTGCCAGAGTTTCGCTGACCCGCACCCGTTTCGATGTGGCGGCCAGCCTGCCAACTAGGCGAGCGCCTGCGTGGCAGCATGCAGCTTCTAGGCCAACTAGCCAATCACCTGCGTGGTGGCATGCAGATCTTCGTGAAGACCCTGCCACCGCACCAGCTCAGCAGCCAGCCAGCCAGCGTGGCGCTGCATGCCTCGTCACCTTGGACGCGTGTCGAAGCAAGGCGAGGCCGATAGATGGGAGGAGCTTCTTTGCCGTCCCGGATAAAGCAAGAGGACACATAGGCGGCGCATTAAATGCATTTGTCCTATGATGTCAGGAGATAAACTTGTACACTGTACACACTTTCCACCTCCTGTGTGCCACTGTGGCAACCCCTTTGACATATAAAAGGAGGCCCGAGGCATACTGAGGGAGGATTCAGACTTTTTGGACTGAGCATGCACCGCAGCTAGTTCAAGAGCTCAAGAACACTAAATACGCACAAAGTAGGAATAGGGTTTTATGCATCGTTTGCGGCCCGAACCTGGGTAAAAATCCCCCCGTGTTGATCTTCTCGACCCGCTCTTTGCGCAGCCCCACGCACTGTCAACCGTAGTAGGGATTCCCTGTGATCCCATAGGTGTCGCTCCTGAGCCCTGACAGGCTTCATCAATCGTGGGGGACGTGCCACCACCTCCGAAAATACAACCACTGTCACAAGTGGCGCAAAGACATCAGAATGCGGATAATCAGGTTCTTGTTTCCCTGCCACCTTTTAGTGGTCGTTTTAAGCCTGATTTATATGTTGAATGGGAGTTCAAAATAAATGCTATTTTTGCTTCCCATGATTTTTCTGAAAGTAAAAAAGTTAAGGTCGCAGTTGGTACTTTTACTTGTTTTGCTACTGTATGGTGGAGTGAACATTGTCGGTTATACCCTGATTATGTACCTACTACTTGGGATGATTTAAAACTTGTCATGAGAGATAGATTTGTCGATGTTTATTATACTCGTGGGATGATTAAAAAACTACAACATTTAAAACAAGGTAGTAACACTGTAACAACATATTATGATGATTTATGAACTACCTTGTTGCACTCCTTGTTAGAGGAAAGTGAAGATGATTTTATGGATAGATTTTGGGGAGGATTAAACCGTGATATTCAGGAGACACTAATTCATGAAGAGTGTTATCCTATGGACCGTTTGTTTGGTCTTGCTTGCAAAGCTGAACAGGAAATAAAACGGCGTGTTGTCCACAAGGAGAATAAGCGCAAGGAGCACATTCCAAGAGATGATATGATTGTTCCTTCAACTACTAGGAGTACTATGACAACCACATCCATTGTTGGAGGACTACATCACCTCCACCATGTGACGCATCACCTCCGAGAGTGCCTACATCATCAGAGTTGATCATAAGAGGTAATGACAAAAGTACCGATCTTCCACCTCTACATGAGTATGATGAATGTCTTATCAATGTAAATGCACCATGCGATGAGCTACCCACTACTTTGATCACACCACCTATTTTAGAGGACTATGTTCATGATTTGACTTCGCCAGGTGATCAAATGAATGCTATAACAACAATTTTAAGTGCACCCATTGAACTAACTGTTGATGCGAAAGAACCATGTGAATCAGGGGATAACTCCGATTTGGATCAAATACGTTTGAAAATAATTGTGCCAATGTTTAATCATTTTGATATGAATTCCAATCTTGGTGATGATTCCGTGTCGAATAACTTGTTGCATGTTTGCTTATTTAAGCATGTTGTAGCATGTAATTTTGAAACAATTAAAGTTTATTCACCAATGTTGGGATGGTTTGATGATAAGCATTGTCAATCTTTTGATATGAATAAGAGCTTCACTTATATGTGCAAACTGAGTTGCAATATTTTCATGCCTTTGACTTCTTGTGATAATATATTGGCTTTATATTTCACTACTTTTGAAGGGTGCTATTGTATAACTGTGTCACGTGTGCCAAAACTAAGATCAGTAAAAATGGATGACATATACATATACAACGTGTACACCTTGTCTCTTTTCTTAACCACATTTCAGATTAAGCAACGCCGAGGACGGCTTTGTTTGCAAGAAGGGGAGGATGATGAGGACATGGAGGCCATAGTTACACCCACAACCCCTACTACTATACCTATTGGATCGATTAGTTTAGATCACGCACGCCAGTTATATTATAAGGTACTTTCGTTTCTTGGTAATGTTTCTGAAGTTCATGAGAATATGATGGTGCCTAAATTTGATACATTTTTGTTGCTTACAGTTGAAGGGCCTAGCATGGACAAGAAGGATGAACATTGGAGCATTATCAATCATGAAGACGAAGGCGCGTGCGAAGAGAACAAGAACGGAGTTTGTAGTGGAGATTTCTACACTTTGAAGCCACCATGATGACAGTCAAGAAGATGGACGAAATATACAAGATGGCCTTTTATAAATTTCGTCCATAGCTTATTATGGGTGAGGGAGTCCTGGACTAGGGGGTGTCCGGATAGCCGAACTATCATCTTTGGCCGGACTCCTAGACTACGAAGATACAAGATTGAAGACTTCGTCCCTTGTTCGGGTAGGACTTTCCTTGGCGTGGAAGGTAAGCTTGGCGATACGGATATGTAGATTTCCTACCATTGCAACTGACTCTGTGTAACCCTAACCCTATTCGGTGTCTATATAAACCGAAGGGTTTTAGTCCGTAGGACGAACAACAATCATACCATAGGCTAGCTTCTAGGGTTTAGCCTCTCTAATCTCATGGTAGATCTACTCTTGTACTACCCATATCATCAATATTAGTCAAGTAGGAGTAGGGTATTACCTCCATCGAGAGGGCCCGAACCAGGGTAAAAACATCGTGTCCCTTGTCTCCTGTTACCATCCGCCTAGACGCACAGTTCGGGACCCCCTACCCGAGATCCGCCGGTTTTGACACCGACATTGGTGCTTTCATTGAGAGTTCCTCTATGTCGTGACATATAGGCCCGATGGCTCCTTCAATCATCAGCAACGACGCAGTCCAGGTGATACTTTTCTCCCGGACAGATCTTCAGATTCGGTGACTTTGCTGCGGGCCAATTCGCTAGGCCATCTGGAGCAGATCGAAAGCTATGCCCCTGGCCATCAGGTCAGATTTGGAAGCTTGAACTATACGGCCGATGTCCGCGGAGACTTGATCTTCGACGGATTCGAGCCACAGCCGAGCATGCCACACTGTCTCGATGGGTACGATCTAGCTCTGCCGCCGAACAATGCCACGGAGGCCGCACCGATGCCGCTCCGACCCTTAATCCGGAGCCGGTTTACGCGATCGAGGGCGGTTGGTTGGACACCGCCTCGTGGGCTGAAATCTCTGGCGATTGAGCCGAACACCATCCTGTCCTTTGCAAAGCTCGTGACTCCCAGGTGTCGGACTCCTTTCCGGACTCCGAACCTCCCGCGCCCGTGCCAGTCGAATCCGACTGGGCGCCGGTTATGGAGTTCACCGCCGCGGACATCTTTCAGCACTCGCCCTTTGGCGATATCCTGAACTCATTAAAGTCTCTCTCTTTGTCGTGGTAGCCACGGCGAACTACGGTCGAAGGTTGGGATTCGGACGACGAAGAAATTCAACGCCCACCCACCACCCACTTTGTAGCCACTGTCGATGACTTAACAGACATGCTGGACCTCGACTCCGAGGACATCGACGATATGGACGACGCCGCCGGAGATGACCAAGAACCAGCGCCCACAGGGCACTGGATGGCCACCTCAACTTACGATATATATATGGTGGACGCACCTAAGGGAAGCGATAACGAGGAACAACAAGACGCTGCGAAAGAAAATTCCCTCGGGAAGCAGTCAAAGCGGCGGCGTAAGCGCCGCTCAAAACCCCACCTCGACAAAGATAGCGCCCACACAGACCCAGCCATAGAGCAGGGTGAGCCGGCCGACGATGAACATGCCATTGAGCAACCATCCGAACAGGCCAACTTGGACAAACAACCCATCCCCGGCAAGGACAACAGTCCGGACGATCTCACGCCGGACACGTCATTGGATCAGAAGAACCTCCACAAAGAGCTCCTCGCCATCGCGTAGCTTGAAAAAAGCGAACAGAGGCTCGTAACAGCGGAAGACGCACTCCGAATGAGATGGAGTAAATTACACAACACTGCAGACAAATATGGCGATACCGCCAAGCAAAGAGCTACCCAAAGCGCAAACTACGCCCGAATTCGATGAGGAGGCCGTGAAACCCCCACGATCAAAAAACAAAGAGGCCGCCGGGCCGGATAGACGACCACATGGCAAACGTAGAGCGGCAAGCGGCGCCGCACACAAGCCGGCACGCGATCCGCATAAGGATTCACACCAAAAGGATGGCCCAGTTAGATCTATTACGGGCCAAGGAAACAAGTTCTGGCGAGCAATACAACACGTCAAATATCTGAACATCACGGCACACCCAAATACGAGGCGCGCGCACCCTCTATGTTTCACCGATGAGGTGCTGGATCATGAATTTCCAGCGGGATTCAAGCCCGTAAACATAGAGGCATACGACGGAACGACAGATCCTGGAGTCTGGATTGAGGATTATATCATCCACATACACATGGCCAGAGGGATGATCTCCACGCCATAAAATACCTACCCCCCAAGCTCAAAGGGCCAGCCCGGCATTGGCTTAAAAGCCTCCCCGAAAACACCATTGGTAGTTGGGAAGAGCTTGAGGATGCTTTTCGGGCCAATTTCCAGGGAACCTATGTCCGACCCCCGGACGCAGACGATCTAAGTCACATAACCCAACAGCCCGAGTCAGCTCGAAAATTCTGGAACAGGTTCCTCACCAAAAAGAACCAAATAGTCGACTGTCCGGACGCCGAAGCCTTAGCAGCTTTTAAACACAACGTCTGAGACGAATGGCTCGCCAGACACCTTGGCCAGGAAAAGCCAAGAACAATGGCCGCACTAACAAGCCTCATGACCCGCTTTTGCACGGGAGAGGATAGCTGGCTAGCAAGATGTAATACCAATGACCCAAGTACATCCGAAGTCGAGGATGGGAATGGGAAACCATGATGCAGCAAGGACCAGCGCCGGATTAAGGGACCGGTCCAAAGAGCGCGGCGATCAACGCCGGATTCAAAAGCTCACTGAACAATAAAAACTGCCCCTTAAGGACAATAGCGATGAGCTATCCAACTTAAACAAAATCTTGGACAAGATATGCCAAATCCACAGTACTCGGGAAGCACGCAAACCATACCCACAGAGATTGTTGGGTCTTCAAGCGATCCGGCAGACTCAACGCCGAACACAAGGGGCTCGACACACCAAATGAGGATGATGACGAGCACCACAAGCAGAGCCCAGAAAACAAAAGAATTTCCCATAAGAGGTCAAAACAGTAAACTTACTTCAAGTAACAAAAGGGGAAAAGCAGAGCGGCACCCATTGAATTACGCTACCGCACAATCTACCCCAGCGGAGTCCAAACACTGGTTGTAAAAACCAATTACCTTTGACCATCAGCACTACACCTAAAGTATCCGGAGCGCAGGATGGACTGCCTTGATACTAGAACCTATAATCGACGGTCTTCAATTTACACAAGTCCCAATGGACAGCGGCAGTGATTTAAACCTGCTATGTCAGGACACAATCCGCAACATGGGGATAAACCCAAACAGGATTAGCCATAGCAACCCTTCCTTCCAAGGAATAATGCTGTGCACATATGCCCATTGTACGGGCTCCCTACTATTGGAAGTTATGTTCGGCTCACCCGACAACTTCCGTCGGAAAAGTTGGTCTTCCACATCGCCCCATTTAAAAGTAGCCATCAAGCACTCTTTGGGACACGAAGCTTCGCCGCTTTAATGCAATACCGCATTATGCATCTCTTAAACTTAAAATGCCCGGTCCACGAGGCATCATTTCATTAAAGGGAAGCTGCGTGTCCCTCAAGGAAAGAATGTGAGACTGCCTTAACAGCCTCACACTAATACGGCCTTGCTGGCCAAAAGCGCCTAAAGCAGGTCGTTCGGACCGGACACGGTTAGGCGAGTCGGCATAAATAAACATGATGCTTACTAGCCGCTGCACCCCCTTACAAGGGGCTCCACGCATGTACAACAAGAGACAATAAAGCTCAATTTTACTCATTTATGAATCATACTCTATTTTATTTCCAATTACATTTTAGCGCGATCTTTTCAAACTAAGTTCCTCTCTTTTACAGATGAACGCGTCGTGCTATACCCGTCGAGGATACAGACAACGGAGACACAGCGCAGACGTGCAGCAGGACCCGTTGCAAGGATTCTTTTCAGATTAAGACCCTGCGTAAACCTTTTTCACTGTCTCTTGTTTTTAATCATCCCCCGGTATCTTATTATAAATGAGGAGGAGGTTGGCGTTTTGGCATCGGGCCGCGTCGAAGTTTGCACGCACTGGACACGGGGCTTGTTACCAAGGGCATTGTTCGCCCGCTTTATAAAAGACCGAATACCTTAGGGAGTGTTCGCGTCTCGAGTTAGGCCTTATATGCATCAGCTCGAATCATGTCTTTGGTCAAATGTTGGGTTTGCCCGGCTCACGTGTTTTGCTGCCTTACGTTCCGTTCTATCGGCTAACGGCACCGGAGAACTCTGCGATTGTGCCCGGTTCGCCGGGCGAGCACCTCGAGAGAAAGCCGAAAACTGATCATCATGATATAGCGAGAGACTGGTCAACCACTCGATAACTCACCGGAATGTTTAGAATTCCTCCGCATTAACGAAGGACCATTTTCCGTCAGGCACATATGCACCCCGAATTCGGAGAGTGCGGTGCCTGTGGGCTATATAGTAGCCCCACCATCGAACTCCTATGGCTAAGTGAAAGTGATAAAGCATTATAGTCCTGTTGCCTAGTTTGCTACGCTACCACCTCCTTTATAGGACCAAGACGTTGGATTAAGTGTGAAAGCGTGACTTCTTTGCAAACACCCTCGCACTATGTGCGTGGGGGCTGAAGCCGAAGACTGCCATCTTTCAGGTTATATACATATATACATCAACGGCCGCACAGGAGGTAGTTTACTACTTGAAGGCACAAGTATAAAAAGCTCTTACATTAAATTGAAACATTGTTTCATAAAATTATACATGTCATTCAAACATAACATCCTTCGAGCACTGCATCTCTATTAAACGAGCGCCCGGAAGAACTTCCTCAAAATAGCGCTCGACTGGTACTCGGCTGCCGTCCGAATCTAGGGATGCAATATCGGTGGCCTTCATCTCAGCCCAGTTTGCCTTGACACGGGCAAGAGCCATCCGCGCCCCCTCAATACACGCCGACCGCTTCATTGCGTCGATACGCGGTACCGCACCAAGTATCTGCTACACTACGCCAAAATAACTCTTGGTGGGGTCCGCCTTGGCCACAAATGAGTCATGACATGCTTCATGGCAAGTCCGGATAATCGATTCAGCTCGCCAATTCGCCAACCGATCGGTCAGCGGAAGAGGACGCCCGGACTATGGAATTGCGACCAAAATAGCTCTTCCTTCAGGCCCCTTCGCCGGCCTCGGAAGTGCTCAATCGCGTCCGCGGCACTTCGCCGCTAAGTCCAGATAAGCATCCTCCGAACTCCACAGCTTGTCCAACTAAGCATACCGGATCCGTATATTTCCTCCGCAGCGTAAACGGTTTTCCAGCCGCAATATCCCCGGCCTAACTCAGCTCCTCCTTGGCAGCTCTCATAGCGGAACGGGCATCCTTGGATTCGGCGGTGGCGTTTTTCAGGTCCTCTTGTTCCGCTTGACGTTCTCTTTCAAGAACCTCGCAGCGGTCGGTAGTATTCTTGATTTGAGGCCAAACCGCCATTTCCACTTTGCCCGGCGATGAGCAGCCCGTTCGGCTTTCAGCTCTTCGGCCGCCTTTAAATCGGCCGCATTACTCTCTCGGGCTTGCTCTTTAGCTCGGGCAAGTTCCGCCCGCAGCCTCTCCACAGCAGCGGCACCATCTGCATCAAAGCATATAAGTAGTAAGGCATGGGCGTCAAGCTCCCTTACCAGGTGTTCGTGGAGAAGTCGCATACCTTGTGACTCGTCAAACCGTTTATTGACCAGCGCGATGTCCGCATCCGCCTCATCAAGTTGCCGCTTTAGTTCGGCAAATTCATCAGTCCGGCTAGCCACCGGACGCCCCGCCACCTACATAGGAACGGCGACATGTTAGTACTGAGATTATGATCCTCGGCACGCTGTCAGTTGTGACAGCATACCGAGTCTCAGGGGCTACTATCTATACAGGGCACATTCTATATGCATAAATGTCAGAAGGTACATCATTTTTATCGTACCTCAAACCCCGTCAGTAAACTTCTGGCGGATTCATGCAATACGCTCTTAGCGGACGCAATTCTTTCAATTACCGTAGCCATTAGCATACGGTGATCTTCTGAGATATACGCTCGCCCGAGCAGGTCCTTCAGCTCCTCCGACCGCACGCCAGTTGGCGCCGGACCGTCCGGCCCCGCCGGACTCGGGGAAACTCTCCGTGACGACACTTCAGGGTTGCCCGCCTCGCACGAAGGCGCGATGGGTGGAGGCGTTTCGCTCTCTATCATCTCCGGACGAAGATCCCCCGAAGACGAGCTCTGCTGAGAAGGGCTGAGATCCGAACTACAAGGTACAATTTCGGTTATCTTCATAAATAAATACAGAGGATGTTCTTTATTCACAGGACCCCTTCTTTTTACTTATGGCTCATTTGGAGGGCTGATCCTTGGGGAAATAGTGCGGCTGGGGGACTTCCGGCGCCGGACTTTCGACGAAGACTTCTTTCCCGTTTTGAGGCCTTGGCTTCGGGTCTTGAGCGGTCCTCTTATCCCTTGGAGGAGGATCCTGATCCCCTCTTCCTTGAAAGCCTCCTTCGTGGAGGCGGTTGCTTCCCTGCTCCCTCTTCGCCTTCTTTAAAAGGCGGCCTTCAACATCTTGGTCAGCATGGGATCCGGCATGGTCTCTGGGAGGGGAGCCAGACACCTTATCAACTTTGCCTTGGCTATCCACTCCTGTTCAAGAAACGGCTCCCTTAAAGGGCATATATATGATAAATGAATGAACAGCCTCTCCGGTTATAGGGTTACTTACTTGAGTATCTGGGTGATTGCAGCTTAGACCTGCGTCCTCGGTCAAGTCCGGACACTTCTCTTGTGATCCGAAGAACAGTTTGTACATCTCCTTGGGCGTCGCGCCCATAAAATGTTGGAGAGCTCGTGGTCCCTCCGGATTAAACTCCCACGGACGGAGGGGGCGACGTTTGCAGGGCAGAAGGCGCCGAGTCAGCATAACCTGCGCCGCCACAACCAGATTGATCTCTCTTTCTTGGAGGTCTCGAATACGGCCCTGCAACGGAGGAACATCTTTGGACGGCCCCCAGTCGAGCCCCCGGTTGACCCATGATGCCAGCCGCTGTGGTGGACCTGAGCGGAAGGCGGGTGGCGCCACCCATTTGGTGCCCACAGGGGCGGTGATATAAAACCACTCCGTTGCCACAAACCAAGCTCCTCTTGAAAAGAGCCCTCGGCCACAGAGCATCAACACACTTGCTTATGACCGCCCCTCACTTTTCGCTTATTGCCCTCGATCATCTTGGCTCCACCTTGAAGGTCTTGAGCCACAATCCAAAGTGAGGGGTAATATGGAGGAAGGCTTCACATACGACAATGAATGACGAGATATGGAGGATGGACTCGGATTCAAGTCATGGAAATCCAGCCCATAATAAAACATGAGCCCTGCACAAAGGGATCCGTCGGGAAGCCTAAACCCGAAGGAAGTGAGACACGAACACCACGCTCTCGCCGGGCTCGAGTGGGAATGACCTGCCTGGAGCAGGCAGCCTATGCGAAATCTCGCTGGTTAGATACTGGCGTCTCGCAGCTTTAGCACATCTTCTTCTCGTGACGGAAGAAGACATCCATCGGCCGAAGCTGGTCGGCCGGACATCGTCGAAGGTCCGAAGCGCCTAAATCTGAAGCTTTGGGTGTTAGAACTTCGAAGCGAGGCGAATTCGATGGGGGTGGAAAAAATAAGAGGGCCTTGGTCTCATTATAAAGAGGTTGAATACCAAGAGCCCTCCCGTGGTCGATTGGGACTCGCCGCCGATAGAGGAGGCGTGCCAACGCACGGTTGGGTTACTCACGTCCGTATTGATGAGAATCCCGGAATAAGGGGGCACGATCTACGCTTTGATAAGACGTGCCAAGGAAACCGCCTCGCTAAACGCGCTGAGGTGGGACAGTAAAAAAACAATTTGAATAAAGGCTTGGCCGTGGTGTGATGTCACGCCGCGGAATATGTCAGCAGATCTGTGCAAAAAATTATTCTCTCTACGGTGGTATGTGGAACTTGTTTTGCAGAGCCAGACACTATCCTTGTGTTCAAAACCTTCTATGAAGTATTCGGAGGAGGAACCCGCCTTGCAATGCCGAAGACAATATGCGCACCGGACTCGTCATCATTGTAGCCTGGTTCAGGGGCTACTGAGGGAGTCCTGGACTAGGGGGTGTCCGGATAGCCGAACTATCATCTTTGGCCAGAATCCTAGACTATGAAGATACAAGATTGAAGACTTCGTCCCTTGTCCGGATAGGACTTTCCTTGGCGTGGAAGGCAAGCTTGGCGATACGGATATGTAGATTTCCTACCATTGCAACCGACTCTGTGTAACCCTAACCCTATTCGGTGTCTATATAAACCGAAGGGTTTTAGTCCAGAGGACGAACAACAATCATACCATAGGCTAGATTCTAGGGTTTAGCCTCTCACGATCTCGTGGTAGATCTACTCTTGTACTACCCATATCATCAATATTAATCAAGCGGGAGTAGGGTATTACCTCCATCGAGAGGGCCCGAACCTGGGTAAAAACATCGTGTCCCTTGTCTTCTGTTACCATCCGCCTAGACGCACAGTTCGGGACCCCCTACCCGAGATCCGCCGGTTTTGACACCGACAATGGGTGTTGCGCCACCTTATCTGTGGGCCAAGCCCATGTAATTTCAAGATACTACTTCATAGGCTACTTTTAGAGTCCACATTATAGGGAAAACGATTCAGGAGGTGTTTTAGTCCCACCTTGCCAAGGGTTGACTAAATCCCCTCTCTTTTGGCCCTATAAATACAGCCCTTAAGGCATCCTTTAGACTTGGGATTAGTTTAGCTAAAAGTTAGCCATTGCAACTTCGTGTACTTTGTTTGTGTCCAACGACAGAACCAAGACCGCTTTTCGGATCCCCACCTTTATCAATACTTCATCTATATTCGCAATATTCAGATTGCATTATAATATTCTTGCCTGTTCTTTGATTGCGTGCAGGAATAGACCTTCGTGGTCAGGTTGCCTTAGCAATCACTAAACCAACTTTCGAGGGGTTATTGACCACGCTGGAGCACGATCAACCTAACCACGAGGGTCTGTTTCCTGTGAGCAAATGAAGAACATGCAAGAAGCTAAGATTGCAATCTGGATATTGCGAATATAAGAGCAAATCTTTATTAATGAAGGTGGGGTTCTGTGACGCCTCTGTCTGGTCGTTGAACACAAACGAAGTACGCGAAGTTGTAGCTATGTCGAACTTTTAATACAAACAAAACCCAAAGTCTAAACAATGTCCTAAGGGCCGTATATATGGAGGAAGAGGGGGGAATTTGGTGGCCCTTGGGGGAGGGGTCCGAAACCAACCCTAACTCTTGTTTCCCCACACATACGGACACTAAAAATAGCCTATATTCAAGTATTTCGAAATTACATGGGCCTGGCCCATTAATAAGGTGACGCAACACCTATAATAGCCTCTGGACGAAAATTATGAAGCGGCATCTTGTATATTTCGTCCAAGGCTTCATGCACTCATTATGGTGGCTTCAAAGTCCTGAAATCATCACTCGAAACTCCGTTCTTGTTTCCCTTGCGCATGCCATCAACTCCATGCTTGTTCTTGCTCTAGTGTTCATCCTTCTCCAAGCAAGGCCCTTCATTTGTAAGCAAAACAAATGTATCCAATTAAGGCACCATCATATTCTCATGAACATTAGAATCATTACCAAGAAACGAATGTACCTGGTAATTTAATTGGCATGCGCGAGCTCTAGTAATCTGTCCAGTATGTATAATAGCAGGGACTGTGGGTGTAACCATGGTATTGATGTCCTCATGATCCTCCCCTTCTTGAAATGAAGTCGTCCTCGATGGAAGCTCATTTCCTCACCCAAATAAGGCTTCAAATCTACAATGTTAAAAGTGGGACTAACACCAAAATCTGCAGGTAGCTCAAGTTTATATGCATTATCATTTATTTTCTCTAACACCTTGAAAGGACCATCAACACGTGGCATTAGCTTTGATTTGCACAAATCAGGAAATCTACCCTTACGCAAATGTAACCAAACAAGATCTCCAGGTGCAAACACAATATGTTTTCTACCCTTATCTCCAGCAAGTTTATATTTAGCATTCATACGCTCAATGTTTTGCTTAGTTAACTCATGCATTTTTAAGATCAATTATGTATGTTGTTTATCATCAAAATTAACCTTCTTAGAAGATGGAAGAGGCAACAAATAAATAGGTGCACGAGGTAGGAAACCATACACAATTTCAAAAGGGAACATCTTAGTAGTAGAATGCAATGAACGATTATAAGCAAATTCAATATGAGGCAAGCAATCTTCCCACATTTCTTATTGTTCTTCAAAATAGCCATAAGCATAGTAGACAATGTTCTATTTACTACTTCAGTTTGTCCATCAGTTTGGGGGTGACAAATAGTACTAAAAAGTAGTTTAGTCCCCAACTAAGCCCATAAACATCTCCAAAAGTGGCTAAGAGATTTAGTATCACGATATGAAACAATAGTATTTGGCACACCATGCAAGCGAATAATTTCACGAAAGGACAAATCAGCAACATTAACAGCATCGTCGCTTTTATGACATGGTATAAAGTGTGCCATTTTCGAGAATCTATCCACGACAAAAAATATGCTATCCCGCCCCTTCTTTGTTTGAGGTAAACCTAAAACAAAGTCCATAGATATGTCCTCCCAAGGAACACTAGGTACAGGCATAGGCATATATAAACCATGAGTGTTGAGTCGTGACTTAGCTTTTTGACATGTAGTGCAGCGAGCAACAAAACGCTCAACATCCCGTCTCATCTTTGGCCAAAAAAATTGTGTGGCAAGTATATCCTCCGTCTTCTTCACGCCAAAGTGTCCCATTAATCCTCCTCCATGCGCCTCCTGCAACAACAAAAAACGAACAAAGCTAGCTGGAATGCATAGCTTGTTAGCACGAAACACAAATCCATCGTTAACGACAAACTTGTTCCATGTTCTCCCTTCTTTACAATTCAACATGATGCACATATTGATCTTTGATGGTCTCCAAACCAAATATTTTAAAGTCAAGTTGTGAAAGCATAGTATAACGTTGAGACAATGCATCAGTAATAACATTTTCTTTACCCTTCTTGTGTTTAATGACATAAGGGAAAGTCTCAATGAACTCAACCCATTTAGCATGTCTATGGTTCAGTTTTGCTTGACTTTTAATGTGTTTCAAAGATTCATGATCAGAATGTATAAAAAATTCTTTGGGCCATAAATAATGTTGCCATGTTTCTAAGGTCCGAACAAGAGCATATAATTCTTTATCATAAGTAGAATAGTTCAGATTAGGCCCACTCACTTTTTCAAAAAAGTATGCAACATGTTTGCCATATTGTAATAACACACCTCCTAATCCAATTCCACTAGCATCACATTCAAGCTCAAATGTCTTACTAAAATCAGGAAGCTGGAGTAAAGGAGCATGTGTCAACTTACCTTTCAATACCGTGAAGGCTTCTTCCTGTGCGGTACCCCAAACAAAAGGCAAATTCTTCTTTGTAAGCTCATTGAAAGGTGCATCAATGGTGCTAAAATCTCTCACAAAACGCCTATAGAAACCAGCGAGTCCAAGAAAACTCCTCACTTGTGTGACCGTTTTGGGCTCCGGCCAACTCTCAATAGCTTCAATCATGGGTTTATCAACTTCAATTCCCTGTGGAGTAACAACATAGCCAAGCAAAGATACACGGTCGGTGCAAAAGGTGCACTTCCCAAGGTTACCAAACAAACGTGCATCACATGAAGCAATAAAAACATCACGTAAATGTTCCAAATGTTCCTCCAAAGATCTGCTATAAATCAGTATATCATCAAAATAAACTACCACAAATCGTCCAATGAAAGCACGTAAAACGTCGTTCATTAATTTCATGAAAGTAATAGGTCCATTAGTTAAACCAAAAGGCATTATTAACCGCTCATATAATCCAAACTTAGTTTTAAATGTTGTTTTCCATTCATCTCCCAATTTCATACGAATTTGATGGTATCCACTACGCAAATCAACTTTGGAATGTTGTAGACCCACTCAATTCATCAAGCATATCATCTAGCCTAGGAGTAGGATGACGATAATGAATAGTAATATAATTAATGCCTCTACAATCAACACACATACGCTACGTACCATCCTTTTTCGACTCTAGTTTGATAGGAACAGCACAAGGACTAAGAGATTTGCCACTGGTGCGCATCGGTGCTATACAAACGGTTTTTAACCCCTTTCCACGACGGCATTTGGAACCGTCGCCAAGTGAGTGTGGGCGATAGGGGGGTCCTTCCCACATGACCCAGAAATCGTCAGGGATAGGCCCTCGTGGGACACAATCATTTCCGTAGTTATGTACATCCCAAACGGTAATCCGAGAAAAAACATTTCCGTAGGTATGTACATGCCACACGGTGAATCCCAGAAAAACATTTCCTTCGTATCTATATCTCACACAGTCAATCCAAGGAATACGTTTCCTTTCTTATGTACATCCCATACAGTCAACCCAGGGAAAACGTTTCCATTCGTATGTACATCCCACACTGTTTTATGTATATCTCGTGTGTGAAAGGTGTAACTATCACCCACACGGTCTGCCTTGGTTAACTGTTTGCTTTCATTAACTACATCACACACGATTTGATGTAGAAAACTGTGTGGCATTGGGCTATCCATCACAAGCGCTTTTACTGCCAGAACCGTTTGCAAAGTTCCATGACCGTCTATTCTCTTTTTATTTTTTCCTATAATTTATTATTTGAATTTGAAATTTTGAAATATGAAACGTGCAATTCAAACTCTGAGCACAATGGTTCAACAATGAATCCATAAGTAAAATTGCCAGTACAATATGTTCAGTAATTACAGGATTAGGCAACAATTAACTATGATGAACCACAATATTTAAAGGCGGTAAAGGTGAAGAGACAATTGTAAATCATTTTGACTGCCGACAGTATTGAAGAAGCGGAATGCCCATAATGTGCCTTCCTGCATGCCATAGGCACGAACCACTTTGGTCCAACCCCTTGTGACGATCGCCCGTCCATCCTTCACCGCCTTCAGGAAGACTTCTAGAGAATTATCATGGTAGCATGAATTATATACTTTAACCTTAGTTGCCTCCACTCCGGTCATGATGTTTGCAAGGTAATCATCAGTAAATAGCTCGGGAAACCACTGAAAAGGGAAAAATATCATATACTGAGGACTAATAGAGTAACTTGTTGTGGGCATGGGGAAAAGGCAACACATTACTTACCATCCTAAAGTTCACTGTTGTCTTCGACAAAGTGTAAATAAAGAGCTTAATTCCAATCACCCGTTTCTTTCGCCTAACAATTTTTCTTAGTTTCCTCACTTGACGCTTGTTCTTGAATATCTCATTGCCCCATACGCAAAAGGGATCGAAGCGTGGATCAGTACCGCTCATATATGTACCTACAAGCAACCAGTAAATGTTAGAAGCTAAACTGAGATTGCACAAATGATGTATAATACTACTACCTATGTTCCTAAGTACAATTTTTTTTGAGATTTCAATATGAACTACATACGGATGTATATAGAATTATAGATATAGTTTAGATTAGAATCTAGATTCACTCATTTTGCTCCTTATGTAGTCTATATTGGAATCTATATTTAGGAATAGATGGTGTATAAGACATGGGATGCAGCTAACCTCGAAGGCCAACAACATCATCGCCCATTGTAGCCCTGTGTAAGTACATGGAAAGCCAATGTTAACTACAACAAGGTTAACATCCACCAAAAATAGCAAATGGTAATAAAACGGCAACATCTATAGTGATATCTTCATTTTGAAAGAGTAGCACGGTAGCAAAGGGATGGATTAAGAAATGGATACAACTATCAATTGCTACAGGCTTAACAACATCCTAATTCATGTTTTGTAAGTTTGTAGCCATTCAAATACAACTCTTTAAAAATGGATACAACTGTTAATTGCAACATGCTTAATGGCCATTGAAACCGGTACTGATAAAAATGCAATTGGGAGAGTTAAACATCATAGGGCAGGTGCTGCCAGAGCAGATAATGGCCCAGTTGTCTATAAAAAGGCAGGGAAAATAGCTAAAACGTGTTAGGCATGTTTAATACAACATTCTTAATACATCGGCTATCCAAAACATAGCCATTAATTGCAACTGGTATTGGTAAGATTGAACTGGTGAGTACATACTTGGTAAGTCCTAAGAGGTAGTTGCTGGGGCACTTTATCTTGGCCAGAGCCCGCCCAAAGTCAGCGGTGGCGGAGGCGAGCTATTCCTCCGGGTCGAAGCGTGGATCAGTGCCACTAATATGTTGTTGTAGGGTGAAACCCTAGAGGGGATCTTTTCACACTTGGAGGGGGGGGGGGAGAGGAAGAACACTCAAGAACACAAGGAACAAATCACTCAAACAAACCCAAATATCACATCCACTAGAGTAGCATACATGAGATCCACAAGATTACATGAACAATCAAAGGAAAATAGCACTAGGGTACAAGTTCTTCCCACTAGGTGAGGTGTTGCATCCAAGAGGATCTTCTCCAAGAGGAGGGCTTGATCTCCAAGAGGAGGTCTAGATCTCCTAGAGGAGGAAGATGAGCAAAGCTCTCTCTTTGTGTTCTAAATACTTTCTTATCCTTCCAAAGATCTAGGGGGTGAGTAATTAAAGGCTAGGGATGCAACAAGAGGGAGAGAGGGGTACAAGGGTCAAGGGACCAAAAACACGCGGGCTGTTCCGGAGGGGTCCGGGCACCCGGGGTGTCACCGGCCGGTCACCCGGACCAGTAAGGGCCACTAGA
The DNA here is from genome assembly GCA_021605145.1 of Aegilops bicornis. NCBI lineage: Eukaryota > Viridiplantae > Streptophyta > Magnoliopsida > Poales > Poaceae > Aegilops > Aegilops bicornis. The sequence goes on along the minus strand of CM038669.1, from coordinate 210,569,151 downwards.
AGTAGGAGGACCGGGCAACCGGGGGTCCAAGGCCCGAGCACCCGGGGTGGCTGCCATGTGCAGGCCGGCAGTGCGGCAGGCAGCCGGGGTTAATGACGGGCACCGAGGTGGTGAGGCGAGGAGCCAGTGAGGGGGCCGAGCACCCGGGGCCGGCTGGGGCGCAACCCAGGCAGTGGCCGGGCACCCTAAGCCGAGATGGCCGGGCACCTGGGGTGTCCAGGGGGTTTGGTCCTCCCCTCGCCTTAGAGTTTCTCTCCTTCATTTTTCTCGACCTCTCCTTCCTTCTCTTGCTCCGTGGATGCTTGGGTCTTCATCCTTGCTTCCTCACGATGATCTCCGATGTACATAAGAATGCATAGCGTATCTCTCTGAGGTAGAATCTCATTCTCATGTGAAACCGAATGAAACTCGGAGAGGAAAGAAGTGACCTCGTTCTCGATGTTACGTGCACGTGCTCTTGTCATTGGTCCCCTCGGTGCTTGTGGTCGTGATGGAGTGTCGCTACGGATGAGCTCGAGATGCTCCGCATCATCTCCCCCCTTGGGAGAGATCTGTCCACGGATCGTGCTCTTTATCTCCATGGTACTTGGCCAAGTCTTTGACGTTGAAGATGTCGCTTATGTTGTAATTGTCACGTGGAATGTCGACCTTATAGGCATTGTCGTTGTAGCATGCGAGCACCTTGAATGGTCCATCGGCTCTCGGAAGTAGCTTGGACTTACGCTCCTTGGGGAAGCGGTCCTTGCGGAGATGTATCCATACTAGATCGCCTGGTTGGAACACCATCAGAGACTTGTTGACGTTGAGCTTGGAGGCAAGTCGTTGTACTTGGCGCTCGATCGTGGAACGTGTTTCTTCATGCATCTTCTTGAGGTAGGTGGCTCTTGCACTAGCGTCCATGTTTGCTCGTTCTTGAAGTGGTAGAGGAAGGATGTCCAACGGTGACAATGGGTTGAAGCCGTAGACAACCTCGAAGCGGACTTGCTGGTGGTAGAGTATATTGCACGGTTGTAGGCGTACTCGGAGATGGGTAGGCACTCCTCCCACTCCTTGATGTTCTTCTTTATTAACACACGTAGGAGAGTGGCGAATGTCCGGTTGGTGACTTCCGTTTGGCCATCGGTTTGAGGATGATACGCCGTGGAGAAGAGTAGCTTGATTCCGAGCTTGGCGCATAGCATCTTCCAAAAGTAGCTTAAGAACTTGACGTCTTGGTCCGACACAATTGTCTTTGGCACGCCGTGCAACCTTAAGATTTCCCTACAAAAGAGATTTGCAACATGTGAAGCATCGTCTATCTTATTTCATGGGATAAAATGAGCCATTTTAGAGAATGGGTCCACTACAACAAATACAGAGTCCTTTCCATTTTGAGTCCGAGATAATCCAAGCACAAAATCCATGCAAATATCTTCCCATGGTTGATGTGGAATAGGTAAAGGTGTATGTAAACCATGGGATTGAGATTTTGACTTAGCTTTGCAACATGTAGAGCACTGGGTGGTGAAGCGTGAGACATCGCGAAACATCTTGGGCTAAAAATAGTTCTTGGAGAGTATGGCGAAAGTCTTGTTGCATCAAAAGTGTCCCATGGGTCCACCTCCATGAGCCTCTTGCAAAAGTAACAAACGAAGAGAAGACTCGGGAATGCATAGTTTGTTAGCTCTCATAAGATAACCATCTTTGATATAATATCGTTCCCAAGAAGTATGCATCACACACTTAGCATAAGGAGTAGCAAAAGTAACATCATGCTCATACAAATCTTTGATATGATCAAATACAACAACATTCAATTCAAGTTGAGTAAGTAACATGCATTTGCGGGAAAGGGCATCCACCACAACATTCGCTTTGCCCTTAATGTACTTGATCACATAGGGGAAAGATTCAATAAATTCACTCCATTTATCATGCCATTTTTTCAACTTTGTTTGACCTTTAAGGTACTTAAGTGTCTCATGATCAGTATGTATGACGAACTCATGCGGTCTAAGATAATGTTCTCAAACATGTAACACACACACTAAAGCATACAATTCTTTGTCATAGATGGGATAGTTAAATTGAGCACCCGAGAGTTTTTCACTAAAATATGCAATAGCTTGTTTTTCTTGCATCAAAACTCCACCAATTCCATTACCACTAGCATTGCAATGAACCTCAAAAGTTTTGTCAAAGTTGGGCAAAGCAAGAATCAGAGCATGAGTAAGCAAAGATTTGAGCTCATCAAAAGCGGTAGATTGCAAAGGTCCCCAAACAGAAGGAGCATTTTTCTTACTCAAGTCATGCAACGGTGCGGCAATAGTGCTAAAATCTTTCACAAAGCGACGATAGAAACCTGTAAGGCCAAGAAAACTATGCACTTGTTGCAAATTAGTGGGTTGTGGCCAAGTTTTAATTGCTTCAATTTTTGACTCATCAACATGGACACCCTTTGAAGAAACAATGAAACCCAAGAAAACAAGCTTGTCAACACCAAACGTGCACTTTTTCATGTTGGCATAGAGTCATTCCTTACGAAGAGTTTGCAACATGGCCCTAACATGCTTCACATGATCTTTGATGGATTTGCTAAAAAAGTATGTCATCGAAGTAGACGACAACAAACACTCCAATGTAAGGATGAAGCACAAAATGCATAAGTCGCATGAAAGTACCGGGAGCTTCCGATAAACCCATAGGCATAACTAACCGCTCGTAGAAGTCAAATTTAGTTTTGAAAGCGGTTTTCCATTCGTCACCTTCTTGTATGCAGATTTGATAATAGCCACTTTTAAGATCAATTTTTGAGAAAATGGTTGCACCGCTAAGCTCATCTAGCATATCATCAAGGCGAGGTATGGGATGCCTATATCTAACGGTGATAGCATTGATGGGTCTAGAATCAGAGCACATGCGGAAACTACCATCTTGCTTGGGTACAAGGATAACCGGAACGACACAAGGGCTTAAGCTTTCATGTACATGGCCGTTGTCGATGAGTTGTTGTACTTGCCGTTGGATCTCCTTAGTTTCTTCGGGGTTGACGCGGTATGGAGCCTTGTTCGGAAGAGGTTCTCCGGGGATGAGGTCGATCCTATGTCCAATGCCACGTAGAGGGGAAGACCGGGAGGTAGCTCATCGGGGAAGACATCCTCGAATTCCTGCAACAAGTTAGAGAACACTAGAGGAAGAGGATTAGGAGTGTTAGTTTTTGCCACCTCATCTTTGCATAGGAGGACAAAGTGGATGATACTTGATGGGTTCTCACACACTTCTCTCATCTCTCTTTTTGTGGCTAGGAGTACTAACTTTTTCTCTCTTGGTGAAGAGTCGCTCCATTTTGGCTTGTGGCACTCACTTCCTTTTTGGTGGTTCACTCTCTCACTAGTATATCCACGATGGGTGGATGCTTGCTTGTCGGTGATCACTTGGCTTGGTGACATTAGTCGAAGCACATACTCCTTGCCCTTCATCTTGAAGCTATAGTGGTTGGTTCTTCCATTGTGGATGACTCCGCGGTCGAATTGCCAAGGTCGTCCCAAGAGAAGATGGCACATGGACATGGGAACCACGTCCCACTCCAAATTGTGCTCGTAAGCGCCGATCTTGAAGGAAACTTTCACCGTGTGCTCCATTTGAATTGTGCCGGAGTCACTTACCCATTGCACCTTGTAGGGACGAGGGTGCTTCTTCTTGACCAATTGCAGCTTGTAACATAGCTCTTCACTTGCCAAGTTGTGAAAACTTCATGCATGACGACTTTCACGAAACGCCCGTTAATGCCGGCCTTGGTGTGGAAGATGTGGCACCATTGGTCTTCTTCTTGGTGGTGTTGGAGTCTCAATACCTTGGAGACCACAAGAGAGGGACTTGAATCGTTGTCACAAAACACTTGATCATCTTCATCTTCGTTCACGCGCCGGTGCATGGCCACGTGTTGAAGGGCTTCCAGTTCTTCTTCACTCATCGAGTCATATGTGCCATCATCGTTGAAGATCATGGTTCGCTTGTTGGTGCATTCGAAAGACTTGTGCCCTCGGCCACCACATGTGAAGCACTTGAATGAACTTGTCTTGACGGAGTCGTTCGGTGGCGCCGAAGATGAGGGAGTCTTGGATTTGTAGGTGCTTGCCGGAGGACGAGTCGAGGAAGGCGTAGCTTGCTTGGAACTTGAATTGTCGCCAGTAATTGGTGATGCTTTAGTTGAGGTACGAGTTGCCAAAGTCGCGGGAGCTTGAGAGTAGGAGCCGTAGGTCTGGGACGAGTACTTGGTGTATTTTAAGTCATCTTGCACTTGACGCTCGGCCTTGGTCGCTTGATGAACTAGCTCGAGGAGGTTAGAGTATGGTTGGAAGTCGGCAATCCGCTTGATTGGGTGGTTGAGGCCGTTCAAGAAGCGTGCCATCGTTTGCTCATCGTCTTCCTTGATATTGGCTCGTATCATGGCAATCTCCATTTCTTGGTAGTATTCTTCCACCGTCTTCGTGCCTTGCTTGAGAAGTTGCAACTTCTTGAAGAGATCACGGGTGTAGTGTGTAGGCATGAAGCGGGCTCTGATGACATCCTTCATGTCCGCCCAAGTTGTGATTGGTGGCTCGCCTCTTGTTTGTCATCGCTCCATCACTTGTTCCCACCAAATGAGGACGTAGTCTTGGAACTCGAGGGAGGCCATGGCGATCTTCTTTTCCTCGTCGTAGTTGTGAAGACGGAATATCTTGTGCACCTTCAAGGCCCATGAGAGATATTCTTCGGGATCATTGCTTCCGGAGAACTTGGGCATGGTGAACTTGAGCTTTCCGTAGTGGAGTTCTTCATCATAGTGGAAATTTGGATGTTGCTCTTGACGAGGAGGAAGGTCCTCAAATTCTCGTTCCTCGTGATGTCGCTCTTGTCATGGAGGTGGACGAGGCATGTGCGCTTGGTTTTTCTTTCTTGTTGCTCTTCAAGTCGAGCGGCTTCTTCTTGTCGTGCTTGGCGAAGTGCATCTTCTTGCTCACGTACTTGGCAGTTGCGGTCTTCGACGGCTCTAGTGGCCTCGTTGAGTGTGCGTTGAGCTTCGAGTGCTTGAGCTTCACGTTCGAGGGCTTGTGCTTCACGGCGCTCTTGTGCTTGTCGGATGGCATCACCGTCTTGAGGTGGTTGACGCTGTACTGGAGGAGGTATTTGCTCTTGCTCCATTTCTTCTTGCTTTTGGTGTCGCGCCCTTTCACGTGCTCGGACTCGGTGTTGTAAGCCATTGCCATGGAATGGATTTTCTTGAGCTTGGCGATCTTGGGCTTCATGTTCGAGGGCTTGTGCTTCACGTTCGAGGGCTTGTGCTTCACGGCACTCTTGTGCTTGTCGGATGGCATCACCGTCTTGAGGTGGTTGACGCTGTACTTGTGGAGGTATTTGCTCTTGCTCCATTTCTTCTTGCTTTTGGTGTCGCGCCCTTTCACGTGCTCGGACTCGGTGTTGTAAGCCATTGCCATGGAATGGATTTTCTTGAGCTTGGCGATCTTGGGGGTCATCACGTCAAGGGAAACACGCTCGTGAGGACTTTCCTCGTAAGAGGAGTAGTCCAAAGATTGACGACTTGAGAGGTGGCTTGAGTGGCGCCGTCTTGACGAAAATGTCGAGGATGACGGGCGTCTCGCGATCTTGTTGTGCAATTCTTAAATTTGGGTGGTGAACTTGGCGTCGATGTAGTCGCGGTTCCTTGTTTCCGATTGCCGAAGGTCGGAGGCGAGTTGCCCCATGCGTTCACCCAATGCTTTGGTTTCTTGATGTAGCGCTCCTTGCGCGATGAAGAAGTGGTTCTTGGTGACGTAGTCGCTATCACCACCATTCTCCTCGAAAAGCGGGTTCGCCGACAAACTTGACCTATCCATCATAACCAAGTGGGGTGAGTAGGAAGATGAGAGAACAATACCGAAGTTACCTTTTCCAAAGATTGAGGATGTAACAAGTGTCACTGAATGTAATTCCACAATAGTAGAATTGGAACCGGGTTTGTTTCTCATACCTACAAGTAAAAGGCTTATGGAGTAGCTCGGTTAGGATGGTGGCAAAAATTTCAAGCAAATGTTAGTCAAGATATCGATAAGGTTTAGAAGGTTCACAAAAACGCGAGTAAAGCAAATAGATCAAACCCAAAGATATCACTAGGAACACACGCACGGAAGATAGATGGGAGCCGCACAACCAAGGAGTGAGCTCAAAATGTGTAACCACGGAAATGCTCTTGTTGTGTGAATGCTAGAGAGACGCTAGCTCGATTGCTCAAATGGGCATGATACGCTTGTGCACCAACCTATGAGAGAAACGTGTCGTCTTCAATCCCAACTATGCTATGTATGCGGTGACCAAGATGATATGACTATGCAAAATGGATCAATGCTATTGCTTACAAGCTCTCTCTTTCTCCTCTTTTGTTTAAAATATTTTCTTTTTTTCCCACTATGCTTGATGCTCGAGCCAAGTATGATATGAGACAAGTATGTAAGATATGCACGGAAGAGACTTATGGCACAAAGATGATAACACGTGATGAGGACATCAATACCATTGTTACACCCACAGCCCCTACTACTACATATACTGGACCAATTACTAGAGCTCGCGCACGCCAATTAAATTATCACGTACTTTCGTTTCTTGGTAATGATTCTAATGTTCATGAGAATATGATGCTGCCTAAATTGGATACATTTGTTTTGCTTAAAATGAAGGGCCTGGCATGGATAAAAGGGTGAACACTAGAGCACGAACAAGCATGGAGTTGATGACATGCGCAAGGGGAACAAGAACGGAGTTACAAGTGATGATTTCAGGACTTTGAAGCCACCATAATGAGTGCATGAAGCCTTGGACAAAATATACAAGATGCCACTTCATAAACTTTGTCCAGAGGCTATTCTAGGTGCTGCGTCTCCTTATTATTGGGCCAGGCCCATGTATTTTTGAAATACTTAAGTATAGGTTGTTTTTAGAGTCCGTATGTGTGGGGAAACAAGACTTAGGGTTGGTTTCGGACCCCTCCTCCAAGGGCCACGAAATTCCCCCCTCTTCCTCCATATATACAGCCCTTAGGGCGTCATTTAGACTTTGGGTTTCGTTTAGATCAAAAGTTCGCCATAGCTGCAACTTCGCGTACTTCGTTTGTGTTCAACGACCAGACCAAGGCGTCACAGAACCCCACCTTCATTAATAAAGCTTTCCTCTTATATTCGCAATATCCAGATTGCAATCTTAATTTCTTGCTTGTTCTTCGTTTGCTCGGAGGAAACAAGCCCTCATGGTCAGGTTGATCGTTCTCCGGCGTGGTCAATAACCCTCGGAAGTTGGTTTAGCGATTGCTAAGGCGCGACGTCTCGCACGTTCGTAGTCGGATCGTCAAGGTCGACTCCCACAAAAAACGATAGCCACCATCTCATCGAAACATCGGGACACCTTTGCCTCTATCAAGTGGGTATCAGATTTTCAGGTTGCTCGGTGAGATTTTACAGTTTTTCATAGTTTAGATCGAGTCTGTTTTTCATACCTACAGTCCACGAAAAAGCCAAAAAAAATTTAGGGTTAGTTCATCCTATCCGAACCAATCTGAGCCTTTGCATAATATTTTCTGTATTTGCTTTGTTGATTTTGCGGTTGCATCGTCGTGTCAAGTTGTTGGTCTTAGCGTCTAGTCCTTTAGAGTTTCGAGTTATGTTCACAGGTTGTCACGTCGCCGCTGCCATATATCACCACCGCATCATCATCGCTGCTGCCATATACCACCACCGCACCAACTTCTTCACCGTTGCCATATACCACAACCACATATTCACCGCCAATCCGAGTCCATATACGCCACCACATATCCGCCGCCATCGCGCCAATCCGAGTCCACCTGCAACATATATTCGCCACCAGTCCGAGTTCCACCAGATTCATCTCCGCCACCAGTCCGAGATTCCACCAGATCCCTCTCCGCCACCAGTCCTAGTCCGAGTCCAGTAATTGTTGCTTTGGTTTGGATTTCCAGATCACGCGATACTCCGAGTCATGACAAAGTAGGACTCCCAAACTTCCGAGCCATCCCCAGAAGAAAAATAGTTCCAGTTTAAAAAAAACTAAGTCTGGAAAATTCTGGCTAGGCAGTTTTTAGACCATTTGTAGACTTCTTCGGAAAAAAAATTGTTCCGGAGCAAAAAAAAGGAAAGAAAGTGCAAAAAAAAAGAGAAAAAAAAGAGAAAAAAAATCCAGAGTGTGCTCCTCCCTTGTTTACGTGCAGCGCCGTGATTTTGTTAGTGTTCTAGACTCGCGTCTCTAGCACGGTCTAGCCTAGGACCAGCACAGTACCGTCACTGAGCGTTTATTCAACTTTGCATCTCTGAATTGATTATTGCTGACCCTTTTCCTACCATATTATAAGCCTCCCTAGGTCCACATACATCTACGTCGTGCGTTTGACTCTCCACAGTAATCGCTCTATCCAAGCTTTGAGAGTTTTGACTACATCGGTTGCCGGTCACCGCTTTCTTCTTTGGGTAAGAACTGGAAAGAATTTGAGATTTGCTTGACGGATTTTTGACTGTCCACCACACAACCACCACCACATCCTAGTAGTCTGTCGAATCATATTCTTGTGTGTTTCTATTATCGCTAACCATGGCAGGATCACAAGCATTTAGACCGACCGGGAGAACATGACAAACAAAGCGCTACATGATAAGTTTCAACAAATGATGAGTGGGCAGGTGGACGATGTGCTAAATAGATTTGAAGAGGCCATGGAGAAGATAGATGGCATTGAGAAGGCGTTGAAACAAAGCTCGATACCAAGTTTAATGAATTGCTCATGGCGTCTACCACCACCACCACCGGCGGCACCTAACGCACCTCTACTACAACAACAAGGACTACCTCCACATGTGAAACAGCCCTCCGCCGAAGCTTCCCGTGTCCCTCTTGACTGGCCAAGCTGCTTTGGTGCTGCTTTGTTGATACTACGTGGCTCATGCTGCTGCGGTGGGGAGGATGATTATGTGAGAGATTACGAGGATGAGGTTGATCAACATCGATTTTACGTGCAACCACCAGCACCACAACCACCAGGTCGTCCACATGCAAATAATGGCAATGTTCGGGCTCCCCTTCAGTCTGAGATCATGACCATCTCCCTAAACTGAAATTGAATATTCCACCATTTGAGGGTAGATATGTTCCTGATATATATCTTACTTGGGAGTTAGAAACTGAACAACGATTTACATGTTTACAATATCACGAGGAGAGGCGTGTTCTGCTGCTGTTTGTGCTTTCACTAGCTTTGCATGTGTTTGGTGGTCCGAACATTGTAGATTATATCCTGTTCCAGCTACTTGGGCTGCTTTGAAAACTGCTATGCGTACTCGTTGGGTTCCACCATATTATCAACGTGAATTACTTCAAAAATTGCAGCGCTTAAGACAAGGAAAAAATTCGGTAGAAGAATATTATCAGGAATTACAAACTGGCTTGATTAGATGTGGTATTGTTGGGTAAGAACTGGTAAGGATTTGAGATTTGCTTCACGGATTTGTGACACCCACCACCACCTCTTGTTAGTAGTCTGTAGGATCATATTCTTGTGTGTTTCTATTGCTGCTAACCATGCCAGGATCACAAGCCGACGAGACTGACTGGGAGAACATGACGAATAAGGAGTTGCATGATAAATTTCAGCAAATGATGAGTGGACAGGTGCAAGATGTGCTAAACAGATTTGAAGAGGCCATGGAGTATATAGATGGCATGTATAAGACATTCGAAATAAAGCTCGATAACAAGTTTAATGAATTGCTCGCGCGTCTTCCACCACCATCACCGGCTGCACCTAACTCACCTCTACAACAACAATAACAACAACGACTACCTCCACGTCGCGAAACAGCCCTCCGCCGAGCGAGCCGTGTTCCTCTTACGCTTGGCCAAACTGTTGGTGCTCTTTGTTGATACTACGTGGCTCCTGCTGGCGATGCGGAGGAGGATGATTATGTGGGAGATTACGAGGATGAAGTTGATCAAAATCAGAACTACGTACACCCACCAGCACCACAACCACCAGGTCGTCCACATGCAAATAATGGCAATGTTAGCCCCCCCCCCCCCGTCAGTTATGAGATCATGACCATCTCCCTAAACTGAAATTGAACATTCCACCATTTGAGGGTCGATATGTTCCTGATATATATCTTACCCTCATTTTCCCTCATATTTGTTGGTTTGAGAGTTCCTCTTGTGTTTTCCCTCATTTTCCCCTCGTGTTCTTCGTGTTCTTAGTTGGGATGCGCTCCTTTCGTGAAAGATCGGCCGTTTAGGGTCTCACCCTACATCATCTTGGTATGATGAGCCACGTTGATCACGATTTCGGAGCCTCCCCTCTTCGTTTTCTAGCTTGATTTTGTTGCTTTTCGTCCTAATCCGAAAATACCCACAAAAATAGCCCAATTTTTTTCTTGTGATTTGTGAGTTTTGATGAAGTTTTGTTGGTTTTGATCTGTGAATTTGTTGTGTTGCAAGTGGATCTTACCTTTCCCACCATCTCCACCTCGCAATCCATCCAAAATTCGTGAAATCATCGAATTTGACCCCGTTTTCCAGTTCATCCCGAGCCATCTCCGAGCACAGTTGACCCACCCGGATCATCCGGCTTCCTCTGCCGAAACTACATTTTCTGCAGTTTTTACCCACCAACACCTACGCCTCCGCATACCCGCTTCGACCACTACCGCCTAACTTCCGCAAACCCTTTCAATACACCAAGCCCTACCACCACTTGACCGCTACCAACTCCGACACATTTTGCAGCATTTGGTTTTGATAATTTGAGTTGTGTCTCACCGTTTCCTAACGTGTTTCGGCTACTTAGGGACGGTTCGACATCAACATCACCACCGCTCATCTTCGCCAAGAACTACTACGAACAGCTACATCATATTGGTATCAACCTCATATTGGTATCATGATATCATCTTACTTTCTTGCATTTGCATTGATAACCCCATAGCCTTACATTTGCGTCACTTACCCATCAAGACTAGCCTTTGAGTATTGCCGACAACGTGACTTGTGCACATTAGTGATCATACTTCCCATCGCATACATATCACCTCATCGGGTTGCATATCTCGGTATCATCTCTTGTGTCACAAAGTTGTCATCGCATACACAATTGCTATCTTTGTTCGTCAAGCACTGCATGAGAAAAGAGATCAACACGCAACGAGCCAAACAAGCTTTTAAGCAAAAGGGAAAGATAAGAAAAGAGCTTATAAGCAAGAACCATAGCATCATACAACATTAAGATTGTCATACTCAATCATCTTGGATCATATCATTGGAACATCATACATAGAGCATACTTAGGATAGAAGTCATTGCATTTTTGCTTAGTAGGTTGTGCACAAGTTTGTATCCGCCTATTGTGCAATGGTGCTAGCGTCTCTCTAGTGTTGTGCAACAAGAGCATTTTCGTGGATTCCACATTTTGGCTCATTCCTTGGTTGCACGACCCCACTTATTCTTTTGCGTGTGTGTTTCCGTGTATTCTTTTTGATATTAGTCTACTTGTTGCATTTACAACTTGCGAATCTTTTCCAAGATTATTGAGTCTTGCTTACTATCACATCAAAAAAATTGTGCCACCATCCTAACCAAGCTCCACCATAAGCTTTTACTTGTGTAGGTGTGAGAAACCGACAAGAATTGGTACCAATTGTGCTATTTCCTTGTTACACATTGAGTGATGATTGATCCATCTTCAACATCGGTCAAGGTACATTTGGTATAAGTTATTCTCTTTCTCCCACTCACATATTTTGTTGCATTCATGGATAGGCCAAGTACTTGTACCGACCCACTCTTCCTCAAGCAAGACAACGATCCGAACAACTACGTCACCAAACTACACCTATTTGGAACGCAACGAGCCTTGCATGAAGAGCAACTAGCAATGAGCGACCGCATCGACAACCTCGCCACCGACTTGCGACTCTTTGAGCAACGTACAAGAGACTACTTCGACAACAAGCTCGATTAACACAAGCACGAGAATGACGCAAGAATGGACGAGATTCGCGCCTTGTTGGTCAACCGCTCTTCTACCACTTCGTCCTACTCAAGATGAAGCCACTTGAGTCGACACTCCGACGACACCATCTCCGGTTCAAGTACCCCGACATCGAATACTCTTCGTCGTGCCGCGCGTCAAGATCGTCAAGCCAACCGCAATCCTCTACACGACACCGACTCTCAAGAGCATCGACATCATCAAAACCAAGCTACATTTGCGTAAGCACAAGAACGACAACGTCAACACCAACAAGAACAAGAGGAGTGAGCGCGACAACACCAAGATGCACAAGGTGTCGAGGCACAACGACAAGAACAACAACTCCGTGAAGCTCAAGCCCTTGAGGCACAACGTGCCCTTCGAGATTCAAGTCGAGCCGTAGCCACGCGCAACCGGCAAGCTCGTCAGCAACAAGAAGCGCTTTGCCGTGAAGTCCAAGAAAGGATTTATCAATCACGTGTGCATCGTCAAGTTCCTCAAGCTCCTCGTCAAACTCGACAAGCTCCTCCACAAGCTAGACAAGAACATCAAGTTCATCGAGAGCATGAAGACAATGAAAATCCTCCAAGACAAGAGCAACATGAGGTCGACAACCCTCCTCGCCAAGAGCAACATGAGTTTGTCAATCCTCAATGACATGGGCGTCATCATCCTCGACCCCAACACAATGAAGAGCAACGATACAACAACCTAAAGTTCACCATGCCCAAGTTCACCGGAAGCAATGACCTCGAAGAGTACATATCATGGGCATTGAAGGTTGACAAAATCTTCCTCCTGCACAACTATGAAGAAGAGAAGAAGATCGCGATGGCATCCCTTGAATTCCAGGACTATGTCCTCATTTGGTGGGAACAAGTCATTGAGCGCCGAGTGGCAAGAGGTGAACCACCCATCACTACTTGGGCGCAAATGAAGGATGTCATGAGAGCACGATTCATGCCAAACTACTACAACCGTGACCTCTTCAAGAAACTCCAACTCCTCAAGCAAGGAACCAAGAGCGTTGAAAGAGTACTACAAGGAAATGGAGATTGCCATGATAAGAGCCAATGTCACGGAAGATGATGAGCAAACTATGGCACGTTTCTTGAATGGACTCAATCAACCTATCAAGAAGATCGCCGACTTCCAACCATACTCGAACCTCATCGAGCTAGTGCACCAAGCCACCAAAAAAGAATGCCAAGTGCAAGATGACTTCAAGTACGCCAAGTTCACATCCAAGTCCTATGGCCTCTCCAACAATCAAGCTTCAACTACTCCAACAACTTCTACCTCAACCAAGCCATCTACAAGCAACGGCGACAAGTCAAGTTACAAGAAAACTTTGACAACCTCAAGTCGTCCTCCTACTACAAGCAACTTCAAGCCGAGAGCTTCACCATCACCTACCCCAACCGATGAGACCATCAAGACTAGTTCCTTCAAATCCTTCACATGCGTCGGCCGAAGCCACAAGTCCTTCGAGTGCACAAACAAGCGCACCATGATCCTCAACGACAACGGAACCTATGACTCAATGAGTGAAGGAGAAATGGAAGCCCTTGAGCAAGTGGCCATGCATCGGCAAGTGCACAACAAAGATGAAGATGATCAAATCTTTTGTGATGAAGATTCAAGCCCCGCTCATGTTGTCTCCAAGGTCTTGACTCTTTGATGTAGGGTAGAACCCTAGTGACCCGATCTTTCACGAAAGGAGCGGATCCCTACGAGGAACGTGATGAACATGAGGGGGAACACGAGGAAAAGGCGAGGGGAACACGGGAGAAATCACTCAACCAACAAGAATAGATCACACATGCGCTAGATCGATGAACACAAAGGCAGGTACAAGATCCAAAGTCAACAACGAACGATACAAACGGTAACCGGTTCTTCTCCGTATAGGAGGTCTTGATGGGGCCACCCAAGAGGGGGTCTTGAATCCACGAGGATCTTCTCCGTAGAGGGGCCGCGGTCACTCTCGAAGAGACGATCTGGTATGGATGAGCTAAATCTATCCTCACAAATGAGCTACTACTTTGCTAACCCTAAAAATGGGGAGGAGGAGGTCTATTTATAGCCCAAGGGGCGAAGGGGTAAGTGAAGAGACGAAACGGGTACACGGGGCTCGGCCCAAAGTCACGCACGCAGGCGGTGGCTGGATGATCCGGGAGCTGGTCCGGATGATCCGGGCTTCGGGGGGTCCGGATGATCCGGGTCGGCGTCCAGATGGTCCGGAAGTGGTGGAATAGCTGCGGGAGGGCCGGATGTCCGGGTCCTGGTCCGGACCTCCGGGTGTGGCCGGATGATCCGGGCCTGGGTCCGGATGATCCGGCTTCGAGGGGGCCGATTCTGTTGATTCTGTGGGCTTCAGGTGCAATTATCCGGATCGTCCGGTCCGGGGTCCGGATCATCCGGGCTAAGGCCGGATCGTCCGGACGGTGGTCCGGATCGTCCGGGCTTCTGCTGACTTAGCCCTTTTCCTTCTCCGTCTTCACGTCCATCTTCCTCTTCGGATTCTCCTTGCTCCTTGGTGTCTCCATGGGTAACCCCTTGATACCTGAGTATACACAATGTCTCCGTTTGAGGTAGTAGCCATGTCTCATGGTCATCAAAGTGAAATTGTGAGAGGAGAGATGTCACCTCGGTCTCGAGAGCTCTTGCACGTGATCAAGTCATGGGTCCATTAGGAACTTGATGAGATGATGGTAGGTCCATGGGGATGACCTTGGGATGCTCCGCATCATCTCCCCTCCCTTGGGAAAGATCCGACCTCGGATTGAAATCCTCATCACCATGGTACGGGGAGAGATCTTTCACATTGAAGATGTCGCTCAAGGAGTACTTGTCACGTGGGATGTCGATCTTGTATGTGTTGTTGTTGTAGCGTGCAAGCACCTTGAATGGTCCATCGTCTCGTGGTAGAAGCTTGGACTTGCGTTCGTTGGGGAAGCGTTCCTTGCGAAGGTGTATCCACACAAGATCTCCAGTGTTGAATATCATGGGTTGCTTTTTTACGTTGAGCTTCGTCGCGAGTCGTTGTACTTGGCACTCAATGATGTGCCTTGTATCTTCATTAGTTTTCTTGAGGTGGTTGACTCGGGCACTCGCGTCCATGTTTGTGCGCTCTTGGAGTGGTAGGGGTAGTATGTCCAATGGGGACAATGGGTTGAAACCATAGACGACTTCGAAGGGGGACTTGCCGGTAGTCGTGTGTCTTTCTCGGTTGTAGGCGTACTCGGCGATCGGTAGGTACTCCTCCCACTCCTGGATGTTCCTCTTGATTAGCACGCGAAGAAGGGTGGAGAGCGTACGATTTGTCACCTTCGTTTGGCCGTCGGTTTGTGGATGATATGCCGTGGAGAATAGTAGCTTGATTCCGAGCTTGGCGCATAAGGTCTTCCAAAAGTAACTCAAGAACTTGACGTCGCGGTCCGAGACCATCGTCTTGGCCACTCCATGAAGTCGCAATATTTCCCTACAAAAAAGATTGGCAACATGTGAAGCATCGTCTATCTTGTTGCAAGGAATGAAATGAGCCATTTTGGAGCACAACAACAAAAACGGAATCCTTGCCGTTTCGAGTTCTAGGCAAAGCAAGCACAAAGTCCATGCTAATATCTTCCCATGGTTGATATGGAATTGGAAGTGGCATATAGAGGCCATGAGATTGGGCTTTAGACTTAGCTTTGCGACATGTAGAACATCGGTTGGTGAAGCGATTGACGTCATGCATCTTGGCCAAAAGTAGTTCTTTGAGAGCGTAGCAAATGTCTTGTCGCGTCCAAAGTGTCCCATGAGTCCGCCTCCATGAGATTCCTGCAAAAGCAATAAACGAAGAGAGGACTCGGGTATGCAAAGTTTGTTAGCTCTCATAAGATATCCATCTTTGATGTAGTATCGATCCCAAGAGGTATGCGTCAAACACTTTGCATAAGGAATAGCAAAAGTAGGATCATGTTCATACAAGTATTTTATGTGCTCAAAACCAATGACATTCAACTCAAGTGTATTGACAAGCATGAATATACGGGAAAGCGCATCCACCACAACATTTTCTTTTCCTTTAATGTACTTGATGACATAGGGAAATGACTCAATAAATTCACTCCATTTAGCATGACGCTTGTTCAACTTAGTTTGGCCCTTAAGGTATTTAAGTGTTTCATGATCGGTATGTATGACAAACTCATGAGGTCTAAGATAATGTTCCCAAACATGTAGCACATGTACTAAAAGCATGCAATTCTTTGTCATAGATGGGATAGTTAAGTTGAGCACCGGATAGTTTTTCACTAAAACATGCAATGGCTCGTTTTTCTTGCATCAAAACTTCGCCAATTCCGGTACCACTTGCATCACAATGAACCTCAAAAGTTTTGTCAAAATTGGGCAAAGCAAGAATCGGAGCATGAGTAAGCAAAGATTTGATGATGCGGAGCATCCTACGGTCATCTCCATGTACACCTTCATGGCACAACAAGCCCCAAGTGGACCTACCGGACTTAAGGTGAACCCGCTCTTCTTCGAGAATATTATGAATATCCATTGGACTTGCTTGCTACCTCACCAAAGTGCTCTATATGTCCTTAGATACGAAGACCGACGACCACAAGCTGGCGAGGGACACCCCATAGGAGTTGGAGAAGGACCCCACGGCCACAAGGATCAAGACGGAGTGCTACAACAGCAAAACTGGAAGTCCCTGGTGACCGATGCAAGACGTGGGCCCCCAAGACCCCGTGCCCACGGGCTACTCAGGGAGTTGGCCCTGGAGCACCCAGTGTGCACGGGCCCAACTTACCCCATGCGCACGGGCTCATCAGGATGGACGGTTTTGATCTCCAATCTGAGCCCCTCTTCCTCCACTTCGTCCCCAAGACTATATATTCCGTACCTAGGGCTATGTTTAGGGTTAGCAAAGGATATGTTAGACATATGAGAGCTTTGCTCCATGGATCCACTCCACTAGGAGATCAAGACCTCCTCTTGGAGTGACCTAGCTCAAGACCCCCTCATGTGTGGCCCCTATCAAGACCTCCTCACGGAGAAGAACCCGGTTACCTCTTGTATCGTCCTTTGTTGATCGTGGATCATGTATCTCTCTTTGTGTTCATCGTTCTAGCGCATGTGTAATCAAATCTCGTTGGTTTTAGTGATTCTCTTGTGTTTTCCCTGTGATTTCCCTCGTGATCCTCCGCTTGTTCTTCGTGTTCATCGTAGGGATCCACTCCAAACGTGAAAGATCATCCCCATAGGGTTTCACCCTACATCATATGGTATCATGAGCCACGTTGATCACGTTTTTGGAGCCCCTACCCCGTGTTTTCTAGCTTGATTTTGTTGTTTTTGTCCTAAATTCGAAAATTTCCCCACCAAAAATAGCCCCAATTTTTTTTGTGATTTGTTGGTTTAGTGTGATTTTGTTGGATTTGATCCACGGATTTGCTTGGTTTCAAGTGGATCTAGCTTTCATCCACCTTCCCCTACCTTCCACCCTTCGAATTTGACCCCAATTTCGAAATTCCCCACGGATCCGGAGCAGTTCATCCGCTCTCAGAGGACCCCGTGCGCACGGGCCATCGGGACCCCGTGCACACGGGCCTGTCAGACCCCGTGCGCACGGCCCTTCCAGTGCATTTCTTCTGCGGTGCCTTCCACCTCCCACCCTCCCATACCACCCCCTACTCCCCAGCCACGAGATCCATCCGCTTGGAGCCCAGATCAGGACGAAATCCGCCAAACCCGCATGTCCCAGGTGACCCGGTGCCCTCGGCGTGTGTACCGTGCGCACGGCCCCCCCAGGCGAGCCACGAGCAGTTCAACGTTTCGGCCATAACTTCCACATCCGGAGTCCAATTTCCGCGTTCTTTAGCTCGTTGAGTAGCTATTGACATCCACCATCCACCTAGTTAGGTTCCAACACCATTTGACTCCATCAAAATTTTGACACTTTGGCTTCTTTGCGTAGGCCTTCCACCACATCATCCGCATAGCCACCACCATAGCCTTCCGCAACTTAACCCTATTTTGTTTAAGCTTGTTTGAATTGTGTGTTGTGTCTCCTAAGGTGTTTCGGCTACTTAGGGACGGCTACTTCAACATTGACTCGCATAACCCATCATTCCACTTCCGCATTGCCTAGTGCAACACCACTGCTTTCCGCTACCACCATTTGACATTTGTCATTTGAGATTTTGAGTTCGCGGTTTTTCCGTTTCCTAAGGTGTTTTGGCTACTTAGGGATGAGTCACCATCATCTTGGTATCTACATCAAGAACACCGCCACTCATCATCGCAAAGGACGGTAACCTCGACGACACCATTGTATATTCCCCTTGCAATTGCATTGATAACCCCTAGCCCATTTTGTGTTACTTGCCTATCGAGACTAGCCATTTGAGTATTGCCGGGCCACGTTACTCGTGCACATTAGTGATCTACACCTTCCATTGCATACATACCATATCATATTGGTATCATATCATCCATTGTGTCACAATATCGTTCCCGCATATACACTATAGCTATCTTGGTTTGTGCATTGTGCAAAAGTGGCGATAGAGAAAAAAAGAAAAAAAAGAAGAAGAATAAGCTTTTAAGCAAAAGAAAAGAGAGAGCAAAGAGCTTGTAAGCAAGTGCCATAGCATCATACCCCATTGCATATAAGATTGTCATATCCGATCATCTTGGATCAAACACCGGGAACCATCCA
Source organism: Aegilops bicornis (assembly GCA_021605145.1). Lineage (NCBI taxonomy): Eukaryota > Viridiplantae > Streptophyta > Magnoliopsida > Poales > Poaceae > Aegilops > Aegilops bicornis. Next base: position 210,550,390 of record CM038669.1, on the reverse strand, counting down.
TACATAGCATACTTGGGATAGAAGTTTATCCATCTTGCATCTTATAGGTTGTGCACAAGTGTCGTATCCGCCTATTGAGCAATCGTGCTAGCGTCTCTCTTGAGTTGTGCAACACGAGCGTTTTGGTGGATTCCACATTTTGAGCTCATTCCTTGGATGCACGACCCCATTTATCTATCCGTGTGTGTGTTTCCGTGTGCCATTCTTTGCTATTGGTCTACTTGTTTCACTTGCGAATTTGTGAATCTTTCCAACATTATTGACTCTTGCAAACATTTTTGCATCAAATTTTTGTGCCACTATCCTCACCAAGCTCCACCATAAGCCTTATTTGTGTAGGTGTGAGAAACCGACAAGAATTGGTACCAATTGTGCTATTTCCTTGTTACACATTGAGAGATCATTGATCCATTTTCAACATCGGTCAAGGTACATTTGGTATAAGTTCTTCTCTTTATGTCACTCATATTTGCTCGAGTCTTGTGATGGATAGGCAAGGCATTTCCTCTCCGGTCTTCGACAACAACGACGGCGCGAACAACTACAACACGAAATGCAAGGAGCACAATCCACCTTGCAAGAGCGCATCGAGAACTTCTCCATCAACATTCATCTCTCCGAAGCAAGGAAAAGGGACTACATCGATAACAAGCTTGCCACACAAAAGGAGGAGCAAGATGCAAGGATGGAAGAAATTCGGGCCTTGATCAAATCTTCTTCCCCTTCGTCATCTTCAAGGCGGCGACGTTCAAGCCACAAGTCTTCGGGGCGCCCATGCGATGCAAGCGCAAGTCGTCCACATCTAGATGGTGACCACCATCACGTCCATGATCAACATCGTCATGAAGGGCAAGTCACCTCCAAGCATCATGTGCACGACGACGACGAACAACATCTCCTACGAGCTCAAGCACGACAACGACATCATCATCATGAAGATGCCCCACAAACGCAAGTGCACAAGTCCCAACAAGCCCTACTTCACGCCAAGTCCAAGCTTCAAGAGAACACAAGAAGACCGCGAGACGACCACCACCAAGAAGACGCTACGGCTACATCAACCACTTCGGCATCTTCGCCAAGTGTTCTCAAGGCATCTTCGCCTTTGGACGTACGGCATCTTCGCCTACTTCCCGTGAGTTCGCCTACTTCGACAACTTCAACAACAAGGCGACCACCTACGAGCGAGGGTGACACTTCCATCTTCCGAAGCCCCTCAAGGAAGATGGCCGAGCATGGGACACTCCCTTCGGTCATGGAAACGAGCTACGAGGTGCCACCTCATATGGGCCTCCAACAACAAGACGGTGACAAGAAGGTTGAGCATGGGACTATCCCTTCAACCAAGGCGATGATAGTAGTTGAGCATGGAGACATTTGCACCAACATCTCTCCGACACCCACATATCATGAGATGACCCAATTGCCATGTGAGGAGAGCCACCAACCCATGCGTGAGATGAGTGACTCCACCATATATGACATTGAGTGCATTTCTTATGAGAGGATGAGTGTGACCACCACTAGCCCCACACATGAGAGCATGTCACACATCCTATGTGAGGTTGAGCGCCATTTGAGTGACTCCACCAACCATACGAGTGAGAGCATCCAAGAGGGAGTGAGTGAGCCACAACACCTAGTGAGTGAGGTAGTTGACACGGCACATGAGGCCACTATGATTTCTAACGACTTACACTCTACTCCTAGTGTGTTTTGTCATTTGGTGCTAGGTCTCCTACATGACGACACGCCTACCATTGATGAGTCCATTTCTCCATTGGAGACGACGATGGCCATGATGGACGATGATGCACACCCCACATGGTTCCATCAAGATGAAGATGACATCGAATGGATCTTCAACACCTCACCTACAACACATGAGCGACCTTCCAAAGGTAACATAGGTGATGGTGCTTCTCTTGACATCGATTGCTCCCATGATGTTGACCCACCTATTACCATGCTTCATACTAGTGAAACTTCGTCATGCTTTGACTTACCTATTTATGATGAATATGATGATGAGCATGTTGAGTTGCCTAGTTGGGATGCTATGCTTCATAGGATATCGTGTGAAAATTCTATTGGTCACATCATGTTTGACAATCCATTGACCTTGTCATATGCTATGAGTGAGATCTCCCATATAGCCTCATTTCAATCTCAACATAGTAACTATGCATGCCCCATTAAAATAAATCCCATTTGCACTTATGGCATAGATGACAAGTTGATGGTCATTGGCTTTTGTTTTTCATGTGATGATATTGCCATGCTTCCTTTACATGATTTGCGCAATTCATCTACTATGTCATGCCATGATCACATTTTTCCAAATATGCATTGTTTTGGATGTTGTCAACTTCTCCATGTGAAGTTTCCACTAATGCTCATGAGGAGACCCCCATAGTTTCCTCGTACATATTAGGAGATCTTAATACATTTCATACTTGGCATGATTCCCATGATAGTGTACACCATATGCATTCCATGAATAACAATGCAATAGGTATTTCCCATGATGCATTACACAATTTGAGTCTCCATTATGCTATACATAACAACAAACCTATCATGATGGATGACATGTTTCTATATCACGCATCTCATTTATATGAGGATTGGATATTTGGTGCTAACCAACACAAGCACATATGCATCATGATGGATGATGCGTACATCTACCACGCACACACAATTTTCCCTTTATCTTTGTTTTGTGTAGGTATTCACGTATACTCGTCAACTTCTCAATCCCAAGAGTTGATGAAACGAGCTCTTGAGAGCAACGATGCTTTGGGATCCCGTGGACTATCCTTACCACCGCTACCTTCGTGCAAGGACTACGCGCATCTCTTCTACTTGGCTCTCACACGGCTATGGGCCATTTACCACTTTTCACCTTATGCTCATTTTCCTGTGTTCACTTTGCATGCTATGCTTGCTTTTATGCCTTTGCCATGCAATTGTGACCCATTCTTGCATCTATCCATGTTTCATCATTATGCTACTTCTATGTGTATTTGCATGCTTGGTGGAGATCCTTGTTGCTATTGCCATGTTTATCATGTGCCCCATGCTATTGATGATTGTTGTGTTGGGAGAGTCATGATGCCCCATTGCTATTTACATATGGCCTCTCGCCAATACATTCATGCCATTCTACTCATATCTTGCTTTCATGCTTATTCTATGACATGTGAATTATTCATGCCCACTATTTGCACCAATGACATGTTTGCCATGATTCCTGCTAGTATGTTGCATCTTTGCACTACTAGCATGCTTGACTTGATCGCTATGATAGCCCGCTATGTTGCATCACCCATGTTCCACTATTACTTGCTTTCTTGGGTTGATCGCACCTATGTTCATGCCTCTCACATGATTTATATTGATCATTGTCTCTTGTCTCCATTACGTGCATCTCTCATATCACCTTGTATTGAGGACCAACTTGCTATGCTTATTGATCTTGGAGACTTGGACACTTTACTTGTGAAGCATGCTTATTTGATTGAGCCTATTGTATTTGGTTGTTCTCGCATCATATGCCTCCATACTATGAAATGCTCCCTTGTACCTTCTTATGGTGAGCTTGATGCATACACTTGTTGGGTATATCTCCCCTCGAATGATAGGTCTTGCATTTGCACTACCCTCATTTGTTTTTCCAAGTGTTTGTCATGTTCTTTCATTTTGGAGGATTCACAAGGCGGTGCCGTTATGTGACTTATTGGTTATGTGAAGGCATGCATGATGTACGACTCCAACATCTTTGGGAACTTTCTTGAGGTGAACTCCTTCTCTTTGAGCCATCCTCACATACGCATATTGAATGGGCCATACTTTCATTGTTGTTTCCTTCTTCTTGTCTACATGATACATATATTGGATGGAGGACCGACATTGGAGATGGACACTATGGACCTTCAAGTTGAGGAGTGCCACGGCATCGACCTATGGTACATCCATGCCTACCGTGTACATGGCGATACGGTTTACGATCCGAGGACGGATCTTTACCAAGGGGGAGGAGATGATGCGGAGCATCCTACGGTCATCTCCATGTACACCTTCATGGCACATCAAGCCCCAAGCGGACCTACCACACTTAAGGTGAACCCGCTCTTCTTCGAGAATATCATGAATATCCATTGGACTTGCTTGCTACCTCACCAAAGTGCTCTATATATCCTTAGATACAAAGACCGACGACCACAAGCTGGTGAGGGACACCCCATAGGAGGTGGAGAAGGACCCCAAGGCCACAAGGATCAAGACGGAGTGCTACAACAGCAAAACTGGAAGTCCCTGGTGACCCCGTGCGCACGGGCCCCCAAGACCCCGTGCCCACGGGCTACTCAGGGAGTTGGCGCTGGAGCACCCCGTGCGCACAGGCCCAACTTACGCCGTGCGCACGGGCTCATCAGGATGGACGGCTGTGATCTCCAATCCGAGCCCCTCTTCCTCCACTTCGTCCCCGAGACTATATATTCCGTACCTAGGGCTATGTTTAGGGTTAGCAAAGGATATGTTAGACATATGAGAGCTTTGCTCCATGGATCCACTCCACTAGGAGATCAAGACCTCCTCTTGGAGTGACCTAGCTCAAGACCCGCTCATGGGTGGCCCCTATCAAGACCTCCTCACGGAGAAGAACCCGGTTACCTCTTGTATCATCCTTTGTTGATCGTGGATCGTGTATCTTTCTTTGTGTTCATCGTTCTAGCGCATGTGTAATCGAATCTCGTTGGTTTTAGTGATTCTCTTGTGTTTTCCCCGTGATTTCCCTCGTGATCTTCCGCTCGTTCTTCGTGTCCAAACGTGAAAGATCATCCCCATAGAGTTCCACCCTACATCATATGGCATGATGAGCCACGTTGATCACGTTTTTGGAGCCCCTACCCCGTGTTTTCTAGCTTGATTTTGTTGTTTTTGTCCTAAATTCGAAAATTTCCCCACCAAAAATAGCCCCAATTTTTTTTGTGATTTGTTGGTTTAGTGTTGATTTTGTTGGATTTGATCCATGTATTCGGTGTTTAGCAAGTAGATCCACCCCTCTACCACCTTCCCCTACCTTCCATCACTCGAATTTGACCTCACCTTGGATTTTCCCCACGGATCCGGAGCAGTTCGTCCGCTCTTAGAGGACCCCGTGCGCACGGGCCATTGGGACCTCGTGCACACGGCCTCCCGTGCACACGGGCCTGTCAGACCCCGTGCGCATGGCCCTTCCAGTGCGTTTCTTCCGCGGTGCCTTCCACCTCCCACCCTCCCATACCACCCCACACTAGTGCAGAACCGGGCAATAGCACCGGTTCGTAAGGCCCTTTAGTGCCGGTTCCACAAACGGCACTAAAGTGTGGTCACTAAAGGCCCCCCCCTTTAGTACCGGTTCAGCACGAACCGGTGCTAAAGGCCAACCACGTGGCACGAGGCAGCTCAGGGGTCGGAGTTTTTAGTACCGGGTTGGTAACACCAACCGTACTAAATGTTTGTGGGTTTTTGTTTTATTTTTATTTTTCAATTAAATTTGTGTTATCAATTTAATTCTTTTTCGCTTTCTTTGGTATTTTACGATACTACACATTCTACACGTTATGTATATATATATATATATATATATATATATATATATATATATATATATATATAAAATAGAATTTCTAGTAGAACCAATCATGCATATATATATATATCATCAATGTCTCACAAACCATCATATTAATTAATTCACACATACACACATGTATAGCTATATACAATTTCTCCTACATATGCATGTTGCCTTTGGAGCCCAGTGGCATTAGCCTAATTGGTGCCTTGAGCACGATGGGGCGGTAGCGGGTAATAGTATTCTCCCTTGGATTTATGACACAGTCGAGCAAAAATCCCGCTTATTTCCTCTTTAAGTGCTTCTACGCTCCGCTTTCTAGGAGCTTCTCCGCACCTCTGTGAACTGTTAAGAAGGAGATCAATATGCATGTGTATTAGTTGTGTGACTAGATATCGATAATGGTGTAAAAATTGTGAATAGTGTTTTGACAAGCGTACCCATTCACATCTTTGAGATCTGCTCCTTACGGACGCCATCATGCGAATGTTCTCGCAAACGCAGAATGCACACAGATCAGTCCCTACCGCTTCTGTGGCCTTTACGAGAATGGAATTTGATCAGATAATAATTAATCAAGCATGATAATTAAAGAGATGGCAGCTAGCTAGCTAGTACTACTTAATTACTTACCTTGGGTGAAACCATTTAAGCTTTTGTTTCCATTCTCCGGGTCACGTTGATGAACCTTGCCCAAGCCCTGCCCGCCGACAAAGAAAATGAATAAAGGGGTTATTAAATAGTTCATATCATGAAAATGACGAACTAAATAGGCCGAGATATATAGTTAATAATGATTGAAATTACCTATTGACTATCCCAAACAAGATGTTATAGTCAGTTTTTCTTTGAGTAGTGAGTCCAAAGATTTCAACTGCTCCATCAATAACTTTAATGATACACAAGACCAGTGAAATCTGCATGCACACACGTTTGCATGTCTTAATTAAGCGGGCATATGTAAAGCAAAAACATGTAGCTAGCTAGTAGGCAAAAATAGAGAATTTGTAGTACAAGACGATTGTGACTCACTTTGGAAGTTGTAAGGAAGTAGTATATCTTCATTGTATTTGAGGCGCTTCAAGAACTCTATCATGTTGTGCTCTACGTCCTTTTGATAACGTGGATTTAGTTTCCATGTGTATTCATTAACGGTGTTTGGGTCAATGAACCCAATGCCAAAGCGTCCACCTTTTCTCATTTCATATATCTTCATCCTGCATATAATACCACGAGAAAAGAATATAGTGAGGATAATTACAGGTAATGATTGATCAAAAGGATCAGACAGCTAGCTTGAGACTTAAATTACAGAAAGAAATCACTTAGACATAATAGCAACTCGATTTATAGATATGTCGAAAAGTGCGTCTTGATTGTATAATCAAACAGTTCGTAATACTCAATGGACACAGCTTTCTCATGGAAGTAATGCTCCTCCTTGACATTCACCATGAGGGACAATCGATCGGAAATCTTGGTAATGTTCATGTACCATTGATGCAATTCATACATTTTCGTTGGGAGGTTCTTGACCTTGTCTGGATGGACCAAAGGTTAGCCCCAGACATATTTCTGTTTTATTTCATCCTCTCTAAGCACAGGCATGGGCTCGATCTCGAGGAGTTGTCCAACAGTGATTTTGAGAACTTCAACCTGCATTATATGGTCCTCCGTTATTACCACATTGCCCACCTCAGGAACGTAAACTGTTTGCCCACAATAATATTGGGCGCGCGTACTGTCATGTGTTGTTGGCACAACAAGCGAGGGATCGATTACGCCGCTGTTCTCCCGGTGGGAATGCTTTTCCGCATTTTTTTACAGCTACTTCTTGTTTGCTCGATCCCGATCTCGCCTCCTTACGTAGACGTGCTCGATTTAACTTCCTGATGTGGCGCTCATAGTCTGTGCCAACAGGCTTGGGAGCTGGTGGTTGATCCATACGAATGAAGTGGTCAATCGTTTCCTCAGGCACTTTCTCCCTTGGCGGCGGTGGCGGTTTCGGTGCAAAATGGGCTTCCACCTCGGACTTCGATATGGCTGCGATTTCCTCCTCGGACCTGTCATAAGACCTCTGCGGAAGAGGCGTGAGGCTTGGACCATATTTATATCGCTTGCCTCCGCTGTACTTCTGTACTACCTCGACTCGTACCACTATGCACCATAGCTGCGGTGTCTCTTCTGCGATTGCCGAGGCGGGCGGAGACGCCGGCCGACGGGGCTGAGTCGGACGAGGAGGAGTGGTCACTGAAGCTGCGGACTTGGAGGAGGAGTGGCTCGAGGTTGTGCGGACTTGGAGGAGGAGTGGACGTCTGACGCTGTGGGCGGACTTGGAGGAGGAGGAGTGGCTGACACTTTGCGGACTTGGAGGAGGAGTGGCCCGACACTTTGCCGGACTTGGTGGACTTGCAGGAGCGGGAGACGGCTGACTCGGTGGCGGACTTCGACGAGGAGTCGGATGACGCGTGTCGGTGGCCTTGAAAGATGATGCAATCCTTTTTCCATAGGATGATACGATGGTTGGCGTCTCCGAGAAAGCGCCGTCCTCACCTCCGTGAATGTCAAGCTCTAGCCCGAATATGGCTACACCACCTCGTCAACCATGACACGAGCATAGCCCTCTGGAATCGGGATGCAATGGTAGGTTGCTTTGGGGGTAACTGGAAAAGCAACGCCGTCCGCCACCTTCATGGATATGTTCTTCATTTTGACGTGTAGCTCGCAGCTAGTGTTCTCCGTGATGTCATCCACGGGATATCTACCCAGCATTGCGTCGTCCGGGCGGAACCCACGCTGCTTCTCTGCATGGATGGGGCGGTGCTATCCAATGCCGGATCATCCGCTAGCCGCTGCAATGCCGAGACCCCTTGCTGGCTAAGTGAGTCGATCTGCTCCTGCTGCCGCTGGAATTTCACTGCCAATTCCGCTTGACTTGCTTCTAGGCCTTGAAGGCATTCATAGTCCCGCTTCCTCTGCTCCTCCTCCATCTTCCTCTTCTTCTCCTCCGCAATCTTCTTTCTCGCACGGGTTCTTTAGTCGGTGTTCCAGTCTGAAAACCCCTCATACCACGGAATAGCGCCCTTGCCTCGTCTTCTTCCCAGGTGTTCAGGATTTCCCAGGGCACGCGTAAGCTCGTCGTTCTCTCTGTTGGGCTGGAACACCCCCGATCGTGCCTCTTCTATTGCAACAAGTATCGCATCGTCGGCTCCCTTCAGACTTGCCCTCGTCGAAACATTGCTGTCTTGGTCCAACTCCCCCATGCGCATAGAACCAAGTCCCGACCACGGGGCCAACTCTTAGTAACCGGAGTGGCTTTTGCATCCTCCATCTCTTTCTCGGACTTATCCCACTTAGGCATTGCCACCGCGCAGCCACCGCCCCAGCTTATGGAACTTATCCTTTTTTTCGGCATTCTTCTTGTTTATTCTCGATCGTTCCTTAGCTAATTCCGAATCCTTGAATTTCATGAAATCGTCCCAATGAGCACGTTGGTTCTCTAGTGTTCCCTCGAATACTGGAGTCTTCCTTCCTCCCTTGACGTACTTGTTCCATTCACGATTCTTGTGGTTCTTGAATGCAACCGCCATCTTCCTAAGAGCAGCGTCCTTGACTTTCTGCACATCTGCTTCTTTGGAAATGATCTAGTAGGGTGAAATGTTCCATGAGAGTATCCCAAAGCAGATCTTTTTGATTCTTGTCGACAAAAGTAACATCTGGACGTGGAGCAGCGTCCTCTTTGCCTTTTTGTCCTTTGTCTTTGCTGGCTCTCTCCATTCTTGAAGGGAGATCGAGTTGGTCCTTCACAAGAACTCCGCACGCATTTAATGAACTTGTCCGCAATCTTCTTAGGGCGCTAATGGTTCGCCATTAGGTCCGATCGCCTCGATATTGTACTTTACGCCTCCTTCAACTTTTTGTTCGGGCCTTGTTTCGTCCTTTTGCACGAAGATTTGCTCGATCCGGATGGCTGAAAGAACAAAGATCGATTCGTTAATATATCTTCAAGTCATTTAAAACATGTGATGATCACCGAAACCTGCTTATATAAATATATATACCTCGCCGGTCTTTGTTGTTTCAGGATCAACATGTTCTTCGTCATCGTCATAATCGTAGTTCATGACTTCATCAATTCGGTCGTCGCGATCGAATATCATATCACCCTCTCCGGTGTTATTTAGAAATTGAGCCGTCATAATCTTCTTTTTTCGATTATCATCGGCCCGTGATCATATCGAACATGGTCTGTTTCTTCCTCTCTGTCGGTATTATGCGCCATAGCTTTTATTTAACTAATTCAAAAGAACTATAAAACAATTTAGTATTCAAATTACATCGTCTCGAATAATAGATATAATCTCGAATACTTCGTCTAGAATAATATATACAATCTCGAATACATCGTCTCGAATAATATATAATATTGAATAGTACATCACTGGCTAGCTAATTAAAGATCGAATACTACAGAAGAATCTAGGACACTCGCGGTTCTGCGTCATGGCGGTGGACACCCAAAGAGAAGGAACCCTCACAGGATCATAGCTGAAGTGAGATCCTCAAGATATCGCCGGTATTGGAGAACCTGCCGCCCTCTAACGCAACCATGTAGCGATGGACGTGCTCGCCCTCCTCCTCGACACGGCGACCTCCTCCGGCGGGGGCCGGGTCCCTCCAAGACCGAAATTGGCCCACACGAACGCCACCAAACGAGATCGGGGTCGACGACGGGACCGGGGCCGGGTTCCTCATCAAACGGCGCCCCTCCGTGCAGCACCTCCAAGGTGCCAGCCAGTGAGCCCATCCGGACATGGGCCTACGGGCGACGCTGCGGACGGTTCGACGGCGAGGATGCGGGCCGGGCATCGTCGAGAACAAATACTAGCTATATGCCCATAAAAATAATATTTTTTTAATGATTGGATTTTGATAACTAAAATTTCTAACATTTCTACTATTTCAAAAATCTATATACTATTTCATACTAATTAAGCATCTAACACTAAAAACAGAAAAAACAATTTCTATACATCCATTAAAAAACAGAAAAACAACATTATATAAAAAATTCCATACTAATTAAACACTAATTATATCCATCTAACATGCATTCATACATATATACTAGTGAAAAAACAATAATCTAAAAAATCTAAACTAATTAAACATACAAAATCTAAACTAATTAAACATGCATTCATACATATATACGTGTATGTGTGTGTGTGTGTGTGTGTTCATCATGCTTGTGTGTGTGTATGGGCTGGGGGTGGGGCGGCGCCCTTGGTGGCCGCGGGGGGCGAGGGAGTGGGGTTAGAGGGGGAGAGCTCACAGCGGGGCGACGGCGACGGCGAGGCGACGACCGGGGGCAGCGACGGGCCGGGGCGTGACGCGCGGGGGCGGCGACGCAGGGACGGTGCGACGGGACGGGCCTGGCGGCGACGGAGACGAGGGCGGCGACGGGACGGGCGGCGACGGCGACGGGACGGGGCGGCGACGGCGACGGGGTGGGTGACGGCGTCGATCGATCGGGCGGCGGTTCAATGGGGAAACAGAGGAAGAAACAGAGGAGAATGAAATTTTTCAAGTGTTGTATATATAGAAGGCACCTTTAGTACTGGTTGGAGCCACCAACCGGTACTAAAGGTCTGTTTTGGCCCAGCCCAAGCAGCGGAAGCGACCCCTTTAGTACCGGGTGGTGGCACAAACCGGTATTAAAGGCCCCCTTTAGTACCGGGTTTGTGCCACCACCCGGTACTAAAGAAGTGGGGCAGGTGCGGTGCGGCAAGTTTAGTGCCACCTCGCTAAGCGGAGGGGCGACTGACCGGGTTTATAAACCCCGTGCGGTCGCTCTCTCGAGCTCCTCTCCAAAGCAGGCCCACTGGGCCTACGTGTTCTTTGTTGCCACAGGCCCACTTGGCCTTTATGGGCCTGCATCCTGGCCCAACAACAGGTTGGGTTTCTAGTCGTATGCAGGCCGCTCACGGCCTAGTAGGCGGGCTTTTTTTTGCTTTATTTATTTTGTGTTTTTTTTTTGTGTATTTAGAGTTTCTTTGTGAATATTTTGCTTTAGGTACAAAAAATTACAAACTTTCTGTTAGTGCCCGTAGTTTTCAAATTTGAATAGTTTAAATTTTGAATTATTTGAAATTAGTGTGAATCACTAGTTTGTGAATAATTTAACTTTAAAAATCAGTAAAGGCATGAAAGAATTTGTTTGCACATAAAGTTTCTTCAAGCGTTTCAAATGCCAAAACACATAACTACCCTAACTATTACAGAGATTCCCCTGGGTGTGAAACATGTAAGAAAGTGATGATAGTGAAGCCGATCACATCCCAGATCTTTGGGTGTGAAACTTTTTCTTCACGTGTGTCCCTTTGCGCCGTAACCATGGAAAATCTTCATCATTTAACGGGATGCTCGGGTCAATATTCACTGTGGATGGAGCAATTTCATCAAACTTTTCATAATCTTCTGACTTGTCATCTTGTCATCCACTCCCACGATGTTTCTCTTCCCGTAAAGAACTATGTGCCGCTTTGGCTCGTAAATACGATGCATTCGCTTCCTTATCTTTTCTTTTTCTTGGCTTGGTAGACATGTCCTTCACATAGAAAACCTGTGCCACATCATTGGCTAGGACGAATGGTTCGTCTGCATACACAAGATTCTTGAGATCCACTGTTGTCATTCCGCATCGCGGGTCTTCCGTTACCCCGCCTCGTGTCATATTGACCCATTTGCAACCCGAAACAAAGGGACCTTTAAACCACGCCGATAGTCAAGTTCCCATATGTCCTGTATGTAACCATAATATGTTTCCTTTCCCATCTTGGTTTACGCATCAAAACGGACACCACTATTTTGGTTGGTGCTCTTCTTATCTTGGGCGATCGTGTAAAATGTATTACCATTTATCTCGCACTTTGAAAGTCATTATATTCAAGATGGTAACAGGGACAACAAGTACAGGTCATCTTCAATAGAGGTGTCATGCATGGTGCGGTTCCGCAACCAAGTGGCGAAACTCCTGGTTTGTTCACGTGTAATCCGGTCATCGAGACCGCTCCGGTGTTTGGAGCGTAGCAAATTCTTGTGTTCATCCATATACGGAGCTACCAAGGCGGAATTTCAGAGAACTGTGTAGTGTGCTTCAAAGGAGAGAATGTTCGTCCATACATATTATTTGTTCCCCTCCTAGCGTGCCTTTTCCATCCAGTCTGCCCTTATGCCGCGATTCAGGAACACCAATCGGCTTAAGGTCAGGAATAAAAGTCAATACAAAACTCAATGACCTCCTCATTTTGATGGCCCTTGGAGATGCTTCCTTCTGGCCTAGCACGGTTATGAACATATTTCTTTAAGACTCCCATGAACCTCTCAAATGGGAACATATTGTGTAGAAATACAGGACCCAAAACGTTAATCTCTTCGCATAGGTGAACTAGGACGTGCGTCATGATGTTCAAGAAGGATGGTGGGAACACCAACTCGAAAATGACAAGACATTGCACCAAATCATTCTGTAACCTTGGTATGATTTCTGGAGCGATTACCTTCTGAGAGATTGCATTAAGAAATGCACATAGCTTCACAATGGCTAATCGAACGTTTCCGGTAGAAGCCCCCTCAATGCAACCGGAAGCAGTTGCGTCATAATCACGTGGCAGTCATGAGACTTTAGGTTCTGGAACTTTTTCTCTGCCATGTTTATTATTCCCTTTATATTCGACGAGAAGCCACACGGTACCTTAATATCGAAAGGCATTCAAAGAAGATTTCCTTCTCTTCTTTGGTAAGAGCGTAGCTTGCATGACCTCGATATATGCCGTCTTCTCCGTGCATACGTTGCTGGTCCTCCTGCCTCGTGTGTATCTTTTGTCTTCCCATACACGCCCAAGAAGCCAAGCAGGTCACGCAAAGATTCTTCGTCACGTGCATCACGTCGATTGTGGAGCGGACCTCTAGGTCTTTCGAATATGGCAGGTCCCAAAATATAGATTTCTTCTTCCACATGGGTGCGCGTCCGTCAGCGTCCTTTGGAACAGGTTGTCCGCCAGGACCCTTTCCAAATATCACCTTCAAATCCTTGACCATATCATGTACATCAGCACCAAAGACGGTGGCGAGGCTTCGTCCGTGATCCGCCTCACCTTTGAAATGCTTGCCTTTCTTTCTTACAGGATGCCTGCTCGGAAGAAATCGACGATGTCCTGTGTACACATTCTTCATACAACTATTCAAATATATCTTCGGTATCATCCAAACAGGCGTGCATCCGCGGTATCCCTTGTTTGTCCGTCACGAAAGGTTATCGAGAGCAGGCCAATCATTGATGGCCACGAACAGCAACGCCTTTAGGTCAAATTCTTCCCCCATGTGCTCATCCCACGCACATACACCTGTTCCATTCCACAGTTGTAAGATTTCTTCAACTAATGGCCTTAGGTACACATCAATATCGTTGCCCGGTTGCTTAGGGCCTTGGATGAGCACCGCATCATAATGAACTTCCGCTTCATGCACAACCAAGGAGGAAGGTTATACAAACATAGAGTCACGTGCCAGGTGCTATGGTTGCTGCTCGCTCCCCAAAAGGATTAATGCCATCTGCGCTTAGACCAAACCATATGCTCCTTGCGTCATCTGCAAACTCCTTCCCGTACTTTCTTTCGATTTTTCTCCACTGCGACCCGTCACCGGTACTCTCAACTTTCCGTCTTTCTTACGGTCTTCTTCGTGCCATCGCATCGCCTTTGGCATGCTCTTTGTTTTGGAACAACGTTTCAACCGTGGTATTATAGGAGAATACCACATCACCTTGGCAGGAATCTTCTTCCGGGCGCCGCCCTCGACATCACCATGCTCATCGCGGCTGATCTTATAGCGCAATGCACCACATACCTGCAAGCTGCTCAAATCCTTGTACTCACCGCGGTAGAGGATGCAATCATTAGGGCATGCATGTATCTTCTGCACCTCTAACTCTAGAGGGCAGACAACCTTCTTTGCTTCGTACGTACTCTCGGGCAATTCGTTGTCCTTTGGAAGCATATCTGTCGTGGAATTGTCACGGCAGATGTCCTCATGAAAGGACTTAGTCGTGAGGCCATCGTACGGGTTAACTTAAAGGGGTTAAAGTGGACGCAAAGACACGAGAGTTATACTAGTTCGGCCCCTTCGATGAAGGTAAAAGCCTACGTCTAGTTTGTGATGGGATTGATGTGATTTGGCGACTAGGGAGCAATAGCTTCGCCTAAGCCTCGAATTGTTGTTGTTCCGTCCCTAAACCGCGCGGATCGTCCCTTATATACACGGGTTGACGTCCGGCCGGTCTATAGAGTCCCGAGGCCGGCTCATACAAGTGTCCGCTCGGTCTCTTTTCTCTTATCTTACAACACAAGTTACATGGTTATGGCGGTTTTACCATTATGGGCCCTAACTCCTCGGGCTCCGGCCTCTAAACTCTACAAAGAATCGCCACCTTACGAGTCTTCGTGGGCCCCAATATTGGCCGAGGGTAAACCGGCCCCTTCTGGGCGGTTTATATTCAGTAGTTACATCCCCAACATTAGGCCCCATATTGACTTGAACTTGTTCATGTTAATCTTCAACATCTTAGAAAAACTCTGAATCTCTTCTTTCATATTTCGTAAACCGCCATCTGCTTAAACCGCCGTGACGTCATCCTCCGACCACAGCAATAGAGCATCTTGACGTCATCTCTATTTAACGAAGCCCAACAGTAAGATTCCCTTCATTTAATACTATCCCGGAAATCGAGGCGACCGCTGCGCTGTCTGCCGCTTTCAACGCCTCCATTCTCGCGCACGTTAATGACTCCGTCTTATTATAAATAGACCGGAAGGCCCTTTCTCTTCTTCCTCCTTCCGTGCTTCTTCTTCCTCGCGACGCTCCAGCTCTGAAGCTCCGCCGTCGCCTCCGACCTCCGAACGCCGCGTCAGTGCAAGGCCGCTGCATCAACCTGGTTGTACCAGAGACTCTCGGCGCTCCTCCGTTGTTCTGTGCATCGGGTAAGACTCCTCCTCATGCCCTAGATCTGCATCTTGAGGCTCCTGTTCATGTCGTCATTCATAGGTGTTCCTCCTTAATCTCTTCATACCTGCTCTGCCATGGCTTTTAAATCCAACCGTAGCGTATATCCTGTGTAGTAACTGTTCCGCCTTCAGTTTAGCACGTTGCACATCTGTCTTTTTGTTCAGACCCTCTTGTTAGAACGCACGAACTTCCCTGCCCTTTATAAGGCTTGCATGGGTCGCAGAAATATTTCCTTACTGAATCTTCGGTAGATCCAAATTAACTCTATTCATATGTGAAACCTGTTTCTGTCCATACTTAGCAGATTTTCCAGTTCTGTCTCTTCCTCCTAAGGGCGGTTTAACTTTTTGATTAGCTAATCCGCCATACTCCATTAGTCCTTAGTTAAACCGGAAGTTGGAACTGACTGCCAAACTGCCGGTTTAGCATTGTATACTATGTCTGAACCGTTAATGGTGAACCGGTTTTTTACTTTTCCTTTCGCAGTCTCTTCTTCCGGAATGGCCAAACAATTCTCAGCTTGCAATTGGGTCCGGTCCAAGATCACTGAGACGCAACTCAATGGATATGTCACCACCGGCGCTTTAGCCTCCAAAATGTCCTCCATTGGCGTGTTCCGGATACCGAATGCCCTCCCGAACCTCAAGAAGGTGAAGTAATTGTGTTTATGCAGCACTTAGACCGGGATTCAGCCCGCCGGATCGAGATTCTTCCGGATGTCCTCGCAAGTTTCCAACTCCATCCACAAGATATTGGTCCGAACTCTGTGTCCAATATATGCAATTTCCAAGTTTTCTGTGAAGTCTATCTTCAAGAAGAACCATCTGTGGAGCTGTTCCGGGATTTCTTTCATTTGAACCGCCGTACAGAGTTTTCTGATGGTCCAAACACTGAACTGGGTGGCGTTTCAATCCAGAAAAGGAAGGAAGTAGACTTTCCTCACGCAAAACACCATAGCCATCCGAAAGATTGGAACCAAACCTGGTTTTATTGCCGGAATACCGCTCCTGACAGCGAGAACCCCTTGTCGGGCTACCGCCTCACCGGCTTAGCAACCATCACCCATTGCCTTTTACGCCGACCGCCGCAGAATGGAAGAATTTTGCGCCTCAGATTATCAAACTCCGGGCTCTAATGGCCAATGGCTTAACTGGTATTGACCTTGTTCGATGTTGGGTTTCTTGGGGCATCTTGCCATTAAGCCGCCACCCCGGATTGATGCACGAATACACTGGTAGCGTCAAAGACCCTCAAAGACGTCATGAGCTAGCCATAACTGAGCTTGAAGTCACTGAGACAGTGAAGAAGATGCTCGATGAGCCGACCTCCGTCTGCAGCCAAACCGGGTTGGCCCCATTCTGTGTTTCCAACAAACCGCCTGCGGTAAGGCTCCGCTCATCACTCTTCTGATGTTAATACCTTATTGATATGTATTAATCCGTGTTATTTCTCAGGCTAACAGCTCCTTCTGGAAACGAACCAAATCGGCCCGGGTTCCTCGTGTAAAGTCCAAGACCACCAAGAAGGCTGGTAAGAGGAGAACCGCCGAGTCTTCTGATCCGCCGGAAGAAGAAGAGTCAGAAGCTGAGGTAAAGCTTGATTTACTTTGTCTCTTTTATCCTTCATCCTATTAGCGGTTTCAATTCGAGGATGATGTGAAGCCGATCATGCCGACCTGTTGAGGTAATCCTTCTTTCTTCCGAATCTGATCTTGTGCGATTAATGAATTCGCCGCACAGTCCGGAGGAAAGTGAAAAATCTCACTCCGTGCTCATTTGAATCGAACCTTTCTTTGAAGACACATCAGGCTGAAGAGCGTCAGACGACCCGGCACAGCCGGGTCAATAAATTACATCGTCCGGTTTACTCGACACCCCAACCCGGAAGCATCGTCCAGAGGTGATTTGTTCTCCTGAAAAGCGTTATCCTTTGAAAGGTTTCTTCCGATGTCCTCTCAATCCGTCTGATCCGAATTACCAGGCTTCTTCCAACTCATCTGGCGGTTCATCAACCACGCAACTGCCTCCTCTGAAAGTTGCTGCGGGGTAAGCATAATGCTCTTTTTTGTTTTCTTTGCATTAACTGGTTCATCACATTCTAACTATGAATATTGCAGCACCAAGGCTCTCTTAAGTAAGAAGGCGAAAACCCTTGACCCTACTGTGGATGCTGATCCGGAGAAGACTCCCGAGCACCATGGCGAAAAGCCTGAAGTTGCTAAAAACAGTTCTGTCGGGTTGAACCAAGACGACAACGCTAAGCCGCCAGAGGCTGAACCGGACGCCCAAGTGGAAACATCACATCCTGCTCCACCGAGTTCAGCAGCAGAACAGGTAACAGTTGCTGAAACACCGAGCCTGGGTATGAAAACACCAAGCCCAAGGAAGAATGCCAATCCGGCCAGCCCGGTTAAAGATGATGATGTCGTAGTGACGGGCACCGCCTATACCGCCCCTGGCAATCCGGTCGCCCTATCAAAACACAGCGCCAAGGAAGAATTTACTGTCATGAGTAAAGAGAAGGGAAAAACTGATCTGTCAGCTTATGATAACTTCTCTGCCCAAGAACTTCACTCTGGCTTCCTGAACCGACTCTATACCAGTCGTGACCTTGAAGCTGGCCTGGTGAATCGTATGAAGGAACGCTATGAGGTATGGAGTTCTGCCTTTCTTGTACTTTTGTTGTGTAGTAGCCCCCAAGGGCCGGTTCAACTTAGCATAGTTAAACCGGTACTTTAGCATGTATCCCCATAGCAAGATGAGATCAATTAGCCATTAGCCCCAAGTGCCAAGTTGAATACCTGTATTGAGCTTGGGACTTCATAATGAAACAACTAACGTGATCCATTTTTTATCGAGCGAGATAGACCAGCAAACCGTACAACTCAAGGACCTTCGTGCCAATCAAGACTCAACAAGCGAAACCACCAAGGCCAAGGACGAATTAAAACTGCCTTGACCACTATGGAGCAGCTCAAGGAGTGGTATAAATCCGAGCAGGCCAACCGGGAGACGGAGAAGGCCGGGCTGTTGAAACGGGCTGAAGATGTCAAGCGGCTCTTAAACCGGTGATGAAGAGTCGACCGAACTAAACCGCCAGATTAATGCCATGACCTCGGCGATCTTTGGTAAGAGATTTTTCACTGATTACTATTCCGTTTTGATATTTCCGCCAATTTAACCTGAGCTGTCTTAAACCGGTATAGGGAAACGTATTGCTCATCTGGGCTCTGATATGCGGAAGAAGCTCAAGGCTGCATACACGCTGATTGAGCAGCTGTATACCGGCACCCAGCGAGTCATATGAGCTACATCGTATGATAACACAGCTCCGTCCTTGATCAAAGATACGCTGGACCAGCTATCCATGATTCCGGCACAACTTGGAGAGTTGAAGCGATCCATGACCCGGCTGGCACTTTATTGGCTTTAACGCGCGCCAAGGCGTTGATAGCGGACCTTGATCCGGCTGACATAGCCAAGGGCTTCCCCAGCGCTCAAGAAAACGGTGAAGCCTTTGATAATGACGCCCTCAAACGAATAACAAAGGAGATGCGCCTTCCGGCGAAGTCAATCGGGCAAAGAAAAGCCAACTGGCGGTTTACCGCTCTTTCTATGATGCAAACAACAAGCGGGTGGAATTTGTCATTCCGAAGTGCGTAACCTTGTTCCTCCAATCCGTAAGCACACTTATGCCCCTGACGTTGATCCGGCTGAGCTTATAAGTGAAGAGGCTGTCTTTCAGGCTTGAAACCGGATTGACTGGTCTACCACTGACTTCCGGCCATTGGGTGATGAAGAGGAAGAAGCTAAACCGACGCCAGACGACCCATCTTCTTCACGTCAACCCGCCGAGGAAGCTTAATCCGTCAAGCCAGTTGATGCATCATAGACTGCTAGTCACAACGCCATTCGAAATGTTGGGCCTCGGAAGGCCTTGTAATAGAATAGCCAGCACCTTTGTTTTTGAATATAACTTGTATGCCTTCAGTCTGCAACCTTCGCACAAAGGTGCTGATACTTTTGATTGAATAATCGAAAACCTTTAATCTATTTTGCCTGCAATCACAAATTCTTAAACTGCCACGGCGGCTTGTGTCGCCAGCCGGTTTGTGACGCTCATATGTATATGTAAGGAAATACTGAGGTATATGATCAAAATCTTGTGATACAAAAATACCTGCCAGAGTCGGGCATGTAGGTGGCTTAGCCAACCTGGAAGCGGAGGTTGTATAAACCATTACCGTCAAAGGAGAAAACAGCTCCTGTATTTATAATGCCGGTTTACCATGTAAACCTGCCGGTCATGTTAAGCCCCCTGTTACTCCATAATGGGATGTTAACAGAAAAGTCAAACCGGGTAAGTTATTTCCGGATTAACATAAACTGAAAACCGTCGATTGGTAGCTGAACCGGTTTGAAAAATGTTATCGGTTTAAAACGCAAAAATCAAATAGCAATTTGCGAGAAAGAGGCTTTCTTGAGCCGATCGGATGGTATTACCATGGTCGGACACGACCAAGCTCCCAATAAGGTGTAGCTATGGTTCAAGTCAGCCAGGTCCCCAATCGAAACCGTGGCATTATGCCGATCAAGTGGCGTGGCAATGGTTCGGGTTCGACCAAGCCCCCAAGTGACTCTAGGGCCTTAGGCCGATCAAGAGGCGTGACTGGTTCAGACTTGACCATGTCCCCAAGTAATCTGGTGGCTTTCACCTATCAAGATGTGTGGCATTGGTTCGGATACGACCAAGCCCCCAAGTGATATCTAAAAGCTTCTGACGAGCAAGCTCAAGGGATAAACCGGAGGCCGTTTTAAGACAATAACTCCATGTACCCAAGCCGGATTTTTACAGAACGGATACCCCGCTTTAGCTGAGGCTCCGGTTTATTGCTTTTATTCATAGTATATACATTGTCATAATATGTACATAAGGAGAGCCGATGGCTCGGGTATAATAAGGTCAAGATGAGCTATGTTCCACGGCTGTTGGTCTCCTCTTCGATGTGCGTGAGTCTTTATGCTCTCGAATATCAATCCGATAGTTTGACCCGTTGTGCAGATTCTTGCTGACCACAAAAGGCCCTTCCCAAGGTGGGGATAGCTTGTGCATATCTGTCTGGTCTTGGATGAGCCGAAGCACCAAGTCTCCTTCTTGAAAGGTTCTGGTTCTGACCCGTCGACTGTGATACCGACGAAGATCTTGCTGGTAAATCGTCGAGCGAGCAGCCGCCATATCTCGTTCTTCATCCAGTCGATCCAAAGCATCTTTCTGTGCTGCCTCATTATCTGCCTCAACATAGGCCGCCACACGAGGTGAGTCATGACGGATATCGCTGGGGAGAACCGCCTCCGCTCCATAGACCATAAAGAACGGTGTGTATCCAGTGGATCTGTTAGGGGTAGTATTTATGCTCCATAACACAGATGGTAGCTCTTCTACCGAACAGCCCGGCGTCCTCTGTAAAGGGACCATAAGCCGGGGCTTAATACCTCTCAGGATCTCTTGATTGGCTCTTTCCGCTTGACCATTGGACTGTGGGTGAGCTACTAAAGAAACGTCAAGCCGGATGTTCTCACGTTCGCAGAACTCCTTCATGGCACCTTTGGACAAATTGGTACCATTATTTGTGATGATACTGTGGAAAACCAAACCGAAAATCACCTTTTGATGAACTGAACCGCCGTGGCCGCATCACACTTGCTAATGTGTTACGCCTCTACCCACTTTGTAAATTTGTCTACCGCCACCAGTAGGTGGGTCTTCTTGTCCTTGGACCTTTTGAAAGGTCCAACCATATCCAGCCCCCAAGTCGCAAACGGCCAAGTAATTGGAATCATCCTCAATTCTTGGGCCGGTACATGAGCACGTCTGGAAAACTTTTGGCAACCATCACATCGTCTGACCAGATCTTCCACATCAGCATGGGCAGTCAACCAATAGAAACCATGGCGGAACGCTTTAGCCACCAAGGATTTTGAACCGGCGTGGTGACCACAGTCTCCTTCGTGGATCTCACGCAATATTTCACAGCCTTCCTCAGGGGACACGCAGCGTTGAAACGCCCTGACACACTGCAATGATGCAACTCGCCATTAACAATGGTCATAGACTTAGACCGCCGAACTATTTGTCGGGCCAACGTCTCATCTTCTGGTAACTCGCCCCGGCTCATGTACGCCAAATAAGGGAGCGTCCAATCCGGAATGACATGCAGGGCAGCCACCAACTGAGCCTCCGGATCAGGAATAGCCAAATCTACTTCATCAGGAAGCTTGACTGACGGATTGTGCAGTACATCAAGGAAGACATTGGGCGGGACCGGTTTGCGTTGAGAGCCCAACCGGCTTAAAGCATCCGCCGCTTCGTTCTTCCGACGATCCACATGGTCCACCTGATAGCCTTTGAAATGACCTGCAACAATATCCACCTCCCGACGATATGCGGCCATGAGTGGGTCTTTGGAATCCCAAGTACGGACACTGCTTTGGGCCACCAAGTCCGAGTCACCGAAACACTTAACCCGGCTTAGATTCATCTCCTTAGCCATCCGAAGACCATGGAGCAAGGCTTCATACTCAGCTGCATTGTTAGTACAAGGGAACATTAAGCGGAGGATGTAACAAAACTTTTCACCTCGTGGGGAAGTTAACACAACTCCAGCCCCCGAGCCCTCCAACCGCCTGGACCCGTCAAAGTGGATGGTCCAATAAGTATGATCTGGCTTTTCTTCAGGCGCTTGTAACTCCGTCCAATCATTAATGAAATCCACAAGTGCTCGGATTTACTGCCGTCCGAGGCACATACCTTAAACCGTGCGGCCCAAGTTCTATTGCCCACTTCGCAATCCGGCCAGTCGCTTCCCGGTTCTGTATGATATCGCCCAAGGGAGCTGAACTGACCACCGTGATGGGATGCCCTTGAAAATACTGCTTCAGCTTCCGGCTTGCCATAAAAACTCCATACACCAGCTTCTGCCAATGCGGATATCTCTGTTTGGACTCAATGAGCACCTCGCTGATGTAATAAACCGGACGTTGAACCGGATACTCCTTCCCTGCCTCCTTCCGCTCGACCACAATGGCTACGCCATCGCTCGGCATTAGCGACAACATACAATGACGGCTCCTTGTCAACGGAGCGGCGAGAATAGGCGGGTTGGCCAATTGCCGCTTTTAAGTCCTCCAATGCTTCATCGGCGGCTGAACTCCGCATAAATTGATCCGCCTTCTTCAAAGATCTGGTACAAAGGGATGGCCTTCTCCGAGGCGGCCGATAAACCGGCTCAACAAGAGCAATCCGGCCCGCCAATCGCTGGACATCATTGATACACTTTGGCTTAGCCAGGAGGTGATAGCTGTAATCTTCTCCAGATTAGCTTCAATCCCCCTGTTGGACACAAGGAAACCCAATAACTTACCTGCCGGAACACCGAAAACACATTTGGCCGGGTTAAGCATCATCTTGTACACCCGCAAGTTGTCAAAGGTTTCCTTCAATTCCTCAATCAGTGTTTCCTTCTTCCTTGACTTAACCACAATATCATCCACATAAGCATGCACGTTATGGCCGATCTGTCCGTGCAAACAGTTTTGTACGCAACGCTGATAAGTTGCTTGGGCGCTCTTGAGTCCAAAAGGCATAGACACATAGCAGAAGGCTCCAAAGGGAGTGATAAACGATGTCTTCTCCTGGTCCTTAACCGCCATTTTGATCTGATGATATCCAGAATACGCATCCAAAAAGCTCAAGCGCCACAACCCATTGTAGCATCAATAATCTGGTCAATGCGGGGAGGCGAAAGGATCTGCTGGACAAGCCTTGTTAAGATCTGTGTAATCCACACACATGCGCCAAGTGCCGTTTTCTTAAGGACCAACACCGGATTAGCAAGCCACTCGATGGAAAACTTCAACGATAAAACCTGCCGCTAAGAGCCTAGCAACCTCTTCTCCAATGGCCTTGCGCCTTTCCTCGTTAAACCGGGCGAAGGAACTGCTTTACCGGTTTGTACTTGGGATCAACATTAAGAGTGTGCTCAGCGAAGTTCCCTCGGTACACCGGCATGTCAAGGCTTCCATGCAAAAATGTCCCGATTCTCACGGATGAACTCGATGAGCGCTTTCCTATTTAGGATCCAAGTTAGCACCGATGATGAACTGCTTGGATGAATCACCGGCACAAAGTCAACAAGTTTAGTCTCAGCCGATTTAAACTTTAGATCCGGATCGTGCTCTGTAGTTGGCTTCTTCAACGGGGTCATATCCGCCGGATCAACATTGTCTTTATAGTACTCTAGCTCTTGATTGGCACAGACCGACTACTGCGTAAGCCGCATCACCTTCCTCACACTCTAAAGCGATCTTGCGGCTCCCATGAACTGTTATCGTCCCTTTGTGACCCGGCATTTTTAGCTGCAAATAGACATAACAAGGTCGCGCCATAAACTTGGCATAAGCCGGCCGCCCAAAAAGGGCGTGGTAAGGGCTTTGAATTTTCACCACTTCAAATGTCAATGTTTCTGATCTGGAGTCATGTTCATCCCCGAAGGCCACTTCCAGAGCTATTTTACCAACCGGATATGCCGACTTGCCAGGCACCACACCATGAAACATTGTATTGGACGGCTTGAGATGTTTATCCGTTAACCCCATACGACGGAAGGTCTCATAATACAGGATGTTGATGCTGCTCCTCCGTCCATAAGCACCTTGGTGAACTTGTATCCTCCCACCGAGGCGCCACCACTAAGGCTAGTTGACCCGGATTGTCAACCCGGGGAGGATGATCCTCTCTACTCCACACAATAGGCTGCTCTGACCAGCGTAGGTAATGCGGCACGGCCGGTTCAACAACGTTGACTGCCCGCTTCTGAAGTTTTCGGTCTCGCTTGTCCAAGCTAGTGGTGAAGACGTGATATTGTCCACCATTCAATTGCTTCGGCTTGCTTTGATAACCCGACTGCTACTGCTGCTGATTGTAACCACCTTGGTTGTTCTGATTGTTCTGATTGTTCTGATTGTTCTGCCCACCGGGATTACCATTAAACTCTGGACCGGAATTTCCTCCACCGTAACCCGGGCCGGACCCTGAACCGCCACCGGGGCCTTGATCATACCGGAAAGCGTTGGAACTTTTAAATCCCTGCATAATGTAACAATCCTTCCAGAGGTGGTTTGCTGGCGCCTCCTTCGTCCCATGCTTCGGACAGGGTTGATTCAACAGATAATTCAACCGGTCCGGATTGTGATTAGGCGCACCACCTCGGTTCGGATGTTTACCCCTGCGCCGTTGGCCCTTGTCCTGCGCATTGGTGTTGGCTACAAAGCCCATGTTACCATTCGCCTTACGCTTGTTTCCTCCGTTACCCGCCGATCGATCTTTGGCCTCGGAGTTGTTGTTCTGCTTTCCTTCCCTGTCTCATCCTCCTCGGACTCGGGATCCTTGGTACTATCGTAATCAGCACACTTCACTAAAACTCCCATGAGAGTGCCCATGTCATTGCAAAACGCTTCATGCGACTCCAGCTTCAATTTCAAAGGCTGAAACCGCGGTTGCTCTCTAGGGTTAAGATTGCGAGAATCAGTGTTGATCCGGTCTGAAGAATGTAGAACTTCTGAAACGCGGCGCACCCAATGGGTTGTGGATTGTCCCTCAGCCTGGACACAAGCCGCCAAGTCCACCACAAACATGGGCTGCTTACAGGTGTCTTTGAAATTCTGAATGAACCGGGTCCGCAACTGGGTCCATGAACTGATGGAATTGGGTGGCAAGTTTTTCAACCAAATGCGGGCCGTACCTTCAAGCATCATGGTAAAATACTTCGCACACGCAGCTTCATCCACATCCAAAGCATCTCCATGGCCATCTCATAGCTTTCTATCCACGCTCGAGCCAGATCGGCGGTATAATTGGGCACCTTATGCGTGGCCCCTTGAAATATTTGGGCAAACGATATTGCGTAAAAGCGGGGGCGAGGCAAGGCACCCCAAAGAGCTAGATGTAACTCCTGTGCTCGAAGATAGTCGGTCGAACCGGCAGCGGTGATAATCTTGATGTTGTGTCGCTAACTCGGCCCCCCTGCGTGCCTGGCCCGGTCCACTACCTCTTGAGAGTTTTCAAACCACCCGCCGGGTTGTTGCTGCTGGGTGCACCAAGGCTACATGACATTACTTGACACGGCCGGTTCATCTGCATGCTCGCTATAGCTCCGGCTCGGGCGGGGTGGAGTGGATCCGATCGCGGCTGTTTGAATATGCTTCTGTTGGACCAGAGCCGCCCTAAGGAGCTCTTTGACCAGCGTGTTTCCACCGCCGTGGTGAATCACCTTCGATTGGAATCGCCTCCAACCGCGCCGCAGCCGCAACAAGGTTATCCATCGGGTTGGAGTAGTGACCTGGAGGTGTTTGCACAGCTTGAGGCGCGCCGGCATGATGGCGAGGTAGATCTATCACGCGAGGCTGAATCGGCGCGCCCGTCCCAGGTGCTTCCGCCCGGTTCACCACTGGCGGCGGATTACTGGTCCCTGCTCCTGGGGTGTTGAAGAGGTCTCTTCCCTCGAAAACCGAGGGCAAACGGGATCTGTACTTTCTTTTCATGACTTCATGCGACGCATTCTGATCCAGCATGAGCCTATAAGCCTGCGCATCCAAAGCGGCCCGCTCTGCCACCATCCTAGCGTCTGTAGCTGCCAGATCCGCTTTAGCCTGAGTGATTTGCTCCTTTACCTTTGCAATCTCTGTGTTATGCAGATCTTGATCCGCCGGGTTAGCCTCTGCCATGAGCACAGCCAAAGCATCAAATAATTCTGATAAAACTTGAGCCGGCGGGCGCACAGGGCCTCCTCGCCTTGCCGCCACTGGCTGTCGAACCGGCGACCGTTGTCGCGGCGGTTGATGAGTGAAGCGTTGCTTGTGTACCGGCCATGAATATTCCAACCCGGTTGGGCAGATCAAAGGGGTCCGGAATACTATTACCACCGGAACAGCCCCCGATCTGGCCATCTTGCAGCTGATACAGAGACTCAGTTTCCCCGGTCGACGACTCGTCATCAGAGTAGACAACGGTTTCGCCACCAGATGTCGATCCGCCCTCATAGTCTCCTCCGTGGATGACTCCCACGAAAGCACGCTTGACAACCGGTTTAGCTGTGGCAGGATTCTTCTTCGCTCACGAGCCGTCTCGACGAGGTCGGTGCAGATGTCCGGCCCAGGCCCCGGCTCACCGATCTTGCCGATGAACACGTGTATGCCACCAAAGGGGACCCGATACCCGTACTCAATCTAGCCGGCCTCGGGGCCCCAGCCCGCATCGTCGATGTAGAGCTTGCCGCGACGACTCTTGGTCATCCGGCCCACAGCATAGCCTTCGAGTCCTTCGAACTTGCCCTCTAAGATCATCAAACCATCGTGCGATAGCCCCACGGTGGGCGCCAACTGTCGTGGAATTGTCACGGCAGATGTCCTCATGAAAGGACTTAGTCGTGAGGCCATCGTACGGGTTAACTTAAAGGGGTTAAATCGGACGCAAAGACACGAGAGTTATACCAGTTCGGCCCCTTCGATGAAGGTAAAAGCCTACGTCTAGTTTGTGATGGGATTGATGTGATTTCGGCGACTAGGGAGCAATAGCTTCGCCTAAGCCTCGAATTGTTGTTGTTCGTCCTAAACCGCCACGGATCGTCCCCTTATATACACGGGTTGACGTCCGGCGGTCTATAGAGTCCCGAGGCCGGCTCATACAAGTGTCCGGCTCGGTCTCTTCTTTTCTCTTATCTTACAACACAAGTTACATGGTTATGGCGGTTTTACCATTATGGGCCCTAACTTCGCCTCGGGCTCGGGCCTCTAAACTCTACAGCAATCACCACCTTCTGAGTCTTCGTGGGCCCCAATATTGGCCGAGGGTAAACCGGCCCCTTCTGGGCGGTTTATATTCAGTAGTTACATCCCCAACAATATCCTTTATCATTACTAGCAACTTTCCAAATCCCTTGTCAGATACACCATTCTCTGCCTTCAATTGCAGCAATTCCAGTGTGGTGCCCAGCTTTTTCTTGTCACCTACACAATTCGGGTACAACAATTTTTTGTGATCCTCTAACATGCGCTGCAACGTCTTCTTCTACAAATCACTAGCTAGCTTTCTCTTTGCATCGGCAATGGCCCGACCTAGATCATCAATGGGTTCATCTCGATGCCTCTTCTTCACTTCTTCCGCATTGTCGGCCGAGCTTCTTCCCGCATTACACGGCTCAGCTTCTTCCCCCATTGTTGTATCATCGTATTCAGGGAACCCATGGCCGGGATAGCTGTCGCCGTCCTCTTCTTCTTCATTGTCTTCCATCATAACCCCTCTTTCTCCGTGCTTGGTCCAAACATTATAGTGGGGCATGAAACCGGACTCAAACAGGTGGACGTGAATGGTTCTTGACGTAGAGTAATTGCGACCATTCTTACAGCCAGCACATGGACAAGGCATAAAACCATCCGCCCGCTTGTTTGCCTCCGCCGCTAGCAGAAAAGTATGCACGCCTCAACGAATCGGGAGAGCATCGGTCATCGTACATCCATAGCCGGCTCATCTTCATTACACAACACCGAATAGACTAAATTAATACAAGTTCATACATAAAGTTCATACAACACTTAAATGCAACAAACAAATAAATCTCTAGCTAAAGCATTTAAATGCAACAACAAATGCGATCAAGATCGCAACTAAGGTAACAATTGATCCAACAAAGCATAATGATACCAAGCCTCACTATCGATGGCATATTTTCTAATCTTTCTAATCTTCAAGCGCATTTTCTCCATCTTGATCTTGTGATCATCGACGACATCGGCAACATGCAACTCCAATTCCATCTTCTGCCCCTCAATTCTTTTCAATTTTTCTTTCAAGTACTCGTTTTCTCTTTCAACTTAATTTAACCTCTCGACAATAGGGTCGGTTGGAATTTCCGGTTCACATACCTCCTAGATAAAAATATCTATGTCAACTTGATGGGCATAATTTGTCATAAACACGAAATGCAACAAATAGTTTTAAAAGAGAATATACCACATCGAATCATAACAAGGACGAGGGCCGACGAGGACGGATATCAAAACCATGGCACTATGTATAACAAACAACGTCTGGGTAAGATAATTATTATACGAGTAACTATATATCCAAATCACACAAACATCAATTTTTATATAAAATTTCATGAACAAGAGGCTCACCACAAGGTGGTGCCGGGCGACGGAGACGGTCTTGAGGCGATCGGCGGTGAATTCGGCAGAGATTTAGAAGGCACTAAGTAAACCACACCTACATATGCAAACTAAGTGTTATTTTGACCTCAAATTGCATATAAATCAAATACTAGCACATATATATATTTCCTCCCAAATTACTAAACTCACAAATTAATAACTATATAAAGCATTGCAAGAGCTAATCTAGCAATGAGAGATGAAAGGACAAAGTTGCTAACCTTTGTGATCACTTGAATGGATGGGGCCTTCAAATCTTGACAAATTTTGGGCAAAATGTGTGATGAGCTCGAGGGGAGAAGAGGAAGAATAGAGAGGAGAGGAGAGGGGAAAGGGGGAAGAACAGAGCGAGCTGGACGAAGGGTTTATATGCAGGAGGACCTATAGTACCGGTTCATGGCACGAACCGGTACTAAAGGTGCTGGAGGGGGCCCAGACTGACAACATCCTGCCACCACCCTCATTAGTACCGGTTCGTGGCACGAACCGGTGCTAAAAGTTAGCCACGAACCGGTACTAATGAGAGCGGACCGGCTAGCCATTGGAACCGGAACTAATGTATACATTTGTGCCGGCTCTAATACAAACCGGCACTAATGTGCTTCACGTTTGACCCTTTTTCTACTAGTGCCATTACTCCCCAGTCACGAGATCCATCCGCTTGGAGCCTAGAACGGGACGAAATCCGCCAAACCCGCATGTCCTAGGTGACCTCGTGCCCTCGGTGTGTGTACCGTGTGCACAGGACCCCGTGCCCACGGGCCCTAGACCCCGTGCGCACGCCCCCCCCCCCAGAACAACCACGAGCAGTTCACAGTTTTGTCAATAACTTCCACATCCGGAGTCTGATTTTCGCGTTCTTTAGCTCGTTGAGTAGCTATTGACATCCCCCATCCACCTAGATAGGTACCATCACCATTTGACTCCATCAAAATTTTGAAATTTTGGCATCTTTGCCTAGGCCTTCCACCATATCATCCACAAAACCACCATAGTCTTCCGCAACCTAACCCGTTTCGCTCCATATAGCATTTGTGGTGGTTTGAGTGGTGACAGAGTCTCCTAAGGTGTTTTGGCTACTTAGGGACGATTTCTTCTTCATCAACCACCACCACCACTTCCACATTGCCATCTCCGCTGCCACCATTTGACTTTTGTCCTTGAGATTTTGAGTTTGCGGTTTTTCCGTTTCCTAAGGTGTTTCGGCTACTTAGGGACGAGTGACCATCATCTTGGTATCTACATCAAGAACACCGCCACTCATCATCGCAGCGACGGTAACCTCGACGACACCATTGTATATTCCCCTTGCAATTGCATTGATAACCCCTAGCCCATCTTGCGTTACTTGCCTATCGAGACTAGCCATTTGAGTATTGCCGGGCCACGTTACTTGTGCACATTAGTGATCTACACCTTCCATTGAATACATACCATATCATATTGGTATCTGATGAGGACATCAATACCATTGTTACACCCACAGCCCCTACTGTTACATATACTGGACCAATTACTAGAGCTCGCGCACGCCAATTGAATTACCAGGTACTTTCGTTTCTTGGTGATTATTCTAATGTTCATGAGAATATGATACTGCCTAAATTGGATACATTTGTTTTGCTTACAAATGAAGGGCCGAGCTTGGAGAAGGATGAACATTGGAGCAAGAACACGCATGGAGTTGATGGCATGCGCCAGGGGATCAAGGACGGAGTTACAAGTGATGATTCCGGGACTTTGAAGCCACCATAAGGAGTGCATGAAGCCTTGGACGAAATATACAAGATGCCACTTCATAATATTCGTCCATATGCTATTCTAGGTGTTGCATCACCTTATTATTGGGCCAGGCCCATGTAATTTCGAAATACTTAAGTATAGGCTATTTTTAGAGTCCGTATGTGTGGGGAAACAAGAGTTAGGGTTGGTTTCAGACCCCACCCTCAAGTTCCACGAAATTCCCTCCTCTTCCTCCATATATACAGCCCTTAGGGCGTCGTTTAGACTTTGGGGGTTTTGTTTAGATTAAAAGTTCGCCATAGCTGCAACTTCACAGCATTTCGCTTTGTGTTCAACGACTGGACCAAGGCGTCACAGAACCCCACCTTCATTAATAAAGTTTTCCTCTTATATTCGCAATATCCAGATTGCAATCTTAGTTTCTTTCTTGTTCTTCGTTTGCTCGCAGGAAACAGGCCCTCGTGGTCAGGTTGATCATGCTCCGGCGTGGTCAATAACCCTCGAAAGTTGGTTTAGCGATTGCTAAGGCACGACGTCTCGCACGTGCGTAGTCGGATCGTCAAGGTCGACTCCCACAGAAAACGATAGCCACCATCTCATCGAAACATCGGGACACCTTTGCCTCTATCAAGTGGTATCAGATTTCCAGGTTGCTCGGTGAGATTTTACAGTTTTTCGTAGATTAGATCGAGTCATTCTTCATACCTACAGTCCACAAAAAAGCCACAAAAAAATTAGGGTTAGTTCATCATATCCGAACCAATCTGAGCCTTTGCATAATCTTTTTAGGGTTTTTGCTTTGTTGAATTTTCGGTTGCATCGTCGTGTCAAGTTGTCGGTCTTAGAGTCTAGTCTTTTAGAGTTTCGAAGTTACGGTCATAAGTTGTCACGCCGCCGCACCACCATCATCGCCTTGCCATCTACCACCATGGCTTATCCGCCACCGCTCTGAATCCGTATCCATATACCACCACCAATTTGTATCCATATACCACCACCAATCCGTATCCATATACCACCACCAATCTGTATCCATATACACCACCGCTACCATATACCACCACCGCTCCCATATACCACCAGCATATATCCACCACCAATCCGAGTTCTTCTCATATTAGGTTTGTTTTCGAGATCCATCTAAATTCCGATTCGTGTTTCCTTGCCTGCGTAGGTCTCGAAAAAAAGAGACTGGAGACCCCCACGCAATTTTTAGGCCAAAATTTCGCATCAAAAAATATTTTTCCCTATCCTATTTTTAGGCTGTTCTGAGTCTTTTGAGACACTCGCCATCATAGTGATTTTTGGTCGCACGTTTTCGTAGTCGCTGCCCTGATTTCCGAAAAAAAAATTGTCAGAAAAATTTTTGTACCCATCCTGTCAGTTTGACCTGGGAAGAGTTTTTAGGTACTCGCCATTATAGTGAATTTTCGCAAAAAAAAGAGGAGCGCAAAAAAAACAGAGCGAATTTTTTTTCCAGAGTGTGCTTTTCCCTTGTTTCCGTGCAGCACCGTGAGTTTGTTAGTGTTCTAGGCTCGCGTCTCTAGCACGGTCTAGCCTAGGACTAGCACAGTACCGCCGTTGAGCGTTTATTCAACTTTGCATCTCTGAATCGATTATTGCTAACCTTTTTGCTACCATACTATAAGCCTTCCCAGCTCCACATGCATTTACGTCGTGCGTTTGACTCTCCCTGGCAATCGCTCTATCCAAGCTTTTGAGAGTTTTGACTACAACGGTTGCCGATCACCGCCTGCTGCTGGGTAAGAACTGGTAAGAATTTGAGATTTGCTTCACGGATTTGTGACACCCGCCACCACCACCACTTGTTAGTAGTCTGTAGGATCATATTCTTGTGTGTTTCTATTTCTGCTCACCATGCCAGGATCACAAGCCGACGAGACTGACTGGGAGAACTTGACGAACAAGGAGCTTCATGATAAGTTTCAGCAAATGATGAGTGGACAGGTGCAAGATGTGCTAAACAGATTTGAAGAGGCCATGGAGAAGATAGATGGCATGGAGAAGACGTTCGAAACAGAGATCGATAACAAGTTTAATGAATTGCTCGCGCATCTTCCACCACCACCACCGGCTGCTCCTAACGCACCTCTACAACAACAACAACAACGACGACGACGACGACTACCTCCACGTCGCGAAACAGCCCTCCGCCGAGCGAGCCGTGTTCCTCTTGCGCTTGGCCAAACTGTTGGTGTTGCTGTTGATACTTCTGTGGCTCCTGCTCCTGATATGGAGGAGGAGGATTATGTGGGAGATTACGAGGATGAGGTTGATCAAAATCAGAACTACGTGCAACCACCAAAGACCACAACCACCGTGTCGTCCACATGCAAATAATGGCAATGTTAGGGCTCCCCTCAGTACGAGATCATGACCTTCTCCCTAAACTGAAATTGAATATTCCACCGTTTGAGAGTAGATATGTTCATGATATATATCTTACTTGGGAGTTAGAAACTGAACAACGATTTACATGTTTACAATATCCTGAGGAGAGACGTGTTCCTGCTGTTGTTTGTGCTTTCACTAGCTTTGCATGTGTTTGGTGGTCTGAACATTGTCGATTATATCCTGTTCCAGCTACTTGGGCTGCTTTGAAAACTGCTATGTGTACTCGTTGGGTTCCACGATATTATCAACGTGAATTACTTCAAAAATTGCAGCGCTTAAGACAAGGAAAAATTCTGTAGAAGAATATTATCGTGAATTACAAACCGCTTGATTAGATGTGGTATTGTTGAGGAGAATGAAGCTATGCTTGCACGTTTTCTGGGTGGATTAAATAGAGAGATTCAGACCATTCTAGACTATAAGGATTATAATAATATCACTCATTTATTCCATCTTGCTTGCAAAGCTGAACGTGAAGTGCAGGATCGACAGGCATTGGCGCGGACTAACTTTTCTACAGGTCGACTTTCATCATGGACACCACGTGCATCATCTACTTCCACACGTTCTGCTACACCGGCACCTCCGTCGGCTCCCACCTCCAACCGTGATACAATAAAGCAGGCACAATCACCACTATCTGCCAAGAGCACACCTTCTGGGCCTGCAAAGAGCTCTTCTTCATCCATGGCATCAACAGGCAAACACATGATATTATTTGTCAATGTTGCAAGGGTGGAGGTCATTATGCGAGAGAATGCCCATCTAAGCGTGTGATGATTGTTACTGAGGATGGTGGGTATGAGTCCGCTAGTGACTATGATGAGGAGACTTTGGCTCTTATTACACATGAAGAACACGGTGGAGATGATTCTAATCATGAGACGCAATACATGGCTCTTTGAAGATGCTTTGACGGTATGAATGTTTAGTTGTTCAACGTGTTTTGAGTGTGCAGGTTACACAAGCTGAGCAAAATCAGAGCATAATTTGTTCCATACAAAGGGAGTTGTGAAGGAACGTTCTATTCACGTCATCATAGATGGAGGGAGCTGCAACAACTTGGCTAGCATGGAGATGGTGGAAAAGCTATCTCTCACCACAAGACCACATCCACATCCTTACTACATCCAATGGTTCAACAACAACGGCAAGGTTAAGGTAACACGTCTTTGTTCGTGTGCATTTTAGTATCTCTACATATGCTGATTATGTTGATTGTGATGTGGTACCTATGCAAGCATGTTCCTTATTACTTGGTAGACCATGGCATTTTGATAAAAATTCTGTACACCATGGTAGAAACAATCAGTATACTCTTGTTCATAAGGATAAAAATATTACTTTGCTTCCTATGACTCCTGATTCCATTTTGAAAGATGGTATTAATAGAGCTAATAAAGCAAAATAGGAGAAAAATAAAAGTGAAAATCAGATTGTGGCAAAAGAATTTGAGCAACAAATGAAGCCTAATAATAAACCATCTAGTGTTGCTTCTGAAATTAAATTGAAAAGTGCATGTTTACTTTCCACCAAATCTGATATTGATGAGCTAGATTCTAGCAAATCTGTTTGCTATGCTTTTGTGTGCAAAGAGGCATTATTTTCATTCGAGGACGTGCCTTCCTCTTTGCCCCCTGCTGTCACTAACATTTTGCAGGAGTTTGCTGACGTCTTCCCACAAGACGTGCCATCGGGATTACCACCTATTCGAGGGATTGGGCATCAAATTGACTTAATTCCCGACGCATCGCTACCCAACCGTGCACCATACCGTACCAATCCAGAGGAGACGAAGGAGATTATGCGTCAAGTACAGGAGCTGCTCGACAAAGGTTATATACGCGAATCTCTTAGTCTTTGTGCTGTTCCTATTATACTAGTGCCTAAAAAGGATGGTACGTCGCGTATGTGTGTTGATTGTAGAGGCATTAATAATATTACTATTCGTTATCGTCATCCTATTCCTAGGCTAGATGATATGCTTGATGAATTGAGTGGCTCTACAATATTCTCCAAAGTTGATTTGCGTAGTGGATACCATCAAATTCGTATGAAATTGGGAGATGATTGGAAAACAGCATTTAAAACTAAGTTTGGTTTATATGAGTGGTTAGTCATGCCTTTTGGGTTAACTAATGCACCTAGTACTTTCATGAGACTAATGAACGAAGTATTACGTGCTTTCATTGGGCGATTTGTGGTAGTCTATTTTGATGATATACTGATTTATAGCAAATCTTTGGAAGAACATTTGGAACATTTACGTGTTGTTTTTAATGCTCTACGTGATGCACGTTTGTTTGGTAACCTTGGGAAGTGCACCTTTTGCACCGACCGAGTATCTTTTCTTGGCTATGTTGTTACTCCACAGGTAATTGAAGTTGATAAAGCCAAGATTGAAGCTATTGAGAGTTGGCCGCAGCCCAAAACGGTCACACAAGTGAGGAGTTTTCTTGGACTCGCTGGTTTCTATAGGTGTTTTGTGAGAGATTTTAGCACCATTGCTGCACCTCTCAATGAGCTTACAAAGAAGGATGTGCCTTTTGTTTGGGGTACCGCACAGGAAGAAGCCTTCACGGTATTGAAAGATAAGTTGAGACATGCTCCTTTACTCCAACTTCCTGATTTTAATAAGAGTTTTGAGCTTGAATGTGATGCTAGTGGAATTGGATTAGGAGGTGTTTTTACAAGATGGCAAACCTGTTGCATACTTTTCTGAAAAATTGATGGGCCTAGTCTGAACTATTCTACTTATGATAAAGAATTATATGCTCTTGTTCGGACTTTAGAGACATGGCAACAATATTTATGGCCCAAAGAATTTGTTATACATTATGATCATGAATCTTTGAAACATATTAAAAGTCAAGCTAAAATGAATCGTAGACATGCTAAATGGGTTGAATTCATTGAGACTTTCCCTTATGTCATTAAACACAAGAAGGGTAAATAAAATGTTATTGCTGATGCTTTGTCTCATCGCTATACTATGCTTTCACAACTTGACTTCAAAATATTTGGTTTGGAGACCATCAAAGATCAATATGTGCATGATGCTGATTTTAAAGATGTAATGCAGAATTGTAAAGAAGGAAGAACATGGAACAAGTTCGTTGTTAATGATGGTTTTGTGTTCCGTGCTAACAAGCTATGCATTCCTGCTAGCTCTGTTCGTCTTTTGTTGTTGCAGGAGACGCATGGAGGAGGATTAATGGGACACTTTTGCGTGAAGAAGACGGAGGACGTACTTGCTACACATTTCTTTTGGCCAAAGATGAGACGGGATGTTGAGCGTTTTGTTGCTCGCTCCACTACATGTCAAAAAGCTAAGTCACGAATCAATCCTCATGGTTTATATATGCCTTTGCCTGTGCCTAGTGTTCCTTGGGAGGATATATCTATGGACTTTGTTTTAGGTTTACCTCGAACAAAGAAGGGGAGGGATAGCATATTTGTTGTCGTGGATAGATTCTTGAAAATGGCACACTTTATACCATGTCATAAAAGCGATGATGCTGTTAATGTTGCTGATTTGTTCTTTCGTGAAATTATTCGCTTGCATGGTGTGCCAAATACTATTGTTTCAGATCGTGACACTAAATTTCTTAGCCACTTTTGGAGATGTTTATGGGCTAAGTTGGGGACTAAACTACTTTTTAGTACTACTTGTCACCCCCAAACTGATGGACAAACTGAAGTAGTCAATAGAACATTGTCTACTATGCTTAGGGCTGTTTTGAAGAATAATAAGAAAATGTGGGAAGAATGCTTGCCTCATATTGAATTTGCTTATAATCGTTCGTTGTATTCTACTACTAAGATGTGCCCTTTTGAAATTGTGTATGGTTTCCTACCTCGTGCACCCATTGATTTGTTGCCTCTTCCATCTTCGGAGAAGGTTAATTTTGATAATAAACAACATGCTGAATTGATCTTAAAAATGCATGAGTTAACTAAGGAAAACATTGAGCGTATGAATGTTAAATATAAACTTGCTGGAGATAAGGGTAGAAAACTTCTTGTCTTTGCACCTGGAGATCTTGTTTGGTTACATTTGCGTAAGGATAGGTTTCCTAATTTGCGCAAATCAAAGCTCATGCCACGTGCTGATGGTCCATTTAAGGTGTTAGAGAAAAAAAATGATAATGCATATAAACTTTAGCTGCCTGCAGAATTTGGGGTTAGTCCCACTTTTAACATTGCAGATTTGAAGCCTTATTTGGGTGAGGAAGATGAGCTTCCGTCGAGGACGACTTCATTTCAAGCAGGGGAGGATGATGAGGACATCAATACCATTGTTACACCCACAGCCCCTACTGTTACATATCTTGGACCAATTACTAGAGCTCACAAGACGCCAATTGAATTACTGTGTACTTTCGTTTCTTGGTAATGATTCTAATGTTCATGAGAATATGATACTGCCTAAATTGGATACATTTGTTTTGCTTACAAATGAAGGGTCGAGCTTGGAGAAGGATGAACATTGGAGCAAGAACACGCATGGAGTTGATGGCATGCGCAAGGGGATCAAGGACGGAGTTACAAATGATGATTTCAGGACTTTGAAGCCACCATAAGGAGTGCATGAAGCCTTGAACGAAATATACAAGATGCCACTTCATAATATTCGTCCATAGGCTATTCTAGGTGCTGCGTCACCTTATTATTGGGCTAGGCCCATGTAATTTCGAAATACTTAAGTATAGGCTATTTTTAGAGTCCGTATGTGTGGGGAAACAAGAGTTAGGGTTGGTTTCGGACCCCACCCTCAAGGGCCACGAAATTCCCTCCTCTTCCTCCATATATACAGCCCTTAGGGCGTCGTTTAGACTTTGGGGGTTTTGTTTAGATTAAAAGTTCGCCATAGCTGCAACTTCGCGTACTTCGTTTGTGTTCAAGGACCAGACCAAGGCGTCACAGAACCCCACCTTCATTAATAAAGCTTTCCTCTTATATTCGCAATATCCAGATTGCAATCTTAGTTTCTTGCTTGTTCTTGGTTTGCTCGCAGGAAACATGCCCTCGTGGTCAAGTTGATCGTGCTCCGGCGTGGTCAATAACCCTCGGAAGTTGGTTTAGCGATTGCTAAGGCGCGACGTCTCGCACGTTCGTAGTCGGATCGTCAAGGTCGACTCCCACGGAAAACGATAGCCACCATCTCATCAAAACATCGGGACACCTTTGCCTCTATCAGTATCATATCATCCATTGTGTCACAATATCGTCCCCGCATATACACAATGGTTTGGGCATTGTGCAAAAGTGGCCATAGAGGAAAAAAAGAAGAATAATAAGCTTTTAAGCAAAATAAAAGAGATAGCAAAGAGCTTGTAAGCAAGTGCCGTCGCATCATACCCCATTGCATATAAGACTGTCATATCCGATCATCTTGGATCAAACACCGGGAACCATACATATATAGCAAACTTGGGATAGAAAGTTATCCATTTTGCATCTTATAGGTTGTGCGCAAGTGTCGTATCCGCCTATTGAGCAATCGTGCTAGCGTCTCTCTTGAGTTGTGCAACACGAGCATTTTGGTGGATTCCACATTTTGAGCTCATTCCTTGGTTGCACGACCCCATTTATCTATCCGTGTGTGTGTTTCCGCAGCCATTCTTTGCTATTGGTCTACTTGTTTCTCTTGCGAATTTGTGAATCTTTTCCAACATTATTGACTCTTGCTAACATTTTTGCATCAAAGTTTTGTTCCACTATCCTCACCAAACTCCACCATAAGCCTTATTTGTGTAGGTGTGAGAAACCGACAAGAATTGGTACCAATTGTGCTATTTCCTTGTTACACATTGAGTGATCATTGATCCATTTTCAACATAGGTCAAGGTACATTTGGTATAAGTTCTTCTCTTTCTCCCACTCATATTTTCTCGAGTCTTGTGATGGATAGGTAAGGCATTTCCTCTCCGGTCTTGGACAACAACGACGGCGTGAACAACTACATCACCAAAAGGTCCATCTTCGTACTACAACACGAAATGCAAGGAGCACAATCCACCTTGCAAGCGCGCATCGAGAACCTCTCCATCGACATTCATCTCTCCGAAGCAAGGAAAAGGGACTACATCAACAACAAGCTTGCCGCACAAAAGGAGGAGCAAGATGCGAGGATGGAAGAGATTCGGGCCTTGATCAAGTCTTCTTCCCCTTTGTCATCTTCAAGGCGGCGACGTTCAAGCCACAAGTCTTTGAGCGCCTAAGCGATGCAAGAGCAAGTCGTCCACGTCCACATCTCCATGGCGACCATCATCACGTTCGTGATCCACATCGTCATGAAGGGCAAGTAACCTCCAAGCATCATGTGCACAACGACGACGAACAACATCTCCTACAAGCTCAAGCACGACAATGACATCATCAACATGAAGATGCTCCACAAGCGCAAGTGCACAAGTCCCAACAAGCCCTACTTCACGCCAAGTCCAAGCTTCAAGAGCACAAAAGAAGACCGCGAGACGACCACCACCAAGACGACGCTATGGCTACATCAACCACTTCGGCATCTTCGCCAAGTGTTCTCAAGGCATCTTCGCCTCTGGACATACGGCATCTTTGGCTACTTCCCGTGAGTTCGCCTACATCGACAACTTCAACAACAAGGCGACCACCTACGAGTGAGGGCGACACTTCCATCTTCGGAAGCCCCTCAAGGAAGATGGTCGAGCATGGGACATTCCCTTCGGTCATGGAGACGAGCTACGAGGTGCCACATCATATGGGCCTCCAACAACAAGATGGTGACAAGAAAGTTGAGCATGGGACTATCCCTTCAACCAAGGCGACGATAGTAGTTGAGCATGGAGAAATTTGCACCAACATCTCTCCGACACCCACATATCATGAGATGACCCAATTGCCATGTGAGGAGAGCCACCAACACATGCGTGAGATGAGTGATTCCACCATATATGACATTGAGTGCATTTCTTATGAGAGGATGAGCGTGACCACCACTAGCCCCACACATGAGAGCATGGCACACATCCTATGTGAGGTTGAGCGCCATTTGAGTGACTCCACCAACCATACGAGTGAGAGCATCCAAGAGGGAGTGAGTGAGCCACAACACCTAGTGAGTGAGGTAGTTGACACGGCACATGAGGCCACTATGATTTCTAACGACTTACACTCTACTCCTTGTGTGTTTTCTCCTTTGGTGCTAGGTCTCCTACATGACGACACGTCTAACATTGATGAGTCCATTCCTCCATTGGAGACGACGATGGCCATGATGGACGATGATGCACCCCCACATGGTTCCATCAAGATGAAGATGACAACGAGACGATCTTCGACACCTCACCTACAACACATGAGCGACGCTCCAAAGGTAACACTGGTGATGGTGCTTGCGGGAGTCCCGGATTAGGGGGTGTCCGGATAGCCGAACTATCACCGTTGGCCGGACTCCTGGACTATGAAGATACAAGATTGAAGACTTCGTCCCGTGTCCGGATGGGACTTTCCTTGGCGTGGAAGGCAAGCTTGGCGACACGGATATGTAGATCTCCTACCATTGTAACCGACTCTATGTAACCCTAACCTATCCGGTGTCTATATAAACCGGAGGGTTTTAGTCCGTAGGACTAACAACAATCATACCATAGGCTAGCTTCTAGGGTTTAGCCTCCTTGATCTCGTGGTAGATCTACTCTTGTACTACCTATATCATCAATATTAATCAAGCAGGAGTAGGGTATTACCTCCATCGAGAGGGCCCGAACCTGGGTAAAAACATCGTGTCCCTTATCTCCTGTTACCATCCGCCTAGACGCACAGTTCGGGACCCCCTACCCGAGATCCGCCGGTTTTGACACCGACATTGGTGCTTTCATTGAGAGTTCCTCTGTGTCGTCACCGTCAGGAAGGATGCCTCATCTCGTCTTTAAAGACGATACTATCGCCAAAGAAGCCTTGGCCACTTGTCAGACTCTTCGGCTAGGTGGTTTTCTCATGACCGCCAGTTCGGCCGCCGCGCCGATGATGACTTCTCGAGCCATCGAAACCAATCTTCATGTTAATTCGGAACTTGCCGAACAGTTAGATCCGATCGAGCTCTCCTCCGTAAACGAGCTCTTGGATCGCATCACCACCCTGGGAGTCGCCACAGACTACGACCGGATCGGGCATAAAACCGATCTGAGAGAGATCAACTCTCCCCAGGCTACCCATCATGTTGCTGTGATAGAGGAGCAATGCGGCAATTCTTCTTCTACCTTAAGGACTAGCTACGTCTGGATTCCCGATCCCTCCATGCCGGATTCCCGCAGAGGGAGGGATGTCGATCAAGCCCTGAACTTAAAGTCAGGCGGCGGGTCGGATTCATTGGATAGCACTCAAAAATCCAAACTTCCGAGTTCGGAAACTTCTCGGCCCCTGAGTCCTAAATTGGACGGGGTTCCGGATCTAGTTCCACCCGGCCACCCAAACATAAGCGATCTATCCCGAATTCGGCAAGAGCCCGCTGAAACAGTACATCATTACTAGGCCAGATTCCTCCTGGTTATGGACATGATAAAGGACTGCCGAGAGGAGGACGCAATCTCACTTTTTTGCAATAATTGCACGGACAAGGGAATCCTAAACGCCATAAGTCGTCGCGAAATTACACGCTTTGCCGACTTGGTGACCATAGTATAAAAGTATTGTGCGATGGAGAGTGCTTGGAAAACCGAAAGTAAATTTTGGGATAATCCGGCCCTGAATACATCCCTAGTCCGAAATAAAAGGGTGCATCATCACCAAGCACCTGGGTTAAACACCAAAAAACCAAAACCCCCTAAAGGGTACGGAACCGTACTGGAGGGTTGGCTAAGCGGACCCTGCAAAATTCATAGCACAGAGGGCGCCACTACAACTCATAGCCTTCGAGCATGTTGGATACTACGGCAGGTGGCCAAAAGTGGCGAAGAGCTTCTAGCTTCAGAATCCCAGCCCATCAATACCAGTACGGTGTTAACAGTCTTCGAGACTTTCGCATCAAATAACATGCAGAAACGAACACTCCGCAACCTTGCCGAAGTATACCAAGTAGCAACAATAAATCCATGGAGTGACACGGCTATTACCTTTAATGCCAGTGACGAACCCAAATTCCGAACAGCCCGAGCACCAGCCGCATTGGTCCTCAGTCCAATAGTGGACGGCTTTCACCTTACTAAGGTACTCATGGATGGCGGCAGCGGACTAAACCTCATCTATGAGGAAACCCTCCGAAAAATGGAAATAGACTGGAACCGCAATGAGCGAAGCAGCACAACCTTTAGAGGAATAATCCCTAGCCGGGAAGCATGCTGCACAGGAAAAATCACACTGGACGTAGTGTTCGGCTCGCCTGACAATTACAGGTCCGAGGAGGTCACATTTCAAGTGGCCCCGTTCAACAGCGGATATCACGCTTTATTAGGGCGAGAGGCATTCACAATTTTTCAAGCTATACCCCATTATGGGTACATGAAGCTTAAAATGCCCGGACCTAACAGAATCATCACTCTCGCTAGTGATCCGAACATAGCACTCATACCGAAAACAATACAGCCGCACTAGCCCTCGAGGCACTATCCGAAGCCCTAGCGGCCGAGGAACTCACTGCGATGCGCTCCACGGTGAACAGGGATGATGTAATACTTGATAAAAGATCCAAGTC
Source organism: Aegilops bicornis (assembly GCA_021605145.1). NCBI lineage: Eukaryota > Viridiplantae > Streptophyta > Magnoliopsida > Poales > Poaceae > Aegilops > Aegilops bicornis. The sequence continues at coordinate 210,507,609 of CM038669.1, read as the reverse complement.
CACCTCTTTTAAACCAGCGGATGAAATAGTCAAATTCCAAGTCCACCCAACGGACCCTGCAAAGACAGCCTCCATTGGGGCACAATTAAACCCTGATGTAGACGCCGCACTACGAGAATTTCTACGAGAAAACTGGGACATTTTTGCCTGGCACCCTTCGGACATGCCAGGAATCCCACGTCGGCTGGCCGAGCACAGCCTAAATATCCTAAAAGGATTCAAGCTACCAAACAGGCTCTTGGCGCTTTTCCGAACCCAAGAGACAGGCCATGGGAGAGGAGCTAGCCAAACTTCTGGAAGCCGGATTCATCAGAGATATAAAACATCCGGACTGGCTAGCAAACCTGGTGATGGTACCGAAGAAGGACGAATCCTGGCGCCTATGTGTTGATTTCAAAGACCTTAATAAGGCTTGCCCAAAGGATCCCTTCCCCCTCCCTCGAATTGATCAAATTATCGACGCTACAGCAGGACACGACTCATTGTGCTTCCTCGATGCGTACTCCGGCTACCACCAAATCAAGATGGCGGAGCCAGACCAAGCTACAACAGCATTCATCACTCCATACGGCCCATTCTGCTTCAACGCAATGCCCTTCGGGCTCAAAAACGCCGGCGCAACATATCAGCGCATGATTCAGACATGTCTGGCAAACCAGATCGGCAAAACAGTGGAAGCATATGTAGATGACGTGGTCGTCAAAACCAAGCATGTCAAAACTCTAGTAAACGACTTGAGGCTCACATTCGACAATCTTCGAAAATATGACATCAAGCTCAATCCGGAAAAATGCGTCTTCGGCGTTCGGTAGGAAAGCTCCTCGGCTTCATTGTGTCCGTAGAGGAATTGAAACAAACCCAGCCAAGATCCGAGCTCTGTCACAATTGGATATTCCAAAAGACCTCAAACAAATACAAAAATTGATCGATGCGTAGCGGCTCTAAGCCGCTTTATTTCCCGCTTGGGAGAAAAGGCGTTACCCTTTATCGCCTCCACCGCCGCACCGAACACTTCGAGTGGGCCGGATGCTGCCTGGCCGGACTCAAGAGATAAAAGCCATATTGGCAACAAATCCGGTCCAGCCGCGCCCAACATGGGCGAACCAATGCTATTATATATCGCCGCAACACATCAAGTTGTCGGTAGCGCGCTTTCGTTGCCGAACGAAAGCGGACGGACACGGTTCCCTCTTCAAAGACCGGTTTATTACGTGTCAACTGTCCTCACTCCATGCAAGTCCCGTTACCCACATTATCAAAAGATAGCATACGGGGTGTTCATGGCATCCCGTAAGCTGCGACACTAATTTCAAGAGTGTTCGATAACGGTAGCCTCCGAAGTACCACTTAACGACATTATAAACAACCGCGACGCGACGGGCCGGATTGCTAAATGGGCCATAGAGCTCCTTCCATTCGACATAACCTATAAGCTACGACGAGCTATCAAGTCACAGGTTTTGGCTGACTTCGTGGCTGAATGGACCGAAGCCGAACTCCCTAAAGAGTACGACGCATACTCCAATTGGATTATGCACTTTGACGGCTCCAAAATGTTGGCCGGCCTGGGGGCTGGCGTCGTCCTGACGTCCCCAACCGGGGACACAGTCCAATACGTCCTTCAGATAATGTATACGGACTCCAACAACGCAGCCGAATACGAGGCCCTCCTGCACGGCCTCCGGATGGCAGTCTCCATGGGCATTAAACGCCTAGAGGTGCGCGGGGATTCGAACCTCGCGATATCTCAAATAAACGGAGACTTTGATGCCAAAGATCTGAAAATGGGAGCATACCGCAATGCGGTCCTAAAAATGTCAGCACGGTTCAAAGGGCTCGAATTTCATCATATAGCCCGGGATAACAACCAGGCGGCGGACATATTGGCACGCATCGGTGCAAGACGCGATGCCGTCCCGCCCAACATCTTTCTGGAACGGCTGTTCAAGCCATCCGTACTATGGGAAGGGGAGTCCGACAATAACAATCCGGACCCAACCGCACTGCCTGACGCCGAACACTCTGACACAATCGGAGGCTCTGCCACCGAGATAACACCCTCAGCCTACGAAATAATGGCGGTTATCGCCTGCGGGCGGAACCATTCCTATCCTACCTAACTAGGCAGGAACTTCCCGAAGACCAAAATGAGGCTCGCTGCATAGTACGGCGATCTAAAGCCTATAAAGTCCATGAGGGAGAGCTTTATAAGAAAACCACAACAGGAGCCCTTCAAAGGTGTATCTCCGAAGAAGAAGGGCGAAACCTCCTCGCTGAAATTCATGCCGAACTGGGTGGGCACCACGCCGCAGCCCGGGCCCTTGTAGGCAAGGCCTTCCGTACAGGATTTTATTGGCCGACGGCCCGGGCAGAATCTTGTGATTTAGTCCAATGATGCGTCGGTTCCCAACTTTTGCTAACCAAAGCCACATGCCACCCACCGCCCTCAAAACTATACCCATCACCTGGCCGTTTCAGTGCAGGGGCTTGACATGGTTGGACCCCTTCAGGGGGGAACCCACAAGCAAAAATACCTATTGGTCATGGTGGATAAATTCACCAAATGGATAGAGGCCAAACCCGTTAAAACAGCCGAATCTGGACCGGTGATAGACTTCATATCAGGGGTAGTTCACCGTTACGGTGTCCCCCACAGTATCATCACTGATAACGGCACCAACTTCACGGCCGATGAGGTCAAATTATGGTGCAAAATCATGGGCATCAAGCTCGATTACGCCTCAGTCTATCACCCTCAAACCAACGGTCAAGTCGAGCGAGCAAACGGTCTAATCATGAGCGGCATTAAACCCAGACTAGTGCGGTCCCTCAAGGAATCTAACACGCCTTTGGGTTGAGGAGCTCGACCAGTACTGGGGGCTGCGGACCACGCAAAATCAGATTACGGATTCACACCATTTTTTATGGTGTACGGCAAGGCAGTCTTGCCTGCGACATAATACATGACTCACCTCGGCGTGCGCATGTATGAAGAAAGAGAAGCCGAGCTCGATCGGCAGGATAGTTTGGACGCATTGGAGGAGGAGCGGCGTGGCAAAAGCTTCGTTCCGCATTCTATCAACAATGAGGCTCGAAGATATCAAAGCGAGGAAATGCACGGGCCAAAGCTTATAACATTGGCGAACTAGTTCTACGCCTGTCGAACAAGAAAAAGGACAAACTCAAGCCCAAATGGGAAGGTCCCTTCATCATCGACCAGGTCCTGACCGGCGGAGCATACCGTCTGCGAAACGCATCGGATAACCGACTCGAGCCGAACCCATGGAACGCAGCCCGTCTACGAAGATTCTACGCCTAAGCGCCGGACTCCAAGTTCGTCTCCTTCCTCCGTCCACACTTTCTATTTTTGTTGTCTTTTATCTCTCTCCTTCCTCCTCCTTCTTCCTGAAGCCTTTAGAGGCTCGTTTGCGCTTTGCTCGCACATATTTGACGCGCTCATTATACCTGGGGGCTTCTTTACCAGAAGCTTATTTATACGGGCTTCATGCCCAACACATGCGTCAAACTTCCGCATGTACCTTTTATTCACCATAATATGCATCGATATGACTTAAGTTTTGGCCAAGCTGGGTTGCCTGGCTCCTGTGCTTACCCCTACGTTCCCGATTGTTCGGCTAGGTGGTAAAGGAGCACCTCTGTGATTATTCTTGTCGGGTCACCGGATGTGTACCTCGGACCGGGTGAAGCCAAAGCTAAGCGTTCTTAAGGGAATATTCGGTCGGTGAACTGAAAGATGATTTTAACTATTTACCCATCTGCCCCAGATGATTTTCTGCTTTCCTAGCAGTTTTGACATGCACTTTAGGGCATGCATCCCAGTAAACGAACCCTTAACGGAACTATTCTCCTGGAAGATGTTTCTTACTATCCATGTAATATAACATAACTAGTTGGGCACTTGTCTGACATGAAATCATGACCCCTACGCCTTGTCTCCATGCATACCCGGTTCTTATATAACCACGAAGGTATTCGGACACACTCCGGACTATCGGGTCCCGAGGTCGAGCGAAAAGGTCCGCTATGACAAACGATCTACAATCCGGCTAGAAGACGTTTTCATGTCATATTTAATTACATAGTCAACTCGACTCATTGTATTCCTCCTCAATGCCATCTAATAGGCTATCTAATTTACAATCTTCTTTGGGAATACTTGGCTGCCAATTCTACTTGGCCGTACACTAAGCTTTCTGAGGATCTCCTTCCCATCATGCCCCACAGGTCCGACCTCGGCCATGTGGTTTGGGTCTGTAACCGTACTGCGTCTTTACCATGGCCTGACCTCCTGGCGCCTTTGACGGCAGGCGATATCTTCCACGGTCGGAAGCGCCGCCGTGCTCCTTGAAGCCGCTCTGCCAGCTCCCCAATGCCTTCGGCAGGAGATAGATGGCCACAAGGCCTGGCCGACGCCTTTCATCACTGCCCGAAATCGTTCGTGCAGGTGACACGATTCAGGAAGAAGATCACCAAGAATCGGGCATCTCCTCCTCGGACGACACTGTGAGCAAACCTACATACATGTTTATGTTAGTCACCTTCCTCGCTGAACTCTTTCAAAGTTCGCTCAAGCACTTCTTGAAAATGCCGCTGACGAAGCCGTCGATTCTCCTTCTGAGTCAGACAACTGGGCACGAACATCCTTTAGTTCCTCACCCAGTTTGGTGTTGGCATCTTGGAGGTTATTTTTCTCCTGCCGCACCCTCGTAAGCACGTTCTCGCCGGCTTTTAGCTGGCGCAAGAGCTTTCACTTGTCCGGATCTAGTCCGGCGCCATCTGCAACATTTTTGTCAGATTTACACACCCGCCGCACTTCATAAACTATTTATCTTTTGAAGCATATATTACTAGAGAGGGTCTCGGTGGCTCCCCCTGTAGCGGCTAGTGCGGCCTCAAGTTGGGCCTTGCATTCTTCAAGCTCCTGGGACAGTCGGGCATTCTTTTTTGTAAGATCCTGCATAACAAATGATCCTTAAATCAGTTATTCTAACCATTTTAAGTCCCGGGGGCTACTGGCATATATAACTGTCAGATTTTCTCACCCGTATGTCCTTTACATACTGCTCTGTGGCTCTGGCTAGACCATCTTGAGCGGTACGGAGGTGCGCATCTCCCGAATTGAAGGCATTCAAGGTCTCTTGAGAGAAACATGCGTCACGAAGAACTGTCCGGCAGCGCCTGTGATTCATGGCGCTCTCCACCTCGGAGTTGGTGGCGGACAATCTGTCAGCATCCTCTGTCGGAGGAACATCCGACGCACGCCTCGTGCTCGCTTCCGCTTTTTGACCCGGCTTTGGAGCCTGGCTGGCGGAGGTTCGATTGGTAACCTCTCCGGACTCAGTCCGGCAAGCGCTCTTTTTCCTGAAAAGAGCATCAGCGTTAATACGCCTTCCAGGAATCAGTCCTGGGAACATGGTGACACGCCATACCGTTGCAGCAGAGTTTCGATCCAGACCGCACTTCTTTTTAGCCTGCGGGGCCGTACTGCCCCTTGTTGGCCAGCTGCCGCGGGCTCGGCCTCCTGCCTCGGAGGCACCCCCTGCGAAACACCATTGGTATATGGTGATCAAGAAATAAGAACGGTTGGGTCATTATCAGATTATTGGGACCTCGGTCTCTGTTACCTGTGAGGCTGGAAGTATTCCGGGGTAATCGGCCGTAATGGCAACCAAAGCATTGTCGATGCTAAGTTGGTGGAACACCCCGTCGATCAACTCCACCTTTATATCCGGATCCTCTTCGGAGGCCGGATCGAGGGACCGTTCCGGATCCTCGGGTTGTGGGGGCGGGCTGTGTATCTTCTCCACAGTCCGGCGCGGTTCCTGCGCAGAAACCATGAAATGAGATATTTAACCACAGGAACATGGATCGGGCAGGCCACAAAGATGTTTGCTTACCCAACTTCGAGGATTATTCGAAGAAAACTCCCTCAGTGGATTGACGCGGAGGAAATCCTCCTCCTCCCCTTTATACATGGCAGACAAGGTCTTCACAAGTTCGGTGATCGATCCCTGACCTTTGCGGACATGGCGGGTGGCATCGTCCTCCCCGTTGAAGTCCCACATGGGGTGGCCCATATATTGGAGCGGCTGCACTCCCCTTATAATGCAAATTTCCATGACTCCAATCATGGTCAATCCGCCATGAGCCAGTAATCTTATTCGGCTCATCAAGTAAAGGACATCCCGGTCATTTTCCCTCTGGGGGCTACGAGGGCTCCAGCTTAGGCGCTTCTTCAGAGGAGCATTGCTAAACTCCGGAAGGCCGATCCGAACAGGATCCGGCAGCGGGACGTCCTCCATGTAAAACCATTCTGAAGGCCAGTCTTCGGACACCTTCTTCGGGGTTCCGGATAGATATGCGGTCCCGGCGATGCGCCATAGTTCGGCTCCGCCCACTTGATATATTGACCCCTCATGAGAACGGGGTACTAGGCAGAATAATCTCTTCCACAGCGCGAAATGAGCCTCGATGCCCAAGAACAGTTCGCAAAGGGCCACGAAGCCCGCGATGTGCAAAATGGAGGCAGGCGTAAGGTGGTGCAACTAGAGGTCGTAGAACTCCAAGAGCCCCCGGAGAAACGGTTGGATTGGAAATCCGAGTCCTCTTACTAGATAAGAGACGAAGCATACCCGCTCTCCTTTAGAGGGATCGGGGACACTCTCCGCTTGCTTTCCGCCCTTGTAGGTGGCAAGTCGGGCTCGGACCGGAACCATGAAGGCCGGGGGAAGAAATCCCTTGGTTTGGAGTATAACTAGCTCGCTATGCGGGACTGAGCATCTCTCCCAATTTCGGGCTGAGGGCTGGGAGCGCGAGAGGAGGAGCGCGTCGACCGTCCATGATGGAATGGGCTTTGGTCGAGGCGCTCCGATGAAAGCTTCATGAAGGGGAGATGGTGTGATTCAGATCTAGATCCTCTCCTTTTATAGGCAGCTCATTTAGCAGCTAGGGGTAAGTGTAAAAATACCCTGGCTTTTCGCATTCATTCAAACACGTGGAAGATGGCCATTATTGGGCGTAGAAGCCAAGGAGCGCAGCATTTATCAGAAGCCGGACACTATTCGACAAGTATATGGAATTTGGAGAAGAACCCGCCTCACAATGCGAAGACAATCAACGCCACGGACTCATCGTCATTGAAGCCTGGTTCGGGGCTCTTGAGGAGTCCCGGATTAGGGGTGTCCGGATAGCGAACTATCACCGTTGGCGGACTCTGGACTATGAAGATACAAGATTCAAGCCTTCGTCCCATGTCCGGATGGGACTTTCCTTGGCGTGGAAGGCAAGCTTGGCAATACGGATATGTAGATCTCCTACCATTGTAACCCGACTCGGTAACCCTAACCTGTCCGGTGTCTATATAAACCGGAGGTTTTTAGTCCGTGGGGACGAACAACAATCATACCATAGGCTAGCTTCTAGGGTTTAGCCTCCTTGATCTCGTGGTAGATCTACTCTTGTACTACCCATATCATCAATATTAATCAAGCAGGAGTAGGGTATTACCGCCATCGAGAGGGCCCGAACCTGGGTAAAAACATCGTGTCCCTTGTCTCCTGTTACCATCCGCCTAGACGCACAGTTCGGGACCCCCTACCCGAGATCCGCCGGTTTTGACACCGACAGTGCTTCTCTTGTCCCACTAGTGGACCCTCTTGACATCGATTGCTCCCATGATGTTGACCCACCTATTACCATGCTTCATGCTAGTGAAACTCCTTCATGCCTTAACTTACCTATTTATGATGAATATGATGATGAGCATGTTGAGTTGCCTAGTTGTGATGCTATGCTTCATAGGATATCATGTGAAAATTCTTTTGGTCACATCATGTTTGACAATCCATTGAACTTGTCATTTGCTATGAGTGAGATCTCTCATATTACCTCATTTCAATCTCAACATAGTACCTATGCATGCCCCATTAAAATCAATCACACTTGCACTTATGGCATAGATGACGAGATGATGGTCATTGGCTTATGTTTTTCATGTGATGATATTGCCATGCTTCCTTTACATGATTTGCGCAATTCATCTACTATGTCATGCCATGATCACATTGTTCCAAATATGCATTGTTTGGGATGTTATCAATATTCTCCATGTGATGTTTCCACTAATGCTCATGAGGAGACCCCCATAGTTTCCTCGTACATATTGGGAGATCTTGATGCATTCCATACTTTGCATGATTTCCATGATTGCTTGCACCATATGCATTCCATGAATAACAATGCTCTAAATATTGCTCGTGATGCATTACATAACTTGATTCTCCATTATGCTATACATCATAACAAACCTATCATGATGGATGACATGTTTCTATATCACGCATCTCATTTATTTGAGCATTGAATATTTGGTGCTAACCAACACAAGCACGTATGCATCATGATGGATGATGTGTACATTTACCATGCACACACAATTTTTCCTTTGTCTTTGTTTTGTGTAGGTACTCATGTCTTCTCGTCAACTTCTCAATCCCATGAGTTGACGAAACGAGCTCTTGAGAGCAATGACGATTTGGGATCCCGTGGACTATCCTTACCACTGTCCCCTTCACGCAAGGACTACGCGCATCTCCTCTACTTGGCTCTCACACGGCTATGGGCCATTTACCACTTGCCACATTATGCTCATTTTACCGTGTTCACTTTGCATGCTATGCTTGCTTCTATGCCTTTGCCATGCAATTGTGACCCTTGCTTGCATCTACCCATGTTCCATCATTATGCTCCTTCTATGCGTATTTGCATGCTTGGTAGAGATCCTTGTTGCTATTGCCATGTTTATCATGTGCCCCATGCTATTGATGCTTGTTGTGTTGGGAGAGTCATGATGCCCCATTGCTATTTACATCTGGCCTCTCGCCAATACATTCATGCCATTCTACTCATATCTTGCTTTCATGCTTGTGATATGTCATGTGCATTATTCATGCCCACTATTTGCACACACGACATGGTTGCCATGATTTCTTCTAGTATGTTGCATCTTCGCACTACTAGCTTGCTTGACTTGATCTCTATGATTGCTTGCTTTTTTGCATCACCCATGTTCCATTACTCGCTTTCTTGGGTTGATAGCACCTATGTTCATGCCTCTCACATGATTTATATCGATCATTGTCTATTGTCTCCATTACTTGCATCTCTCATATCACCTTGTATTGAGTGCCAACTTACTATGCTTATTGATCTTGGAGACTTGGACACTTTACTTGTGAAGCATGCTTGTTTGATTGAGCCTATTGTATTTGGTTGTTCTCGCATCATATGCCTCCATACTATGAAATGCCCCCTTGTTCTTTCTTATGATGAGCTTGATGCATACACTTGTTGGGTATCTCACCCCTCGAATGATAGGTCTTGCATTTGCACTATCCTCATTTGTTTTTCCGATTGTTTATCATGTTCTTTCATTTTGAAGGATTCACAAGGCGGTGCCATAAAGACAAATTTTGGTTATGTGAAGGCGTACATGATGTGCAACACCAACATTTGTGAGCATCTCCTAAAGGTGAACTCATTCCCTTTGAACCATCCTCACATATGCATATTGGATGGACCATACTTTCATTGTTCTTTTCTTCTTCTTGTCTACATGCTACATATATTGAATGGAGGACCGAAATTGGAGATGGACCCTATGGACCTTCAAGTTGAGGAGTGCCACGACATCGACCTAGGGTACATCCATGCCTACCGTGTACATGGCGATACAGTTTACGATCCGAGGTCAGATATTTCCAAAGGGGGAGGAGATGATACGGAGCATCCCACATTCATCTCCATGTACACCTTCATAGCACATCAAGCCCCAAGAAAACCTACCGGAGTTAAGGTGAACTCGCTCCTCTTCAAGATTTACATGAATATCCATAGGACTTGGCCGCTACATCACCATGGAACGTTGTGCATCTTCAGGTTCGAGGATGACCGCCGCCAAGCAGCTAAGGAGCTTCCCGGAGGCCAAGGAGAAGGATCCCAAGGCCACAAGAAAGAAGATGGAGTCCAACAGGAGCTGGACAGGAGGTCCCAGGCGACCCCGTGCGCACGGGCCCCCGTGACCCCGTGTGCATGGACTACTCAGAGAGTTTGCGCTGGAGCACCCCATGCGCACGGGCCTGTACCGTGCCCACGGGACCCCTGTGCGCACGGGCCCAACTTACCCCGTGCGCACGGGCTCATCAGGATGGACAGCCGTGATCTCCACTCCGAGCCCCTCTTTCTCCACTTCGTCCCCAAGACTATATATTCCGTACCTAGGTCATTAGTTAGGGTTAGCAAAGGATATGTTAGACATATGAGATCTTTGCTTCATGGATCCACTCCACTAGGAGATCAAGACATCCACTTGGAGTGACCTAGCTCAAGACCCCCTCATGGGTGGCCCCTATCAAGACCTCCTCATGGAGAAGAACCCGGTTACCTCTTGTATCGTCCTTTGTTGATCGTGGATCGTGTATCTCTCTTTGTGTTCATCGTTCTAGCGCATGTGTAATCGAATCTTGTTGGTTTTAGTGATTCTCTTGTTTTTTCCCCGTGATTTCCCTCGTGCTCTTCCGCTCGTTCTTCGTGTTCATCGTAGGGATCCACTCCAAACGTGAAAGATCATCCCCATAGGGTTCCACCCTACATTAGGGCCGATTCTGTTGATTCTGTGGGCTTCGGGTGCAATTATCCGGATCGTCCGGGCCGGGGTCCGGGTCATCCGGGCTGAGGCCGGATCGTCCGGACGGCGGTCCGGATCGTCCGGGCTTCTGCTGACTTAGCCCTTTTCCTTCTCCGTCTTCACGTCCATCTTCCTCTTCGGATTCTCCTTGCTCCTTCCCGTGTCCATGGGTAACTCCTTGATACCTGAGTATACACAATGTCTCCATTTGAGGTAGTAGCCATGTCTCATGGTCATCGAAGTGGAATCATGAGAGGAGACATGTCACCTCGGTCTCGAGAGCTCTTGCACGTGATCAAGTCATGGGTCCATTATGCACTTGATGAGACGATGGTAGGTCCATGGGGATGACCTTGGGATGCTCCGCATCACTCTTCAACATCAACAAGACGAAGACCAAAGATGCCATATCTTCCACACCAAGGCCGACATCAATGGAAGGTCCGTCAAGGTCATCATCGATGGAGGGAGTTGCCATAACCTCGCAAGTGAAGAACTATGCTCCAAGCTCCAATTGGTCAAGATGAAGCACCCGCACCCATACAAGGTTCAATGGCTAAGCGACACCGGCACCATCCAAGTCAAGCATAGAGTATAACTTTCTTTAAAGATCGGAGCTTACGGAGACATCTTGGAGTGTGATGTCCTCCCGATGACCGTTTGCCACCTCCTTCTTGGACGGCCATGGCAATATGACCGAGGTGTCATTCACAACAGGCGTAAAAACCACTATAGCTTCAAGATGAAAGGAAAGGAGTATGTGCAACGACCTATGTCTCCAAGCCAAGTGATCGCGAACAAACAAGCAACCCATCATGGAGAGAATAGTAGGAGAGCGAACCACCAAAAAGAGAGTGAGCGCCACGAGCCCAAATTGAGTGCCTTAACGACGAGCGACAAGAAAAACTTAGTTCTATTTGCCACCAAACATGAGATGAGAGAAGTGTGTGAGAACCCATCAAGGGTCCTACACTATGTCCTATTGTGCAAGGACGAGGCACCAAAAACTAACACCTCTCACAATCTACCTTTGGTGTTATATTCTTTACTGCAGGAATTACAAGATGTTTTCCTCGATGAGCTACCTCCGGGTCTACCTCCACTACGAGGCATCGAGCACCGCATCGACCTCATCCCCGGAGCGCCACTTCCAAACAAGGCTCCCTACCGACTCAACCCCGAAGAAACCAAAGAAATACAAAGGCAAGTAAAGCATCTCATAGACCATGGACATGTGCACCAAAGTTTGAGTCCTTGTGCCGTACCGGTCATTCTTGTGCCAAAAAGAGACGGTAGCTTTCGCATGTGTTCTGATTGTAGACCCATCAATGCTATAGCCGTTCGCTATAGGTACCCCATTCCACGCCTTGACGATATGCTAGATGAACTTAGCGGTGCCACTATCTTTTCCAAAATTGATCTTAAGAGGGGTTATGATGTAGGGCGGAACCCTATGTGGACGATCTTTCATGTTTGGAGAGGATCCCTACGAGGAACACGAAGAACGAGCGGAAGAGCACGAGGGAAATCACGGGGGAAAACACAAGAGAATCACTCAAACCAACAAGATTCGATTACACATGCGCTAGATTGATGAACACAAAGAGAGATACACGATCCACGATCAACAAAGGACGATACAAGAGGTAACCGGGTTCTTCTCCGTGAGGAGGTCTTGATGGGGGCCACCCAAGAGGGGGTCTTGAATCCGCTCGGGGGATCTTTCTCCGAAGAGGTCCTGAGCTCTGAAGAGAAGTAACCAAGTGGATGAGCAAGGCTCTCACACAAACATGAGCTAATCCTTTGCTAACCCTAACTAGGAGGAGGTGTCCTCGCCGTCTTGTCCAATGCTCGTAGCTCTTCCATTGCCTTCCTCTTGGTTCCTGGACATGCATAGCACACACGTTTGAGGTAGTAGCCATGTCTCACATGTGGAAAGTGACGATTCGGAGAGGAGCGAGTTCACCTTGTGTCCAAAGGCGTATGTTCGAGGTCTCGTCATATGTCCTCTTGGGGTTTGGAGAGTAGTCGGAGTGTACATGGGGATGAACGTGGGATGCTCCGCATCAGGTTACTATCAAATATGCATACAAGAGGGTGATGAATGGAAACCCTCTTTCAAAACAAAGTTTGGTTTGTATGAGTGGTTAGTCATGCCTATGGGTTTATAGAAAGCACCCGGTACTTTCATGCGTCTTATGCATTATGTGTTTCGACCTTATATTGGTGAATTTGTTGTTGTCTACTTTGATGATATCCTTGTTTTTAGCAAATCTCTCAAAGAGCATGTCACCCACGTTCGCACCGTGCAACAAACTCTTCGAAAACAACAACTTTATGCTAATATGGAAAAATGCCTTTTTGGTGTTGATAAGCTTGTTTTCTTGGGTTTTGTAGTATCTTCTAAGGGTGTTCATGTTGATGAATCTAATATCAATGCTATTAAAACTTGGCCCCAACCAACCAATTTGCAACAAGTGTGTAGTTTCCTTGGTTTAGTCGGTTTCTACCATAGATTTGTGAAGGATTTTAGCACCATTGATTCACCTTTACATGCTTTGAGCAAGAAGAATGCACCCTTTGTTTGGGGACCATCTCAAGATAGCGCATTCAATGAGCTTAAGAATTTGCTTACTCATGCTCCCATACTTGCATTACCCAACTTTGACAAACCTTTTGAAATTCATTGCGATGCTAGTGGTAATGGCATAGGAGGTGTGTTAACGCAAGAGAATCACCCCATAGCATATTTTAGTGAGAAACTTTCCGGAGCGCAACTCAATTACCCCATCTATGACAAAGAGCTATATGCTTTAGTGCGAGTTTTGCGTGAATGGGAACATTACCTCCGCCCTCATGAATTCATCATTCATACCGATCATGAAACACTTAAATATCTTAAGGGTCAAACTAAGTTGAACAAGCGTCATGCTAACTGGAGTGAATTTATTGAGTCTTTTCCTTATGTCATCAAGTATATTAAATGTAAGGAAAATGTTGTGGCGGATGCGCTTTCCCTTATATGGATGCTTGTTACTCAACTTGAATTGAATATCATTGGCTTTGAGCACATAAAAGACTTGTATGAGCATGATCCTACTTTTGCCATACCTTATGCCAAATGTTTGACGCATACATCTTGGAAACGCTATTATGTAAAAGATGGTTATCTTATGAGAGCTAACAAACTTTGCATCCCCGAGTCTTCTCTTCGTTTGTTGCTTTTGCAAGAATCTCATGGAGGAGGACTAATGGGACATTTTGGACGCGACAAGACCCTTGCTATGCTCTCCAAGAACTACTTTTGGCCTAAGATGTTCCGCGACGTCAATCGCTTCACCAACCAATGCTCTATATGTCGCAAAGCTAAGTCTAAAGCTCAATCTCATGGACTATATATGCCTCTTCCAATGCCGTACCAACCATGGGAAGATATTAGCATGGATTTTGTGCTTGGTTTGCCTAGAACTAGAAATGGCAAGGATTTTGTTTTTGTTGTCGTGGACCAATTCTCCAAAATGGCTCATTTCATTCCTTGCAACAAGATAGACGAGGCTTCACATGTTCCCAATCTCTTTTGTAGGGAAATATGGCGTCGACATGGAGTGCCAAAGACGATTGTATCGGACCGCGACGTCAAGTTCTTGAGTTACTTTTGGAAGACCTTATGCGCCAAGCTCGGAATCAAGCTACTATTCTCCACGGCATATCATCCAAAAACCGACAACCAAACGGAGGTGACAAACCATACGCTCTCCACTCTACTACGCATGTTAATAATAAGAATATCAAGGAGTGGGAGGAGTGCCTACCTATCACCGAGTACGCCTACAACCGTGCAAGACATAAGACTATCGGCAAGTCCCCTTTCGAGGTTGTCTACGGCTTCAACCCGTTGTCCCCATTGGACATTCTACCTCTATCGCTACAAGAGCGCACAAACATGGACGTGTGTGCCCGAGTCAACCACCTCGAGAAGATGCATGAAGATACAAGGCACACCATCGAGCGTCAAGTACAACGACTCGCGACCAAGCTCAACGTCAACAAGCAACCCATGATATTCAACATTGGGGATCATGTGTGGCTACACCTTCGCAAGGACCGCTTCCCCAACGAACGCAAGCCAAACTTCTACCACGAGCAGATGGACCCTTCAAGGTGCTTGCACGCTACAACAACAACGCATACAAGATTGACATCCCACGTGACAAGTACTCCGTGAGCGACATCTTCAACGTCAAAGATCTCTCTCGGTACCATGGTGATGAGGATTTCGATCCGAGGTCGGATCTATCCCAAGGGAGGGGAGATGATGCGGAGCATCCCAAGGTCATCCCATGGACCTACCATCGTCTCACCAAGTGCCTAATGGACCCATGACTCGAGCACATGCAAGAGCTCTGGAAACTGATGTGACATCTCTCCTCTCACAATTCCACTTCGATGAACATGAGACATGGCTACTACCTCAAACGGAGACGTTGTGCATACTCAGGTATCAAGGAGTTAGCCATGGAGACGCTAAGGAGCAAGGAGAATCCGAAGAGGAAGATGGACGTGAAGACGGAGAAGAAGAAGGGCTAAGTCAGCAGAAGCCCAGACGATCCGGACCGCCGTCCGAACGATCCGGCTCCAGCGCAGACGATCCGAACCCCGGCCCGGACGATCCGGCTACATAGCTCGAGGACACCCGAAGCTTCACCATGAAGCCGGATCATCCGGACCCAACCCCAGATCATCCGGCCACACCCGGACGTCCAGACCAGGACACGGACATCCGGACCTCCCGCGGCGGCCACGACACAGCTGGATGATCTGGACGCCGACCCGGATCATCCGAACCCCCGAAGCCCGGATCATCCGGACTAACATCTGGATCATCCGGACAGTGCCTGCGTGCATGATGTTGGGCCGAGGACCATATACCCCTTCGCCCCCAACTTCTATATATACTACTCCTCCACCTCTTTCTAGGGTTAGCATTGGTTTTGCTCATATGTGAGGGTAGCTTTTTCTCATCCATACGGATCAACTCCTCGAGAGAGACCGTGGCCCCTCTTTAGAGAAGATCCACGTTGGATTTAAGACCCCCTCTTGGGTGGCCCCATCAAGACCTCCTTACGGAGAAGAACCGGTTACCCTTTGTATCGTCCCTTATTGATTTTGGACCGTGTGATCTCTATGTGTACTCGAATCTAGCATATGTGTGACTATATCTTGTTGGTTTGAGAGTTCCTCTTGTGTTTTCCGTCGTTTTCCCCTCGTGTTCTTCGTGTTCTTAGTCGGGATCCGCTCCTTTCGTGAAAGATCGGCCGTTTAGGGTCTCACCCTACATCACCGTATGTGTGGGGAAACAAGAGTTAAGGTTGGTTTCGGACCCCTCCCTCAAGGGCCACGAAATTCCCCCTCTTCCTCCATATATACAGCCCTTAGGGTGTCGTTTAGACTTTGAGTTTTGTTTAGATTAAAGTTCGTCATATTTGAAACTTCGCGTACTTCATTTGTGTTCAACGACCAGACAAAGGCTTCACAGAACCCCACCTTGATCAATAAAGCTTTCCTCTTATATTCGCAATATCCAGATTGCAATCTTAGTTTCTTGCCTGTTCTTCGTTCGCTTGCAGGAAATAGACCATCGTGGTCAGGTTGATCGTGCTCCGGTGTGGTCAATAACCTCTCAGAGTTGGTTTAGTGATTGCTAAGGCGCGACATCCTCGCACGTTCGTAGTCGGATCATCAAAGTCGTCTTCCTCCAAAATGATAGCCACCATCTCATCGAAAGACGGGACACCTTTGCCTCTATCAAGTGGTATCAGATTTCCAGGTTGCTCAGTGAGATTTTACAGTTTTTCATAGTTTAGATCGAGTCTGTTCTTCTTACCTATAGTCCACGAAAAAGCCACACACAAAAAAATTTAGGGCTAGTTCATCCTATCCGAACCAATCTGAGCCTTTGCATAATCTTTTCTGTATTTGCTTTGTTGAATTTGCGGTTGCATCGTCGTGTCAAGTTGCTGGTCTTAGCGTCTGGTTCTTTAGAGTTTCGAGTTCTGTTCACAAGTTGTCACACCGCCGCACCAACATATTCCTTACCGCTGCCATATACATCTGCCTATCCACCACGAATCCGAGTCCACATATACATCTACCTGTCCACCACTAATCCGAGTCCAACACCAATCCGAGTCTTTTCATATTTGGTTTGTTTTCGAGATCCATCTAGTTTCCGTTTCGTGTTTCCTTGCCTGAGTAGGTTTCGAAAAAAAGAAAAAAAAAGAGTCTGGAGACCCCCGGGCAGTTTTTAGGCAAAAAATTTGGCGACCAAAAATATTTTTTTCGTATCCTATTTTTAGGTCCCACGGAGCGTTTTGAGACACTCGCCATCATAGTAATTTTTTGTCGCACTTGTTCATCGTCGCTGCCCTGATTTCCGAACAAAAAAATTGTCAAAAAGATTTCGTGCCTATCTTGTTAGTTTGACTTGGGAAGAGTTTTGAGACACTCGTCATTATAGTGATTTTTCGCAAAAAAAAGAGCGCGAAAAAAAAGAGCTCAAAAAAGGAATTTTTTTCAGAGTGTGCCCTTGTTTACGTGTCGCGCCGTGATTTTGTTCGTGTTCTAGGCTCACGTCTCTAGCACGGTCTAGCCTAGGACCAGCACAATATCGTCGTCGAGCGTTTATTCAACTCTGCATCTCTGAATTGATTATTGCTGACCCTTTTTGCTACCATATTATAAGTCTTCCCAGCTCCACATACATCTATGTCATGCGTTTAACTCTCCCTGGTAATCGCTCTATCCAAGCTTTGAGAATTTTGACTACAACGGTTGCCGATCACCACCTGCTGCTTGGTAAGAACTGGTAAGAATTTGAGATTTGCTTGATGGATTTGTGACGCCCCACCACCACCATTTTATAGTAGTCTATAGGATCATATTCATGTGTGTTTCTATTGCTACTAACAATGGCAGGATCACCAGTCGATGAGACTGACTGGGAGAACATGCCGAATAAGGAGTTGCATGATAAATTTCAGCAAATGATGACTGAACAGGTGCAAGATGTGCTAAACAATTTTGACGAAGCCATGGATAAGATAACTGGCTTTGAGAAGACATTCGAAACAAAGATCGATAACAAATTTAATGAAGTGCTTGCGCTTCTTCCACAACCCCCAACGGTTGCACCTGCCGCACCTCTGCCACAAGAACAACAACAACGACGACTACCTCCACGTCACGAAACAGCCCTCCGCCGAGCGAGCCATGTCCCTCTTGAGCCTGGCCAAACTGTTGGTGCCGTTGTTGATACTTCTGTGGCTCCAGCTGCCGATGAGGAGGAGGATGATTATGCGGGAGATTATGAGGATGAGGTTGATCAAAATCAGAACTACATGCAACCACCAGCACCCGGTCGTCCACATGCACATAATCGCAATGGTAGGGCTACATTACCAGCTCAGGTACGAGATCATGACCATCTTCCTAAACTGAAATTGAATATCCCACCATTTGAGGGTAGATATGTTCCTGATATATATCTTACTTGGGAGTTAGAAACCGAACAACGTTTTACATGTTTAGAATATCCCGAGGAGAGATGTTGCTGCTGCACTTTGTGCTTCCACTAGTTTTGCTTGTGTGTGGTGGTCTGAACATCGTAGATTATATCCGAATAATATTCCAACAACTTGGGCTGCTTTGAAAACTGCTATGCGTACTCGTTGGGTTCCACCATATTATCAACGTGAATTACTTCAAAAATTGCAGCGTTTAAGACAAGGAAATTTTTTTGTAGAGGAATATTATCAGGAATTACAAACTGGCATGATTAGATGTGGTATTGTTGAGGATAATGAAGTTATGCTTGCACGTTTTATGGGTGGTTTAAATAGAGAGATTCCGACCATTCTAGAGTATAAGGAGTATAATGATATCACTCATTTATTCCATCTTGCTTGTAAAGCTGAACGTGAAGTCTTGAGGATCGGCGAGGCATTGGTGCGAACTAACTTTTCTGCAGGTCGACCTTCATCATGGACACCACGTGCATCCTCTACTTCCACTGCACCATCACCTCCATCAAGTGCCACCTCCAACCATGATACAAGAAAGCAGGCACAACCACTACTATCTGCCAAGAGCACACCTCTCGGGCCAGCACAGAGTTCTTCTTCTTCCATGGCATCAACAGGGCACACAAGTGATATTATTTGTCGTCGTTGTAAGGGAAGAGGTCATTATCCGAGAGAATGCAAATCTCAACGTGTGATGATTGCTACTGAGGATGGTGGGTAGAGTCCGCTAGTGACTATGATGAGGAAACTTTGGCTCTTATTACACGTGAAGAACACTATGGAGATGATTCTGATCATGAGACGCAATACATGGCTCCTGAAGATGCTGACAGGTATGAATGTTTATGATGCGGAGCATCCTTCCATCATCCCCATGGACTCTACCCGGACACATCCAACCCTGCGAGGACCCTTGAAAAGAGCTAGAGCACGTGCTTTGGAAACCGAGGTGAATTCCTTCCTACTAGATTTGCATATGGACACGAATGGAACATGTTTACTACCTCACCAAAATGTGCTATGCCTCCTTAGGTATGAAGAGGAACATCACCAAGACACTCCGGAGCATCACCAAGGAGAGGCAGGACCACCCCGAGGCCACACGAACCAAGAAGAAGGGCTACAACAGCTGCACAGGAAGCTCCAGGCGACCCCGTGCGCACGGGCCCCCGAGACCCCGTGCCCACGGGCTACTCAGGGAGTTGGCGCTGGAGCACCCCGTGCGCACGGGGCCCCCGTGCGCACGGGCCCAACTTACCCCGTGCGCACGGGCCTCCCAGGATGGCCGGCTGAGATTGCATCTTCGGCTCCACTTCGTCTCCTTTGACCCCTAGGCTATATATTCCGTACCAACGACCATGTTTAGGGTTAGCAATGTATTAGATGAGATATTTGTGAGCTTTGCTCCTTTCTACCTTCCCTTGTGGAATCAAGACCCCCTAGGAAAGAATCCTTGTGGATTTCAAGACCTCCTCAAGGAGTAGACTATCTCCAAGACCCCATCTCCTTTGGATTTGGGATGAACTTTGCCATTGTATCTTTCCTTTGATTGTGTTTGTGACTTGTGGATCTTGTGTTGTTACTCTAGTGGATGTGTAACCGGGAATTGTTGGAGTGATTTCCTCTTTGTGTTCTTGTGGTGTTCTTGTTGTTCTCTCCTTTTCCCCTTCCAAGTGTGAAAAGATCACTCCTAGGGTTCTACCCTACATCATCTTTGTATCATGAGCCACGTTGATTCACATCTTGGAGTCCCTACCTTCCACTTTCTAGCTTGATTTCGTTGTTTTTAGTCCTAATCCGAAAATCCCCACCAAAAATAGCCCCAAAATTTTTCTTGCAATTTGTTTGATCTTGTGAGATTTGGTTGTTTTGATCCACGAATTTGGAGTTTGGCAAGTGGTTATACCCCCCCCCCCCCCCCGATCTTCCCCACCCACCAAATCCTCGAATTTGACCTCTTTTTGCAAAATTCCAACAAATCCCGGTGTGTTCATCCGCTCCCAGAACACCCCGTGCACACGGGCCCCTGAGACCCCGTGCACACGGGCCTCACTTACCCCGTGTGCACGGGCTATCCAGGGAGGTTCGGCCATTTTCCTTTTTCTTCATTTTGGTTTCCCCACCACCTCTTGTGTTCTTCCGCACCATTCCACGTGTTTGTTTGAGTTTCGGACCGCTGTTTCTCTTGTGTCCTAAGGTGTTTCGGCTACTTAGGTGCATTTGGGACATCATCATCGCCACTCGATCTTCAAATCGGACGGTAACCTCGACGACATCTCACCCTTGCTTTTGCATTGATAACTCGAGCCATTTCGCGTAGCTTACCCATCGAGACTAGCAAGTTGAGAATTGTCGGGCCACGCTTTTGTGCACCGTAGTGATCGTGTTACCATCTTAGTGCCATAAGTCTCTCCCGTGCATATCTTACTTACTTGTCTTATATCATACTTGACTCAGGCATCGAAAAAAGAAGAAGAAAATCTTTTAAGCAAAAGAGGAAACACAAAGAACTTGTAAGCAATAGCATCGAGTCATTTTGCATATCATCTTCGATATCTCATACATAGCATAGTTGGGATTGAAGACAACACGTTTCTCTTATAGGTTGGTGCACACGCGTATCTAGCCCATTTGAGCAATCGAGCTAGTGTCTCTCTAGCATTCGCACAACAAGAGCATTTCCCGTGGTTGCACATTTGAGCTCACCCCTTGGTTGTGCGGATCCCATCTATCTTCCGTGTGTGCGTTCCTCGTGATATCATTGGGTTTGGTCTATTTGTTTTTACTTGCATTTTGTGAATCTTCTCAACCTTTTCGATATCTTGACTAACATTTGCTTGAAATTTTTGCCACCATGCTAACCGAGCTCCTCCATAGACCATTTACTTGTAGGTGTGAGAAACAATTCCCGGTACCAATTCCCCTATTGTAACATCACATGGGATCGTACTTGTTGCATCCACAATCTTCGGAAAAGGTAACTTTGGTTTTGTTCTCTCATTTTCCTACTCACCACCACTTTCATATGATGGATAGGCCAAGTACCTCTACCAACCCACTCTTCATCGAGCAAGACGACGACATGTCATCATTCGTCACCAAGAGCCACCTCTTTGGTGCACAACAGGCGCTACATTAAGAGCAACAAGCAATGAACGACCGCATCGACAACCTCACCACCGACTTGCGACTCTCCGAGCAACGTACACGGGACTACTTCGACAACAAGCTCGACGCGCACAAGCAAGAGACCGCTGCAGGAGTGGAGGAGAGCCGTGCTTTGTTGGTCAACCGGCCTCCTTCAACTTCTTCCTACTCAGGACGGAGCCACTCAAGTCGACACTCCGACGACACCTTCTTCGGCTCAAGTACACCGTCATCGAACACTCTTCGAAGAGCCGCACGTCAAGACCGTCATGCATCCTGAAACCCACTTCACGCCAAGCATTCACAAGAGCAAGTCAATGAGCAAGTTCCTCGTCCCCGTTCAAACCAAGAGGCTTTTGCTCAAGCTCAAGAACGACAACGACTTCGGCGCCAAGAGGAAGAACGAGCGCGTCTACACCAAGAAGAACAAGACGCCGAGGCCCAACTACTACAACACCAACAACGAGAAGCGCAAGCTCTTGAGGCGAACGCGTGCCTTCAAGAATCAAGTCGAGCCATCGCCAACCGCAATCGCGAACGGCGCAATCAAGAGGAAGCCCTTCGAGAAGAAATCCACGAGCGGAACTACCAACCCCGCGTGCAAAGTCAAGTTCCTCAAGCTACTCCACAAGCTCGTCAAGCTCCTCCTCAACCTCAAGTTCAACAAGAGCAAGTGGATCATCAACCTCCTCCACGCCAAGAGCGACATCTCGAGGACCGAGCATTTGAGGATCTTCCACCAAGTCAAGAGCGACATCACAACCACCACTTCGATGAAGAACTCCGCTACGGCAAGCTAAAGTTGACCATGCCCAAGTTCAGTGGAAGCAATGACCCCGAAGAGTACCTCTCATGGGCATTGAAGGTTGACAAAATCTTCCGGTTGCACAACTACGATGAAGAGAAGAAGATCGCTATGGCATCACTCGAGTTCCAAGACTAGGTTCTCATTTGGTGGGAACAAGTGATTGAGCGACGGCGTACAAGAGGCGAACCACCAATCACAACTTGGACGGCGATGAAGGATGTCATGAGAGCTCGTTTCGTGCCCACACACTATAATCGTGATCTCTTCAAGAAGTTGCAACTCCTCAAACAAGGCACAAAGACGGTGGAAGAATACTACCAAGAAATGGAGATTGCCATGATTCGAGCCAATGTCAAGGAAGACGATGAGCAAACAATGGCACGCTTCTTGAACGGCCTCAACCATCCAATCAAGCGGATTGCCGACTTCCAATCATACTCAAACCTCCTCGAGCTAGTTCATCAAGCGACCAAGGCCGAACTTTGCCATTGTATCTTTCCTTTGATTGTGTTTGTGACTTGTGGATCTTATGTTGTTACTCTAGTGGATGTGTAATCGGGAATTGTTGGAGTGATTTCCTCTTTGTGTTCTTGTGGTGTTCTTGTTGTTCTCTCCTTTTCCCCCTCCAAGTGTGAAAAGATCCCTCCTAGGGTTCTAACCTACATCAGTTTAGTTGCTCAACGTGTTTTGAGTGTGCAGGTTACACAAGCCGAGCAAAATTAGATGCATAATTTGTTCCATACAAAGGGAGTTGTGAAGGAACATTCTATTCACGTCATCATAGATGGAGGGAGCTGCAACAACTTGGCTAGCATGGAGATGGTGGAAAAGCTATCTCTCACCACAAGACCACATCCACATCCTTACTACATCCAATGGTTCAACAACAGTGGCAAGGTTAAGGTAACACGTATTGTTAAATGCATTTTAGTATCTCTACATATGCTGATTATGTTGATTGTGATGTGGTACCTATGCAAGCATGTTCCTTATTACTTGGTAGACCATGGCAATTTGATAAATATTATGTACACCATGGTAGAAACAATCAGTATACTCTTGTTCATAAGGATAAAAATATTATTTTGCTTCTTATGGCTCCTGATTCCATTTTGAAAGATTATATTAATAGAGTTAATAAAGCAAAACAGGAGAAAAATAAGAGTGAAAATCAGATTGTGGAAAAAGAACTTGAGTAACAAATGAAGCCTAATAATAAACCATTTAGTGTTGCTTCTGAAATTAAATTGAAAAGTGCATGTTTACTTGCCATCAAATCTGATATTGATGAGCTAGATTTTAGCAAATCTGTTTGCTATGCTTTTGTGTGCTAAGAGGCATTATTTTCATTCGAGGACGTGCCTTCCTCTTTGCCCCCTGCTGTCACTAGCATTTTGCAGGAGTTTGCTGACGTCTTCCCACAAGACGTGCCATCGGGATTACCACCTATTCGAGGGATTGGGCATCAAATTGACTTAATTCCCGACGCATCGCTACCCAACCGTGCACCATACCATACCAATCCAGAGGAGACGAAGGAGATTATGCGTCAAGTACAGGAGCTGCTCGACAAAGGTTATATACGCGAATCTCTTAGTCTTTGTGCTGTTCCTATTATACTAGTGCCTAAAAAGGATGGTACGTCGCGTATGTGTGTTGATTGTAGAGGCATTAATAATATTACTATTCGTTATCGTCATCCTATTCCTAGGCTAGATGATATGCTTGATGAATTGAGTGGCTCTACAATATTCTCCAAAGTTTTTTGTGTAGTGGATACCATCAAATTCGTATGAAATTGGGAGATGAATGGAAAGCAACATTTAACTAATGCACCTAGTACTTTCATGAGACTAATGAACGAAGTTTTACGTGCTTTCGTTAGACGATTTGTGGTAGTTTATTTTGATGATATACTGATTTATAGCAAATTTTTGGAAGAACATTTGGAACATTTACGTGCTGTTTTTATTGCTCTACGTGATGCACGTTTGTTTGGTAACCTTGGGAAGTGCACCTTTTGCACTGACCGACTATCTTTTCTTGGCTATGTTGTTACTCCACAGGGAATTGAAGTTGATAAAGCCAAGATTGAAGCTATTGAGAGTTGGTCGCAGCCCAAAACGGTCACACAAGTGAGGAGTTTTTTTGGACTCGCTGGTTTCTATAGGCGTTTTGTCAGAGATTTTAGCACCATTTCTGCACCTCTCAATGAGCTTACAAAGAAGGATGTGCCTTTTGTTTGGGGTACCGCACAGAAAGAAGCCTTCATGGTATTGAAAGATAAGTTGAGACATGCTCCTTTACTCCAACTTCCTGATTTTAATAAGACTTTTGAGCTTGAATGTAATGCTAGTGGAATTGGATTAGGAGGTGTGTTATTAGAAGATGGTAAACATGTTGCATATTTTTCTGAAAAATTGAGCGGGCCTAGTCTGAATTATTCTACTTATGATAAAGAATTATATGCTCTTGTTCGGACTTTAGAGACATGGCAACATTATTTATGACCCAAAGAATTTGTTATACATTCTGATTATGAATCTTTGAAACATATTAAAAGTCAAGCCAAACTAAATCGTAGACATGCTAAATGGGTTGAATTCATTGAGACTTTCCCTTATGTCATTAAACACAAGAAGGGTAAAGAAAATGTTATTGCTGATGCATTGTCTCATCACTATACTATGCTTTCAGAACTTGACTTTAAAATATTTGGTTTGGAGACCATCAAAGATCAATATGTGCATGATGCTGATTTTAAAGATGTAATGCAGAATTGTAAAGAAGGAAGAACATGGAACAAGTTTGTTATTAATGATGGCTTTGTGTTTCGTGCTAACAAGCTATGCATTCCAGCTAGCTCTGTTCGTATTTTCTTGTTGCATGAGGCGCATGGAGGAGGATTAATGGGACACTTTGGCGTGAAGAAGACGAGGACGTACTTGCTACACATTTTTTTGGCCAAATATGAGACGGGATGTTGAGCGTTTTGTTGCGTGCTGCACCACATGTCAAAAAGCTAAGTCGTGACTCAATCCTCATGGTTTATATATGCCTTTGCCTGTACCTAGTGTTCCTTGGGAGGATATATCTATGGAATTTGTTTTATGTTTACCTCGAACAAAGAAGGGGAGAGATAGCATATTTGTTGTCGTGGATAGACTCTCGAAAATGACACACTTTATACCATGTCATAAAAGCGATGATGTTGTTAATGTTGCTGAATTGTTTTTTCGTGAAATTATTCGCTTGCATGGTGTGCCAAATACTATTGTTTCAGATCATGATACTAAATTTCTTAGCTACTTCTGGAGATATTTATGGGCTAAGTTGGGGGACTAAACTGCTTTTTGGTACTACTTGTCACCCCCAAACTGATGGACAAACTGAAGTAGTCAATAGAACATTGTCTACTATGCTTAGGGTTGTTTTGAAGAATAATAAGAAAATGTGGGAACAATGCTTGCCTCATATTGAATTTGCTTATAATTGTTCGTTGCATTCTACTACTAAGATCCGCCGTTTTGAAATTGTGTATGGTTTCCTACCACGTGCACCCAATGATTTGTTGCCTCTTCCATCTTCGGAAAAGGTTAATTTTGATGCTAAACAACGTGCTGAATTGATTTTAAAAATGCATGAGTTAACTAAGGAAAACATTGAGCGTATGAATGCTAAATATAAACTTGTTGGATATAAGCGTAGAAAACATGTTGTGTTCGCACATGGAGATCTTGTTTGGTTACATTTGCGTAAGGATAGATTTCCTAATTTGCGCAAATCAAAGCTTTTGCCACGTGCTGACGGTCCTTCTAAAGTGTTAGAGAAAATAAATGATAATGCATATAAACTTGAGCTGCCTACAGATTTTGGGGTTAGTCCCACTTTTAACATTGCAGATTTGAAGCCTTATTTGGGTGAGGAAGATGAGCTTCCGTCGAGGACGACTTCATTTCAAGAAGGGGAGGATGATGAGGACATCAATACCATTATTACACCCACAGTCCCTACTACTACATATACTGGACCAATTACTAGAGCTCGCGCACGCCAATTAAATTATCAGGTACTTTCGTTTCTTGGTAATGATTCTAATGTTCATTAGAATATAATGCTGCCTAAATTGGATACATTTGTTTTGCTTACATATGAAGGGCCTGGCATGGATAAGAGGGATGAACACTGGAGCAAGACCAAGCCCGGAGATGATGGCATGCGCAAGCGGAACAAGAACGGAGTTATAAGTGATGATTTCAGGACTTTGAAGCCACCATAAGGAGTGCATGAGGCCTTGGACAAATATACAAGATGCCACTTCATAAATTTTGTCCAGAGGCTATTTTAGGTGCTGCGTCACCTTATTATTGGGCCAGGCCCATGTAATTTCGAAATACTTAAGTATAGGTTGTTTTTAGAGTCCGTATGTGTGGGCAAACAAGAGTTAGGGTTGGTTTCGGACCCCTCCCTCAAGGGCCACGAAATTGCCCCCTCTTCCTTCATATATACAGCCCTTAGGGCTCGTTTAGTCTTTGGGTTTTGTTTAGATTAAAGTTCGCCATAGCTGCAACTTCGCGTACTTCGTTTTGTTCAACGACCAGACAAAGGCGTCACAGAACCCCACCTTGATCAATAAAGCTTTCCTCTTATATTCGCAATATCCAGAATGCAATCTTAGTTTATTGATTGTTCTTTGTTTGCCTCCAGGAAACAAACCTTCATGGTCAGGTTGATCGTGCTCTGGCGTGGTAAATAACCTCTCGGAGTTGGTTTAGCGATTGCTAAGGCGCGACGTCCTCGCACGTTCTTAGTCGGATCGTCAAAGTCGACTTCCTCCAAAACGATAGCCACCATCTCATCGAAAGACGGGACACCTTTGCCTTTATCAATCACAAAATAAAAACGTAGGGTCTAGTAATAAAAATGAAACAAAAGTAAACTTTAATTTTTTTTCTTAGGAAGAATGAATAAAGGCATTTCTATTAACCTAAATAAAGAAATAAAAAAAATTGATGACAACACTTGAGGATAGAATTGCACCTTTTGACAATATGCAAGAAGAAATAAATAACGGTGTGGTGTTTTGGAATCCAATATAATTTGCACACATATTACATAGTACTTGTGTGTGTACGTCGGAGATTCATTCTCTTACTCATGCTGATGGTATTACCTTAAATGAATCGCAAAATTAAAACGCAGGATCTGGTAATAAAAACTGTATATAAAACAAAAACTAAAACATAATTAAACTCTGAAGTTTTACTGGAAAGAATGAATCAAGACATTTCTTTTACCCTAAATAAAGAAAGAAAATAAAAAATAAAATGATGTCAACAAAGTAAAAGAGAAAAATTGCACCCTTTCACAATATGCAAGAAGAAACATATAACAATGCAGTTTCTAAGACTCCAAAATAATTTGCACACATATTACATAATACTTGCGTGTGTACGTGGGAGATTCATTGTCTTAGTCATGTCGATAGTATTGCCTCGGAACGTGCATATACAAACACCTCACAATTGAATTGCATCTCATATTGATATTGCCTGTGCACTGTGTGCACGTACAAACGAATAGTGGCACGAAGAGAGAAAAAAGACTGGCACATACAACTATACACAAGAATCACTTGGACGATTTTTTGCGGACGCAGAAAAAAATAGCTACATACGCAAAGAGGGAAAACGGCTGGTATATACTAAAGAAAAAAAGTTCTCCGAACACTTGGACCATGAAAACAAATCAAAACGAACACGAAACTCTAAAATGGCCATCACAATTGCTATAAAAGTGAAGAGGAATTTATCAAGAAAACAAGAGAAATGGTGACCCAAGCTACAACAAGCGTCAACTAAAACACAAATGGACTACTACCTGGCTAATGCATAACTCACTAACCTAAAACTAAGGGGCTGAGGCCCATTCCGTTGAACAAAATCCACTGAAAATGAAAGTTGTGTCAGTCAACTACAGCCCAAACATACCCCACGTACGAATCACGAACTATGGGAATGGACGGCTGCAGATTCAACTGAGCGCATGAAAAATTTCAGGTGCCTGTTATCAGTGTCCTCCGCCCATGCTTACGGACTGGAAGCTGCTCTTTGACATCTTGGGCAACATGATTGTTCCGGCGACGGCTGAGGCGAAGGCGAACACAGAGGCGAGGGCGAACGCCGGGATGTTTCCCTTCCCAAACAGCTCGTCCCACGGCCCAGCGCCGATGGCGACGATCATCTGGGGCGTCACGATGGAGATGTTCAGGATCCCCGTGCACAGTCCTGCCGCACAAATATAATTATTGGAGTTGGACACTCTGTTCAAAGTTCACGATCAGTTCAGAGCAGCTAGCTCACCTTGTCCACCACCTTTGCTCGCGGCAAGCTGTGCCGTCATGGCGAACGGGACACTGCATAGAACCTGCAGGCATTGGGCGCGAAATTAGCCATCTGAGACAATTAATTGATCGGAGCTGCTTTAAGTTTTAACGATGACATTATCAATGTATGCTGCTTACTGCAAAGGGAAGGCCGAGGAAGACGAAAAGGACGAGGGCTGATGTCTTCAGGCCCTTTTCCGTTGCCGCGGCGTCTTGCACGTTGCCGCCGAAGTCACCGAGCGACCATGCGCCGAGGATGGCCACCAGCGCCATTGCGATGCACACGAGGACCTGACTAGCGATCCACACGGTCCTTGCTCCGAGCTTCCGACACATGGGCTCGATCATGAAGGAGCTTATCCCGAGAAGCACAGAGTTGAGCAGCAGGCCGAAGGCACCCTGCCGGACGCCTTCCTGGAAGGCAGCGATCTCCGCGGGGCTCCCGTCCGGCCTGCCATGGTATATCTCGCGGCCCATCCAGTCGGTGTCGAAGAGGATGAAGGGGAACCATGACAGCCACGTGAGGCCGGTCACGATGAGCACCTGTGGCATGCCGGCCGGCAGGTTCTTTAGGCCCTTGAATACAGCCAGCGGGCCCGTCGCCTCCCCCTCGCCCTGCTTCGCCACCTCAGGGTCCAACGGCGTCTCTTTTGCAAAGATCATTGTTACCGCCGTCGAAAAACCAAGGAATATCTGTAAATCAAGACGCGCGACATGCAAATGAGATCCGAATTATTAGGAACACCTAATGAAATAGACGTGCAGTTCCTTGAGGTTGCGCGCTTGATTAGCCGCTCCGTGCTCACCACTGCGACCAAGAAGGCGGCCTTGAGGTTCGCGCAAGCTTCACAGCAAGCTCTTGTTTGGAGGGCGGGAAACCACCTGTGCAGGTCCGCATCAAAATAACCGTCAATTCGCCGCACCG
Source organism: Aegilops bicornis (assembly GCA_021605145.1). Lineage (NCBI taxonomy): Eukaryota > Viridiplantae > Streptophyta > Magnoliopsida > Poales > Poaceae > Aegilops > Aegilops bicornis. The sequence goes on along the minus strand of CM038669.1, from coordinate 210,478,059 downwards.
CTACTGGATCAAGGTATATGCACATGATGATCGGCACTTACTCGTGCCATTTGTCGGTGGAGCCAGAGGAGTATCCCAGGATGTTTCCGATAGCCATCCAAGAGACGAAGATCGCGTTGGCTGCACTCGGGCCATGTTTACCTGCATACTCAAGTACTTACTTTCAGAATTAAGGTACATGAATGATGTATTCCTTACGGAGCAACTATTAAGTCAAGAAAGCAGTCGATTTATCCATAACCATTGGATCCAAATCCAACGGCTCCAGTTTCTTCTTCTTCCTCCCACAGCTACTGTTTCTTCTTCCTCCTGGCTTCTGTCGAGCCGTCAACCTGAGCCGGCCTAGCTGCATGCCGCCGCCATCTGTGCCCTGACCATCCTTCTATAGCCCATCAGCGTCTTACATCGACGAACCCCCACATCCTGCAACCAACCGTCAACATCTCGCCACTCTTTTGCAAGCAACGCCAAATATCTGCATCTTTCCCCCACCGATGAGGTCCTAGCAAGCCCTCACCCGGATGTCGCACCCTACTACATCTCCTGGATCGACGGATGCATAAATTTTTCCTTTACTTTTTCGCGAATACGTGGGTTGCGTATCTTTCTATTGATAGAAGGTTTAAAAGTACAAAGTTGCAGTCGCTAGGCTGTGTACACAGGAAGACACGACCAGGGATGCGGGGATCAGAAGAAGGAGGGGTTGCTCAGGCCCTACGGAGGTTCAGGATACAGGTAAGATCATGTCTTAGTCCTTTGGCACCCGCCATGGCCTAAGCGTGTGCGTCATCTTTGATCTACTCGGTGATGAGAGAGTGAGATGGGTGGGCGCCCTTGAAGACGCTAGTGTTGCGGTGTTTCCAAATTATCCAAGTTGAATGTGAAATGAGGGAGCTCGTGCGCTTCCGTAGGCTAGCCGTCGACGTGTGGCTGGCAGCTGCCCACCAGTCCAAGAAACCTGTGGGGCCATCAAGTGGTACTATGGTGAGGCGGCACAAGGAGAAGATCCTGTGCCAGACAATGTGAGAGGTGATGCATACTAAGAGGGGTGGTTCATGCTCTCATCTCCTTGGTCGCAAAGTGTGCAATCTGATATGTGGGGCAGGCCGCATCGTGTAAGCCTCTCTACCATCCAACATTGGTCCAAGCTCACAAGCCAGAGGAAGAACTTGATGCTCAGTGGAGAACATGATTTCCAGGTTAGTCGCTAGTGGGGTGTCGTAGTGGAATCTTGAAATAAGGTGAGGTAGCATGACTTGGCAGTGTATGTAGCATTCTCTTTCCACTTCCAACGGATGCAATCAGGCATGTGGGAGAGGGTGTAGGCACGTCGCCAGATGTCAATGTACTAGATCATTGCGGCAGGGCCCATGCCGCCGTTGATGTCTTGTATCCAGGAAGTAGAGCGGGGGACTTCACATATAAGGCAACGCTTGCATAGTTTCATTTTTTGCGAAAATGATCCATATCTATTATCAAAGTTCAGTATAAGTACAAAGCATCTCGGACATAATAAAAAATACATTGACATTCCAAGACCCCCAAATTCGCTAGATCGGGCATAAGCTCGGCGATGGAGTGGCCATCTAACCAACGAGCGCTACAAAAGTGACATGTGTTGTCCCCAAGGGTCCAGGTAGTGGATGCGCGAAAAATTTGTCGCACCTCAGGCTCGCAGGGGGGTGCAGGTGGTGCCAAGGTGGTGAGGATATGTAGCATGAAGCCAAAGCCATCACACTCGGGAGATGCCAGTACGGTGGAGGCCACGGATGCCTAACCCACGGAGCTCGATGGGGTTGCACACTCATGGCTAGCTGACAAGGCAGCTGCCAGAACGGGCCTCCTTTTGCCCATGCCAAAGGAAATATCAGATAGCCCTAGTGACCAGCTTGAGGATCAGTGGACTAAGCGCCATGTATAGGAGGAGGTCAAGCGGCATGACATTGAGGACCCTGTGAACAAGAGCAATACGCTCGCTATGGGAGAGGAGGGAAGCTCGCCAGGTACTGAGCTTTTTGTAGATCTTGTTCACCAGCGGCATGAGGGCAATGTGGTGCACTTTGAGGACAGAAAGTGGGAGTCCTAGACAGGTAATAGGGAATGGGGCTACCGGGTAGGAAAGGACGATGCCCATTGTTGTCACGGTCTTGTTGGTGCACTGGATCAGGCTAATGGATCACTTTGGCAAACTTAGTGCGCAAGCCCGTGGCATGCCCGAAGACCTACAGTAGATCTTGGATGGTCTTGATCTCGGCTTGGTCAAGATGGCTGAAGTCAACCTCATTGTCCATGAAAAGGGAGATGCTCGAGGAGGTCTACCGAGTGGTAAGGCACCGGAGAATTATTTTGCTCAGCACGTGTTGGAGAAGGGAGTTGAGAGTATCAATAACCAGGCGAATAGCCCGGGGGACAAGGGAACACCCTCGCGCAGTCCGCATCCATGACGCTCCAGAGGTCCTGGTGCCATTGATCAAGATCCTTGTGGAAAGCCGAGGAGATGAGGATGACATCCATGCACACCATCGTAAAATAAAACCCAAGTGATGAGGCAGAATCAAACACACACGCAATGTCGAGCTTGAGTAGGGCATGTTGGGATTTTTGCTGGTGGGCTGGTGGGCTGTCTGTTGGACCAACAGAAAATTGCCGTGCTCGAAACGCCCAACCACGAAGGCACTCTGGTTGGTGGATAGATTTGTTCGAGTCTTGGAACAAGGCGTAGGGAGAGGACCTTGGCAAATAGCTTGGCGAAGAGGTCGATCAAGCTGATGGGGTGATACTCAAAGTGCGTGGATGCGTTCGGTTTATTGGGCAAGAGCATGAGCAAGGCCTAGTTGAGATTTTGGAAACCCTGCCCATTACGGTTGTATGCGCAGCTTTCCAATGGCCTCACAAAAACCAATCTTGATGATATCCGAGCAAGATCACATGAATTCAATGGTAAAACCTTCCAGGCGTGGGTGATTTTATGCTGGGGAGCTTCTTGAAGGTGTCCCAAATATCATACTTGGAGAAGGGCTGGCCGAGGTCGTGTAAGTCAAAGTTGTAGTCGTCGATGAGGTCGAGGTTGATTATGAAATATTGAGTTTCCAATGAGGCAAATACGGAGGACAAGTGCTCAAAGGTGGCATTTGGCAGGGTCAAGTTCGTCGGTGACAATGTGGTTGTACACGTGGAGCTCATGGATGCGGTTTTTGTGTTGTTGATGTGCTGCATGGATTTTGGAGAAAGTAGTATTAGATTCCCCTTCTTGGAGCTAAGTGCAGCGGGTGTGTCGTCGTGCAATGGAGCACTCCAGGGATAATTGTGGTGCAATGGAGCTTCCGGCGTAACCATGACTCAATGGGCATGAGTGGGCACGTGTCCTGGGAGGCATCAAGGTGTGGAAAAATCTCACGAGAAAGTTGGAGATGCAGCACAATATATCCTAAGATGCACGTGCTCCAACCTTGAAGGTGACACACATGCACGATCAACCTGGCAGAGATGTAGGTAGGGGTCGGCAGGGACCGAGTTGCAGGCCTCGGAGACAACCTAGGGTAATGCGGAAAGGTTTAGCTAGATTCTTTTGAAGCGAAAACGTCACGAGTTTTTGGAGCACCGGGACTAGTCGATAATGAGAGGACAGTCATCGGATCCTGCAGAGGCGAGACCGCTGCGCATGTAGTTGAGGTAGATCGTTTCCCAACTGATAGTACAGAGCACCCGGTCATTGCGCATGAGAGTTGGGTTATTTTCTCGTTGGGCCAATGTAGCGGGGGCCATGAAGATACAAATCTCGGAGCTTTATGTCAGCGACAAATCACTTAAAATGGTGCATCATACGCCATTTAAGATGGTTGTTATTTTTTTCCTGGACATTGAGAATCATGTCGAGGTCACCTCCTATCATCCAGGGGACGGACATGGTCATGTGTAGATATTGAAGCTCGGAAAGGAACTTGAGCTTGCAAGAGTCATCCTGGGGCCCGTAACACTGGTCAGCCAACAATGCCCATCTCTAGATCATGGTGAGACCAAAGAGGTGACGTAATGATCAACAATGGATGGATTGGATAAGAATATAATCGTGCTCTGCCAGTCTATCAAGATCCCACCCCATGTGTCGTCGGCGGGAGGAAATGAAAATTCTGGAAGGCAGTGTCAAGGGACTCATAGACAGTGGTAGGAGATATCAAAGCAAATTTTGTTTCCTGAATAGACAATACAAGGGGAGGAAGTGGCAATCACACTTCGGATGGTGATATGTTTGGCCGAGCAGTTGAGGATTACATTTATAGGGGAGGAGGCTAGAGGCACATAAATCACACTGCGACTAGCTGGGCAGAATCCTTTATGCGACGGCATAGTCGACTAGGCTTTTTTATGTTGCTAGGTATTTCATACCCCATAAATCAGCGAACGCCTGCACCACATCGCTCACCAAAGGCCGCTCTATTTTTTTGCATATTTCTCCATGATTTTCTAGAAGATCATCTATCGATGGAGCACGCATTTGACCTTGGTTTCCGACCCAAAACCCTAGTCAGCCTTGGAAACTCTACTGCTATGGCGTGACATGAAATTAAGTGGGACAACATGTTGGCATTGTGGGGCTGGAGTAAAAAGAATCAGCTCAACCACAGCTTGCATAGAAACCTGGTAGGTCTGTATGGCAGGCTGGATGCAAGGGTCTTGGCGCACGAGCGTGGACATAGGGCGGGGACGACGTTGCACGGGATCGTCTATGGACACACCATGTGCCACTTGGGGGTTCGTGGGATCCGTGGATGGGACACTCCGATGTAGTGGTGCATCCAAGCATGGCTAGTCGGCTGGGTCAGGATTGGGTGCCTCGGGATCCATCGAGTGGGAGGGGTCGCCTCAGTGGTGCGGCCTATGCCCAGCACACCGAGGTCAACAGCTGGAGCATTGGTGGAGTGCAAGGGTTGGAGAATCTTCCTCAGCGGGTGATCGCGAATCACTGGAACCCTCGTCCACTAGCGAATGCTCTATAGGGTTAGTGGTGGCCGACAAGGAGGTAACGGCAGGATCAGCCGCGTCAGTGAGGCCTTATCTGGTAGCTGTAAGCACATGAGTGACAGTGCCAATTTGGCTCATAGCAGAAGAGGTGGTGTAGGCCACACCAGTAGGCTGGCCACCTCCAAGGCTTCTAATAGTCTCTGTCACGCTCAAGAGGAGGGTGGCGTTATGGGGCCGCAACTTTAGAGAGAGAGAGAGAGAGAGAGCTATGCTGGGAGGCACATCAGGCGGAGTTTGAATTGCAGGCCGGACCTAATCAGCTTCCATGCTTGGCAGATCTTCGTTGGTCATAGGAGCCTCGGTCGACTTCTCCAAAGGTGAAAAGAGATTTGATGGAGGTGGGGCCTACAAAGCGGAGGGGCAGTGGGGTATGGTCTCAAGACCCAATACCATTTGAGGCAAGGCGGGTGGCGGCGTCCACCACCTCTCCAGCAGCTCTGGGGTGGGAATCACTAGAGGGTGGTGGTGAGGCCACACGTCTAGGCTTGGTGGGGATCCTGGGCTTGGAGCCTCATCCAGGGGCAGTGAGACATGGATAGACACTGGGGAACACGTCGTGGGCATGGTGAAATTGTCGACACCATCTGGGGCGACATATAGGGGCACACCATTGGGCACCTAAAGAAGTAGTTCCGACAAGCGAGGGATGCCATCATGGTTCACCATCCATGTCGATAGGCAGAAGGCCATCGCTGGTCTTGGGCACGAGGTCCTCGATCAGGTAGAATGGGGTAAGCAGCATATCAGCCAAGGACCAAAACTATGCATGGTCTCGCACGGTGGTGATCTTGATGAGCATACAGGCTCAGCACCAACGGATGGACTCCAAGGGTGGAAAGAAGCTAGAAGCATGGTGTGTAGAGGTTGACGAAAGCGACATTGGCGCGAGTCTCTCGAAGCCAAAGCGGAAGTCGAAGTCCTCGAGACAGTGACTATGAAGGGAGAACTCATCTGCGATTAGGCCATATCGCATCTGGAGGTCCTCCTCAACATCGATGTGGACGGCGCAACTACAGTACCCAGCCATAGTGGTTAGGAGCACACGCCGCGGACCAACCTTGGCCACCTCCATCTCTACCAAGCAGGGAGATAGCACATCGAGCTTGCGGGGTGGAGAGAGTGGTGCCCAAACAGGTCCACCACCTACCGAGAGTATGAAGCCGGCGACGCTGTGGGGGAGGGTGGGAGGACGTGGTAGGCATGATGGGGAACGAGTGGGATGCAGTTGGCACTAGGGGTGGCACACTGGAAGCCTAGGACCCTCGGGAGCTAGGATGCGGGCACTTCGCCGGCAGTGTGGCGCTGGTGCGAAGGCGTGGGAGGGAGGGATCACACACATGTGAAATGTGGCCATAGAAGCCACAAAACTTGCAGCGCCTGTCTCGAAGGCACTCCGAGCGGGGGGGTGGGCGGAGTAGAGGCACTTAGAGCAGGTTCTCGCATCAGGAGACATGCTCGGAGGATGGGTGCGAGTCGAGGCCAGGCGGCGATGGCGCCACCTTCATGGTTGGCGGTTGCACAAGGTCTCCCAGTTCTCGCATCATCCATAGGCTCCTCCATTGCCGAGACACAGTGGATCTCAGAACAAGGGCCGTAGCGGGGGCAATCACTGGAGCGACTCAGGGGATTGTGACCTTGTCATTGTAGAGTGCCTACACGGGGCTGGCAGAGGAAGCGGGCCTCGCGTCTCACCGGCATAGCACTCAGGAGTGGCCAGCGTCGGGGGAGGAGGGATAATCCATGGAGGCAAGGAGGGGCGGGATCCCAACCCTAGCCACCGGGGGCTTCCCGTCCTTCCATCCCTCCCTCCGCCGCCGCCGAAGGACGCCGCCGGCCTATTGCCCGTGGGCTGACGGCGGTGGCGGGGGCCTTTCCTCTCTCCCGCGCCATGGGGACGGTGCAGAGCTCCGCGGCGTGAGGTGGCACGGCCGATCTGGCCTCCGTGGCGTGGAGGGCCTGCCTTGACCGGCGGCAGCGCGGCCTCGTCCTAGGGCGGTGGTGGTGGCGGTTGCGGCGGCCGGCCCTGCGTCGGGCAGCGGCCTTGGCTGCGTTCAGCGGCGGCGGCCGGATCTGCAGCGATGGACCATCTGACCTCGGATCGGCGGTGGCGGCATGGAGGGCCTGGTGGTTGGGTCGGGGCCATGCGTGGTTTGCCCTCGGACAGATCTGATCTGCCGGTGCGGCTTGCTTTCGATGTCTGGCGGCTCAGATCGGCGGCGACCCGTGCGCTGTCGTGATGGAGGTTCTTGGCGGATCCGGTGAAAACCTTGTGCTCGGCTTGTTGCCAAGACCGGCGTTGGTGGCACCCTGTGGTGTCATTACCTTCTTGAAGGCATCGCCGTGGAAGCTCTAGACCTCTATCCGATACCTCCGGAAACCCTAGATCAGTTGATCGGATGACGGCGAGCGTTGGTGTCGTTTCCTCCTTGGGCGTCATTCTTGAGGCGTACGGGATCGAGGGACCAGCGGGTGCCTTTTGGTGGAGCGGTACTTCATCCTTCACATTGATGATGGCGAATCTCGGCGTGGTGCAGTGGAGACTTCGGCGCCCGATCTTGTGAGGATGAACTCGCGCAGCTGGAGGTAGTTGTCTGGCGTCAAGGTGGCGTCGATGACGGAGTGGCTTGACAAGGTAGAAGCCTCAATATCTGCTCTGAAGACGGACCTGTGGAAGATGGCGGCGACGACACATGTGAGTGCGTCAGACCAGTTTATGCCCCAGACCCGGTATGTGGCTCGGCTGGGGCTTCTGGCTTTTGATGATAGGCTTAGGTGAGCAGACCGGGTATGTGGCCCAGATAGCACCCCTTCATCATATGGATAGAAGTAGTGGCATATGTTACCAAGATGACGGATTCAGGCATATTGTTGTAATACTTTGTAAGGTCCTCAAGAATAATCAATAAAGTGGATGTATGCATCTCCCAGATGCAGAGGCCGGGGGTCATTCTCCTTTTCTAAAAAAAAAGGAGGGGCACCGGGCGCGAGAAGGGACTGTTGGACGTGGGAACAAGAGTGGCCACCAGAGGAAGGCTGCGTGCGAAGTGGGTATGCACTCGTCAAATCCAAACATGTTTTCCGCAAAAAAACTAAACATGTTGGTGATCGATCGCAGAAATTTTTCTTAGATGCGTGGGAAGAACATAAGCTAGATGACCGAACCAAGCAGGGTGATGCTCGTTATATACCTGATAAATCAGCCATCAACGCGCGTGCTGGACCCTAGACAAAAGAAGACACAAATAAAAAGACGTCAAGGAGCATATTTATCATGGAACTGAGACCAAGTTTCAGTGGTTCGGGCTTCCATTCAAACTTTACAAATTAGACAATATACCCCGCAAATTATTGCCGCAATTGGTTGTTTAATATTTGAGCAAGATGTACAAAATTTATGAAATATGAACATCTTAATATTTTTCACACGCATTGTTGCATGTGTGGTCAATCTTTTCCAGGTTAGCTATGATAGAAACAATAAATCTATATAAGGTGAAAAATTGACCACACATGCAACAATGACTGTGAAAAATAACGCATAAATCATTGTATAATCCCAAACTCGAAATAACTAGTGGAACATCACACCAATGTTATAAGGTGACCCAACAGTGTGATTGTGAAAATATGCGTTTACGTGCTATCAGCAAAAAAACAATCATTTCAGCTCACTGTTGCATAAATATATACTTAATTATTTGTTTTCTTAGTCCAAAGCACACATAGTTGTATTTTCTCAATAACTCCGTTAGATCATCTTATATTATGGGTGTATTATTCCAGTATTTTCCCATGATTTTTGAAAACTTTTACACCGTAGAAATCTCAAAAAATCTTAACTAGTACTGTGTGATAAGCTACGATAGAAAAACTTCCTCCTATATGGTAAAATTGTGTCTATATAAAATATAGATATGATTCAGTTGTGTTAGTCAATCCCTCGACCTCATGAATAAAAGAAGTTAAATATCTGCTTGCAGCTCAGTGGCTGATCTCAACCTTCTTTATATAAGCGGGAATAGAAATTCTAAATCACATTACTATTTGCACCATGTATTTCTTCAAGGTTGCAATCTTTTGGAGTCCCCCATTTGTTCTTGTTATTTCGAGTTCAGGATTGTACAATGATTTGTTTTAGAATTGCCATGTAGGGTAAATGTTGAGGTGGAAGAGAGAAATCATAAAAAAAGTTTTTCTTTTCTTAATTAAAGGATGATGCCTTAACATAATTTCTCTCACATTTACTTTCCTGAGATAAGACTAATGGATCATTCACTGTACATAACTGTTTATTGTCTTCTCAAGATTATGTAGCATGCTTAAGATAAAATTGTCTAATAAACCACCCTACATGATCTAATACAACTCTAGCCAAAGGAGGATTCTTTTCGGAAGTGGGAAATTCCCTGACTTGCATATCTCAACTATTAAAGGGGAGTTGTATGTTGTATGTTCGCCTTGACCCCTGCCCCTTCCTCATTTGATTCTTCGTCATGTATGCCATCCCTCCCATGTCATGTATTAACTCAATCAAACAAAATAAAATCTTGTCAAAACCTCAACTAAATCAAAATCCACTTTTTGTTCCACCGCATGTACCTAAATTAAATTAAATCTTACCAAAACCTCAACTAAATAAAAATATTCCATGCGTTCCCCTACTCATACTGAAATCAAATCAAACATTACCAAAACCTAAACTAAATCAAAACTTTCCTGCCTTCGCCCACTCATACTCAAATACAATAGAATCTTATAAAATATTTCTTTCAACTTCTCATACTCATATCAAACCAAATCTTACATTTGTGGGTGTAAGGTATATTTCAGACACGATTGGTATCGAACAGCTGGAATATGTGTGGTTTCATTGCAACACACCGGCAATTAGCTACTTATTTTGTGATTGAAATCTCCAGTTTTGTTTAGACAATCAAATCAAGTTGTGCTTGATTCTATGAGCTACAATTAATGAAGCTAATACAAAATATTTTTGAACTGGAAGGTATTATAGACTTACGCTGCACCATTGTTGTTCACAACCACTACCATTCATATTCCAGGCATCTCTACGGGGGTGACATACCACATACTTCTGAGGTTTCAGTTTGGCGATGAGGCCCAAAGGTCCGGCAAACACATGATGATGCAAAATAAAACCTTTATAAATTGATGCAGAATCCCTACCTATGTCATCGACAAAACTAGAATTAATAAGTGAACTAAGCATATCTTAGATGGTTATGTTACTTGTGATGGAACTAGTCTGCTTCAGGTCTAGTTTTTATCACGGGTGATTTCATGTTTTTTGAAGTTATTTTGGTCTTTCCAATGCTATTCTTTCAGTGCTATGAGACACTTGTTGATTACAAGGTGGTTGTGGTGACTTTGTCAATCTCAATACGTGTCGTCTCAACTTCTCGTAGGTGCTCGTAGTAGGGTGTAAGTGCATGCGTTCATGGGAATGAGTGTGTGAGCATGTTATTAGCGTATGCATTCGTACTATATTTCTCATAAATAGGAGAAAATGGAAATTAGGAACTTTTCATGTTGTAGTTGGATATCACGACATGATAAAAAATAGCCACGTATTAGCTCGTGCCCGTACCTGACATCAAACCCGACTAACAAAAAGTCAAGATTTTCCAAGACGACGAACGGTATGAGCGCTCACGCTCGTACCTCCAGTCGTACCAAAGGGCATCACTAAGGATTGAACTTTTAGAGCAAACTACAACATACCATACAACCAAGCGTGCTTGTAAGAGGCACCTCCAATTGAATTGTTTTCCACATCTTAGGTCGCTAATGTGTTTTCTAACCGATCATTTGCTTTCTAATTTGCATCAATTAACTCCATAGGTCCTTCAAAATTAATCAGCCCGTATCAAAATATAAGACATTTTGGTAGGCTAAAATGACCAACCAAAACTTCTAATATTTTGATACGGAGGTAGTAATTCTCTGTAGCAAATTTTTTCGTTTATTTATTTTTCTTGATTGGATATATGAACTACATTCGTATATCAGTTAGTGATTTTCTTCGTGTGTTATTTTTGCATGGGCTTGGACCTTATGTGTTGTCATGTACATTTTGGTGTCAACTGTATAAAAGATCCGCACATGCCGCTCTAGTGCTTCAATTTGACGAACTTCAACCACAAGCGCCCGATAATGTTTTTTATACGAACCTCATTCATAAAAGTTGCTTAGTATCGAGTTTCTCACTTTAAGTGAGGATCTATCTTTTTATTAGGCACTTAGGAGCTGCATACTCATGTTTGTTATCTTGTCACACACATACTTCATTCAAATCTAGGGGTACATATTATCCTAGACTTAGTTTATCGATTTATGCATGGTGCTTAGGATAATGAACTTAGTTTTACAGTAATCCTTTGTGCTATAAAAAAAATGAAAAACCCCAAAAGCATAAAAATACCTTGTTTTTAGTCTTTCCAATAGGCTCTATCGGGAGCAACCACTGGACCACAACTTGGAGATCCATTGAAGCAAGGTCCACGTCTATTAAAGGAGAGGTCATATGCGGCCCAATGGTAAAAGTCTCTAACTCTTGCTTAATCATAAGCTTGGGGAGGTAACCACGTCACACGCTCTCTTTTGATAACTGTATTTTCTTTTTTTAATTTCATAAGTTTTACCTAGTTTATTATTGCAAAGTTTTAAGCGTGGGGAAGTTACTTTTCATGCAATGCTCTTTATCATGAAGTTCTTGTGCAATTGTGTGTCCCCTTGTTTTGACATGCTTCTTTGCATTCATTTTATTTAGCGCGAGGAAATATGATTATTTTCTGAAAGACATTGCCATGTTCTTTTTATCAAAAATTATAAATGAGTCATTTAAATTCTTGCCTTTCTCTCACCTAATTACATAAGTTGGGGACTCTAGTTGTGGCTTGATTAGCGACTGAATGTTGTAGAGAGTTTTGCTGATGCACGCAACGACTTTGGTTGATCTGGGATGTGCAATGGTATCCCCCGCCAATCTACCCCCTTGGAGTACTTAGATTTTGATTGTTATGCAACATGATACGGTGATGCTCTTGTGTAGTGTTTGCCTTCTTTATGACTAAAGCAAGTTTGAAGCCTTTGCATTTACGTTCATATTTTATTGCTAGCTCCTTTGGTACCGAGCACTGCCCACTCTCATATTGAGACCTGGCTCATACTTCTCTGGTACATCCAAACTTATGGGAGGACTTTCTCTTGTTCTCCTACACATAAACCCTACATCGCCTCAAAACAGCCATCATACCTAGCTATCATGGCATTTTTATAGGCATTCAGAGTATATCGCCTTGCACTACCATCATATTACATTACATGACTAGAGACATATTATTTATTTTGATTTGCCTTGCATGACCGTAGTATGGCTAGCATGATATTTTTATGGCTTGTCCATTTTTTATGTCTATGCTACGCCGAATCATTGCATATCCTGGTACACAACCTAAGTCATTCATACAGAGTTCCTCTCATGTTTTGATATTGAGGTATGATTACATTTAATTTAAGTGTGTCAGTAGAAAAGTGTGTTCATCATCATTGTAAGGTGTTGGTTCTACCAAAAAGAGAGAGACCAAATAAGAGATGCACCATAGAGGTGCTACAAAAAAGGGTGATGATGAGAGAAGGAGCAAAACCATTTCACTTTTTAGTATACACTTGTGCTTCATAGTAGCACCACTTCACGCATTGTATATTTGAAAGTTTCATAAGCTACATGTTTTATTCCGATGACAAGTTTCCTCCAATGCTAAAGGTGTTCACGAGGAAGCAAGTTGGATGCACCCCCACTTAGTCCATAGGGGAGATTTCACGTATTCATAGCTCTGTTTGCATCCTAGTTGCATGGCCTACTCCTCGCATAGTCGCATCAACAACGATCGTAACACCTTCCTAATGGCTAGTTGTGTTGATGAAAGACTTCGTATGTTTTTGAATTCTTAAGACCCCAACAATTTTGTATTTCCCATTAAGTGCAAGGCATAGGCTTGCGCAAATCTCTGCATATGCAGTTGAATAGTTGACTAATGCAGATGGACGATCTTCCAATTATACCTGGTATGCCTTGGGTTGGTGCTTTTGAAGTGATTGATAATCCATAGTTTCTTTTTTCTATGATGGGCATTGCATTGTTCATAACATAATTTGACCTTCTCTCTAAACCTTTGTCTATGGGAATTTGGACTCCATAGAAATATTTCATCTTTCTCGACCTCCATGGCAATAGAACTAAGGAGATATCATGTATCACTCCCTCGCTAGTTAATTTTTGCATGCTCGCACAATGAGCATGGGTTCACTCTTGGGTTTTGGTTTCAGCGTAAGCTTTAGAGTTAGCAAAGCTTAGGTAGTCAACTTTCTTACTCGAGGACGAAAAAGGTACAAGTGTGGGGAGCTTGTTGGCTCTGCATATTCCATGTTGCATGTTCTATGCATATACCATGTTCCATTGAACCAAATATATGTCCATTATTCATGATTACAAGTTTTCATTGTTCTCATTGTGAGCATTGCATAGTTTGTGTTTTTCTTTAGTTTTTGTCAGTTTTCTTTATTTTGTTGTGTCTAAAGGTGTCTTACAGCAACCTAGGACCAAGCATGATGAAAAGGCCAATGATGGGTTTAATACAGAGGATTACGAGCACCAGACTTAGGCATTTCAGAAGGTCAAAATTAAGATTATTTCCAAAGTACTCCAAATTAAGATCTAATACCACAGGTGCATCGGCGTTGTTCTTGCAATGAGCCGAATAACATTGAAAATAGAGTTTGGATGTAAAAGTTTCTGGATTCGACGGCCTTTGGTATGATCAAACCTGGTCATACCACTGCTTGTACCAGGCCGAGATAGCTCCGAAAGATGCCTCTCTAGACATGATTCTTCATCGATTTTTTTCCCGTTGGTTATTACGTGATCCCTGGCTAATAAGGAAGGGTTTGGGAGAGTATTAGGCTCATATAGAGCCCTTAGATCAAAGAAGAAAGGCTACATCTATGGAGGAGGCTTTGGGAGAGCCCTTAAATCAAAGAAGAAAGGCTACATCTATGGAGGAGGCTTTGGGAGAGCCCTTAAAAATACTTCTCCAACCATAGCCACCGCCATCATCCATTATTCATCCAAGATCAATCTCCATCACCTCCATTGTTGCACCAACAACACCTTCATGGAAGAATGGACAAGATCAAGAGAAGAAGGAGGAGGCTCCGCCACTGCATGCACAAGCCTTCGGCCCGGTGCCATCTCCACCACGCCGCCTCCACCGACACTTCCTTCATCACCAATGCTGCCGGCACCATCACTACACCATCAGCACTATCTTCACCAACATCGCCATGCCTTCTCATTTCACAGGCTCAATTCCGGCTTGTAACTTGACCCTCTCTTTTCTCTTTACATGTTTAAGTAGTCGTCCTTAATTTTGGGGATATGGATGAACTGTTTATGACTAGAATTAGATTCCTTCAAGTGATCCAATATCTTAGGTTTATCTTTGAGTTAGTAGCCTTCATGAATGTTGAGAGGAGGCCTCTCCTGCATTATGCTGTGATTGCCCATGAAGCAAATTACTTTTATTTGTTTAGGTTCGGATGTTGAGGTATTGTGAGGAAACAGTAAAAGCTTCTTTCTTGTCCTTCTACAGTTGGTAGGGGAGTAACAGGGAAACTCGCATCTGGCTGCGTCCACGGGGAAACCCTTAAGAACCGTAGTGATAATCGGCATGGGGAAACTATGGTGGTGGCCTATGTGATATGAAGTCTACTTTGAATAGAGCATATCTGTACCAGGAACCGCCCACTTCGATATATAAAGAGTGGCCTAGTGATATGATAGAGAGCGCTTCACACTTGTTGCATGGATCATATTTGTAGCGATGACTCTGGAACCCTTGAGAACACCCTACTTTTTTACATTTCCATTCGTAGTTTACCGAAACTCCTTTTATTCTTTTTTCCTAGTAACTTATAGAGTAGTCTATTTCCAAACTCTGCTTTGGGTGTGTACGGAACTACGTTGACAATAACATAATTTTGAGGTTAGTAGTGCCTTCCATTCTATTGTCTGTGGATTCGACACTGTACTTACCACGAAAGTGCTATAGCTGCCTTTGCTCTTGTAGGACATCACAAATTATGCCCATCAAAAGGAGCAACACGACAGTGTCCACAAAAGAAGGCAATAAGATGTCATGTCCTACAAGCCTCCATGCTTGTGATACTACTCGTATCGCATGCCACCGCCTCCATGACGTGATGCATGGCAACATCAGTAAAGGGGCTCTAGGATGATTTGCATCGGAGGCACTTTGAAACACTATTCATCCCGTCCGCATTATAAAGGATAGGAAACGTTCACCAAATGAGCGCCACCAATAAGACGACTGACCATTCATCAGAGTTACCAACTCATTCCGATCTGCATCACCCACCACCACTCCATAGCCATCGCCACCACCATAGCCTTTATCTCCACTAGCCATCATACTTGTAATCGAGTGTATAACATGATCAACATTGTATGACTTATACTAATTCATCCCTAAGTAGAAATCTTTATAATGTCTATTGCATGTGATTTACTTGCATTGTATGAGTAGTCCCCAAGGGCTAAGGGGGTGCCATAGCCTCGTAGCCCCATGTACATGCATTAAGGTATCATTTGTTTACTTTGAGTTAACATTATCTATATGTGCTACACAATCATATTTTCCCTTCCTCGATCCTAGGGCTTACTGATACACAAGATACCGAAGATTTAATAAGGAGAGGCTTAGGGTAGAGAAGAATGGAAGGCTATGATGAACGTATGTGGCAATAAGATTAGTTTTGTAGCTGAAAGATAGTCTCTACGGGTAGATAAGGTGCAATCATTATGCCCAATCTATTGCTCTGCTTGTCCCTTAATAACTAGGGTAACCCCATGTGTTGGAAGGGACTTTGTTGGACAATAGAACCACAATTCAGAGGTACTTGGTCGCGGGTTATGTGGACACATCTCCCATAACAATACTTTGACAAGATATATGTAACAATGTTTACCAGTGCCATGTTGATTATCTAGATAGGATCTCGGGTGCAAGTTCGCAGCTGCATGTGAAAACCTAGCCTTTTCTTATTGTTCTCTTTTAGTCACCTACGCGTTTTGATCGGGGCCATTTACCAATCTAACAACTTAACCTCTACTCCTATTGTGTCTTCTTACTTGGTGCATGGTCTCGTACTCGATGGCTCCCCAATCCTCGACAAGTCCTTCTCTCCAATTGGCAAGACAATGGCCATAATGGAACAATACCACCCCTCCCCCCCCACACACACACAGACACATTTTACCATCAAAATGTTGAACTTGGACACAATACGTTCTTTTCTACTACAACACTTGCTACACATGAGCGGGAACACAAACGTACAATGGGTCTTGATGATGTGTTTATCCTGCTACTGGACTTGGACAACTTGCATGATAATAATGCTCATATTTTTATGGCACACCCTATTTTTGCTTCTGCGAGCTTCAATTTGCCACCTATTTATGATGAGTAAGGTGACAATATATGATGTCGGGTATTTGTGATAGCGTTCTGCATGTGATATCTTATGTCAATCCCATATGTCATATCATGCTTGATAGTCCCATGAATTTGTCTTGTGATATGCTTAAGGTATCCGAAATCACATATTCAAGATCTATCCTTAGCACCTATGGCCCCATAGCTTTCACAAATCAACCCTATGGAAATGGCAACTATGTCTTTGCACAAATCAAATTTAACTTAATTCCTATGATGAATAATTGCTCTTTCCATAGTGTTGATGGCAACCATTTCCATGGTTTTCACATGCTTTATTTTGAAAGTTGTCTAATAATTTCCATTGGTGCCACCATCATGTTGAATACTTGCTATATTCTATGTGTTGAGTGTGGCATTGCTTTTATTCTTGAACTAAGGCCCCCATAGCTTTCACATATATAAGTACATATTTGTACATGTTACATGTGAAGCATGCTTGTTTTCCTTATTTACACCATGCATGTCATTTCTATGACATATGCATAAATACACCATATATTCATCAACCATATTACTTGCTAATGGTATGCGCAAGAGAAGAGATGGGTATTGATGGATGACACATTTTTTAACCATGAACGCACATTATTTGCTTTGTTTTGTGCATGTGTAGGCCTGTAGTACATGGTGTGACATGTTCCATTTTTGTGGCAACTCCGATCTATCCCTTCTCTATGGTGATGATGTTTTAAGTAGAGGAAGACTCCTCTTGAAGGGTGTGATGAATGAGATGACAAATCGCATCCTACAATCATCACCATGGCTTTGTCTCCATTGCTAAGGGACACACGTATCACATCTACTAAGATGAATTCTGCCTTTTATTCGTGTCTAATTGATTCTCTCATGGATGGTATAATACTTGATCCTCCTTCATTTGCACATATACGTTGCCTAGTGACAATTGTGCAATGGAGGAGGACATGCACAAGAGAGAGCTCACACCATTTGCAACGGAAGCATGGGGAGCGGAGGAAGAAACACCAAGACACTCACGTGGTGAAAGATGGGGAAGGATGGCCACATCCAAGCGGCCGATATAACAAGCTCCGCCTGCCCGGTTACACTAGTAGGAACCAAAGAAAACCTGATGTTTGTCCCAATTATGCCAGACACTTACCCCACTGCCTGGCCAACACTCGCCCCACTGACCAGTTATACCAGCCAGGAGGACCCCATATAACCACTTCATGCGCAACTTTTGGGTGACTTGCCTATGTATCTTTTCGTCTTCATTTACCCCTTCATGGGTGGACCTACATATACCCATCCCCGTCCTATATTATGTTTAGCTAAGAAATGACAATACATTATAGCTTAGCTCATGTACCTCCCCTTGTGGGAAGTCTCCTTGTGACGATGACTCCTCATATAGTACAAGGCCATCCTTTGCAGTGAAGACTCGTTTGGAGTTCAAGACCTCCACATGTGGAGAAGGTTTGTTCCATGGACTTTAAGCCATCCATGTCTTATGACTTGGGGAAGAATCTTCCACCCTGTTGTTTGCTTCTCCAATGAATTTTTAAGAAACAATATGAACCATGTGGTGTGGATATAAGATTACAAGAGGGCGTCACCTTGGAATCACTAGTTACCCATGTGCTTTCCTTGATTGTTTTGTCATTCCTCATGATTTACTCCATTTCCTTGTGTTGTTCCGCAAATACACCTAAAATTCATGAATATCGGGCCACCCTTGTGGCTTGCCCCATGTCATCCATGCTCTTCCCCGCCCTTTGATTCCAGCACCGATCCAAGGCTCAACCACTATATGGTGGAGGCCAACTAGGATTTTGTCATCGGTGTGCGGCATGGTACTATAGTTCTCCAGCATATGGTAGACATTTTTCCACGCGCATGCATGCGCTTTGATGTGCCACATTGCTCCATAGGGGACACAATAACTATCTTTGACTTTTCAGGGGTCATTTGTGAAAAGTTAGGGACTTGTTCATAAATTGCTAAGAAAATGTAAGTAGTTTATTATAATAAGTTCTTTGGTTCTCTCTGTAAATGATTGTGGAAAAACACTTATGCAATTTGCTGCTCTCATGCCATAGAGCCTAGAACATAGGGGAAAAGGATGTAGAAAAACTTGCAGATCGCTTCAATGTTTCAGGGTTCGCTTCTATTCGAGAAGTGAACGTCCTCGCGTGGGAAATATATTCGGTAGTTCACTTGTTGGCGCTAAAAATTTCGCTTTGAGTTCATTGAACTGCACTCAGCCAACTTCTATTAGCCAGCTCAGTTCAGTTGCCCATTTGATGCAGTTCACTTTTCAATTTGGACTGCGCCAAAAAACGACATCTAGTTTTTTTTAACTGCTCTTAAACCGTAAGGAACTACGAAAATGGCATCTAGTTTTTTTCCTCTTAGACATATTTCCAACAATATATCATCTACATCATTCTCGCTAACGATAAAAAGTCTAAAAAATACTATCGATGTCACTTGACGGGAAAAACTTTGTTTTCAAAATTGCTATTAGACCGCAACGAAGATTACAAAGTGTGCTACATAAAAAAGTGTCACCTAATCCATAACTTTGCACTGATATATTTTATGCATGATTTTGGCAAACAATTTGACAATTTTCTCAACAATTATACCAAAAGCCATGCCAAGTTTATAAGTTTTCACTATTGGAATTTTGTGGTTTCTCTGTTGCAGTTCAAAGTGCTTGTTGAATAAGTGCTTGTCAATGAAATATGTGCTATGTTAGTGTACCCATGGAGATGCAATCCAACTTTTCACCCCACCTCATGATCCGGGTAGCTAAACTAGTAGAAAACCCAGAGAGAAAGACAGAGAGACAGAGGGGGAGAGAGAGATAGAGAGAATAGGCACCTCACTGACACGTGCGGGTCTATAATGCCCGCCTCTCCCTAGAGCATCCTTAAATCAAGATACACTTTCTGTCACACCCTCCACACAATTCCACTCTCCTCCTAAAATATTGCTACTCTCCTCTCCAGCAAACCTCACCTCCCCTCTCGCCCCTACCAACCAGATTCAACCACCACTCCCCCAAGCAGCTGACGACACAACCTCTCCCCACACCTCCACCACACCTCTTCCTGGAAGGAGATGTGCTCTATCAAACTAGATCATGGGTGGAGGTAGAAGGGGTGCATGAACCCATGGAAAGGAGGAGTTCGACGTGCTCCTTCTGTGGTCACAATAGGATCCTCACCATGGGTAACGAGGAAGACGCAAGGAGTCCAGATCTAGACAAGAACCGTCAGAATTTGTCAAGCTCACTATGGCACATCATTGTCATGCCTATCCCCATCCCAGGATGGAGAGAACAACCAAAACATATCCCCTACCCTCCTCACTATAGTAAATAATCGACACCAACGATCTCCCTCTAAGGTGGGATCTAGCGATGAGCCTCTGGCCTAGGCACATGACATGTTGGCCATGAGGTCTTCCCCCACCTCTGCTCGAATGTCGAGCAGGAGCCTCCTACTATTGGACAGGATCTGGCTGGCAAAACATTGATTTATTTATGCGCTTTATGATGCCATGTGTCGCCATCACTTGGGTCCTTTCCATGTCTGTCTTGGTTTCTCCTCACTAGATCTTATCGGTGAGCTCAAGTTGG
Organism: Aegilops bicornis; assembly: GCA_021605145.1. Classification (NCBI taxonomy): domain Eukaryota; kingdom Viridiplantae; phylum Streptophyta; class Magnoliopsida; order Poales; family Poaceae; genus Aegilops; species Aegilops bicornis. The sequence goes on along the minus strand of CM038669.1, from coordinate 210,457,830 downwards.
TTGACGCCGGGGACACTGGTTGTCCAACTACACCACCACGAGGGGCTCGGAATCAAGAAATTGGTGGGATCCCCTCCTCCACATCCCCGTAGTAGAACATTGACTACACATTACGATGTATTTTCTCCTGTTGTAACTTAGTGGTTGACCCATTACAACTTAATGATTGATCAAGTAGAACTTAACAACATAATGCATGTGTAGAGATCTTCGCGTGAATTGACAAGTAGTTTGTAATATTTGGCCCTTCGTGTAAATTTTTAGGCACTTCGTAATCATTTGGCACTTTGTATATGTGTGGCACTTCATAATAATTTGGCAGTTTATTGTAAGTGGCACCTTGTACATGTCTAGTAGTAAATAACGATTTCTTTCTCCCCATCCAGGTTTTTTTTTACTTTTTTATATGCGCCCGACGCATGGATACAACCATTCCTAATTATCCTCGGAACGTTAGGTCGTTCGGAAAGAAAGCACGGTGTAGCTGGCATCAACATCTCTTGTTCGGTTCGCATGCACAAGGGTAGTGGGTAGATCTCGTTATGTGTTCCGTGAGGCTTTGATCTTTCCATACACAATTCCCAATGCCATACCACCACTATTCCATACTTGCTATTTGTATTATATTGTATCATTACTCACTCAACACCTACTTTTCTATTTATGTTCTTCATAACCTTGCAAAGCTACCTATTTATACCCATTTGCAGTTTTATTTCTTGTTTCTAGATAAAGCAAAGGGTAAGTGTATGTTGGATTGTATTAGTGGCAGATAGGGCCTGAGGACATATTGATCTTACCATTAGCTCCTTGTGGGTTTGACACTCCATACTTACCACATATCCATCATTAGAAAGTGCTGCGACAATTCCTTGCACTTGGGGATTATCAAGCTCTTTCTGGCGCCGTTGCCAGGGGCAATAGCGTAGGATGGAAATTATTGTGTACGGTTGTTTACTTTTATCACTTAGTTTTTTTATTCGTGTTCTTGTTTTCTTTCTATTTGTGGGTAAAATTTAAAAATGCAAAATAAATAAATTACTTGTAGCTTTATGCGTTGCTTAACGACTTTAATGAAAGCGCTGCCTCGGAGACAACCCAGAAGTTTTAGAGAGTCTTATTCTTCTTTTGTGTGCCATTTTTTTCAAAAACAAAACAAAAATAAAGAGGGGAAGTGAAAATCTTTTTTCAAAAAGATAAGTGGTTGAAAAGTTGTGCATTGAAGAAGTGAGGGTTGACCTTGAACACTTTGTTCATGCTCGTGGAAATAATGTAAGGCTCTTCATGGAAGTTTCTCATAAAAATAACTATCCCCATGTATTAAACATTGTACCATAAGAGTGAAGTGCCAAGGTTTGCCTATAGGATGTTTAAATTGCATGTTTGGTGAGTGCTCTACAGAAACAGAGAGTTTTTTTGTCGTAATTAAATTAATATATTTTCCTAGAGCGTGCTATGAAATTTTTGTACAGTATTGTAAAAGAAAATCTATTACTTCCTAATCTTTCACAATTTTTGGAGCTTCAGAAGTATATGTTTAGAATTAGTTACTACAGACTATTTGTTTTAGACAGATTGTTGTTATAGTTTTTTTATCCGCTTATTCTAAATTTTCATGGCTTATATTGGGGGATATAAATTATGGAAATGATAGTATATAGTAGCTAATGTTTAAAAATAATTATTCAACTTGTCTTGACAGTACATGATTTTGTGATTTATTTTTATGTATACTAATCCATCTCACGAGTTCTGTTGAATTTTCTATTGATGACATTTTTTAATACTCACAGGAGATAGCGATACAAGAGAAAGTTGGAGAGATGCAAGATCTGAAGATTGGGGATGCCCGAGAAATGCTCTGACATCCCCTTCATCCTTTTGAACAATTAAGGTATGTCTCGGTTGAGCCTATATTTTTATTTGTTCACATGATATGTGCAAAGTATTAGCGTATCATTTTTCTTTTTCTTTTGAATAAATTTACACTACGTTGGTTGGGGGACGATTTTTTTTTGGTTTTTGGTTTATTTATAGAATAATCCATGCAGTTCGCTTATTATATCTCTTGAGTATGGCTTTATTTGTGCGTCACTTAAATCTTTTGGGTTTGGCTTTATAGAATGCTTTGTGTGCTTCACTTATATCTTTTGAGCTTGGATATTTGTCTCTCTATATTTATGTTATTTGTAGAATGCTCCACGAACTTCACTTACATCTTTTAAAGTATGGATAAAATTACCATTGAAAGTGGCTTTGAACAGGTCAACTTTAGATAGTATTGATGTCACTATTTAGGAGGTTGACACAATTCATGTGGATTACATTATTATTGAAAGTGGGGTGGAAGAGGTCAAACTTTAGTCATTAGTATTGATCCCACTACCTTGGAGAATCCCTCATTGAATAAGTATGATCATTTACTCTTGTGCTTCACTTATATCTTTATAGTAAAATTTAAGAATGAATTGAATGTCATGTGTTTCATTTATAATATGCATATTGAGAAGTAAACATGCATCCTCTGTTTAATTCATTAAATAGAAGTGAGACTATGATAGTGCATATCTTTAATCAAGCAAGAGAGTTATAATATAATGACAAAGAGCATTAGTTGCAATAAGTTGAACATATTATGTTGTGGTGGTAAGTATCTCCCAATGAAGGACAAATGATTGGCTTGGAACATGTTTACTATTAGAGAATGAATGATTAAGGTTTTTGTGCTTGGTAAAGTGGTTCAGCCTTAGACGTATTCAAGGTTTGAAGGCTATCATCATGATTATATTTCCTCAATAATGTTATTGTTAGAGAATGAATGATTAAGGTTTTTGTGCTTGGTAAAGTGGTTGCCCACTTTCTTTTGCTAGCCTTTTCATGTACTAAGAGGAATCACCGCTTGTGCATCCAATCCTTGAAACAAGTTTATGCCACAAAGTGTCCACCGTACCTACATATAGATGGTATTTCACTGCCATTCCAAGTAAATTTGCAAGGCCACCTCTAAACTTTCAAATAAACTTCTATTTTGTGTGCTCGTAAAACTCATGGAGCGGTGGGGGTAGTCACTATCTTCCGCACTAAGTGTGTTTTACTTAGTTCGGGAGTTTATTCTTCTTGTTAAGTTTATGAGATAGCTTGTATAGGGATGCCTAATCCCAATAACATATTTTTGAAAAAGGCACTCCTCCAGAAAAGTTGAAAGTTGGCAGGCACACATGGATTCAACTAGCCATGGTTTGTGTTGGTTATGGTGGAGGGGGAGTGTTGATGCATGGTAACCGCTCTTAATGTGTTTAGTATGGAAGATAATGGAAACTTCTGTTGCTAAACCTTGATAGGAAAAGTACACATCTCAAAAAAATTATCTCTGTTTTAAACAAATGAGTTCTGGCGCATGTGATCTCTACTCCTCTCTCTGTGAAGGGCCTATCTTTTTTACTTTTATTGTTGAGCCAATTCCATCTTCTTTTTCTTGCGGCACTAGGTATTGAGTATGTTCTTCACTCTTAGCTTTGTATGCATTCTCATAATAGTAATTCATTGTGCGTTGTATATGTATGATGGTTATGTTCAAATTGCGGTACCTAGTCATCATATATACTTCATTGGTTGCTTTATGTTTGCAATATAATCCTAAAATATTAACGAGATAATTCATTACCACTTTATTATATGTTGAACTTAACGGAATGATGTTACTTGTTTTTAGAATCATTGCCTATGTGATCGAAGGTTTTATCTATCCTTGCATTCACACTTTAAAAATTATTCTTGTTATCATCTACCTACTCGAGGACGAGCACGGATTAAGCTTGGGGATGCTGATACATTTCCAACGTATCTAATTTATTTGAAGTATTCATGCTATATTAACATCAATTATATATGACTTTCAGGTTTTAGTGCACTTTTATATTATTTTTCTGGACTAACCTAGCATCTAGTGCCTAGTGCAAGTTGTTGTTTTTTGCATATTTTTTCTTTCATAGAAAATCAATATTTAGGTTCAAAATACCCCGGTGATTTACTATGATTTTTTCTGGAATATATGTTATTTTTGGGCGAAGGAATCAACGCAAGACGGTGCCCGAGGGCCCCACATGACCAGGTGGTGTGCCTACCCCCTAGTCATGCCATGGGCCCGTGTGGGGGTTGTGGATGTCAATTAGAGCCCTTTTCTATCCACAAGAAAGCTAATTTTATGGGGGAAAAAATCCCTCGAATTCCCGTCCAGCCGGAGTTACCGACCTCCGACTATAAAAGAAATGGTGTTTGGCTAGAAAATAGTAGCGAAAAACAAAGAGATATAGAGATGAGATCCAATATCGGAGGGGCTATCACCCCTCTGGGAGCCATGGTGGACAAGGAACAGAGGTGAGAACCTCTCCCATCTAGGGGCATGCCATGGAGGAAGAATTTGAAGGGGGGGGGGCTCTCAACCTCTCTCTCCTGGTGGTGCTGGAGTGTTGTTAGGGGAACCATCATCGTGGCGATCGTGTTGATCAACATCGCCGTCTTCAACAACATGTCCATCACCTTCCTCACCTCTTTTTAGATGTCCACTCTACGAGAACCCACCGGAATCCCCTACTTGACATGGTGTTTTAGTGCTATGAATTATTACCCAATTATTTGTGTCATCACTATTATGTTTGAGTAGATTCTTGTTGTCCTTTGGGTGAACTGGTCAATTTCCATGTTTGGTTTGAGTTGCTTGTTGTTATGTTACTGTCCTTTGGTGCGCATCATATGAGCTCACATGCAGATCATGCCATAGGGTTAGTTGTATGTTCATTGGACTATGCATATGGGGGCAAGAGCGACAGAAACCTCGGCGGGCCATATAAATTTATACATACATGATTGAAGGGGGACCAATATATCTTACTGCTATGGTTGGGTTTTACCTTAATGAACTTGTTAGTAGTTGTGGATGCTTGCTAATAGTTCCAATCAGAAGTGCATAAATTCCGAGTAAGGGATGGCATGCTAGTAGGGACCTCTCCCACATATAAACTTGCGAAGATGACCAGTTTAGTAACTTAGCTCATTGCCGGGACAATTCCCCACACCCTACCACCATTATTCCATGCTCGCTATTTTTATTGTATTGCATCATTACTTAGGAAGCACCTACTTTTACGTTTATGGTCTTCGTTGCCTTACAAAGCTACCTCTTTGTACCCATGTTGATTGCCTACTATTATGTTTATTTCTTGTTTCTAGATAAAACACATGCTCGGTTTACATAGGGTTGTATCAATAACAGATAGGGGATGGGGGAATATTGATCTTACGTTCAGCTCCTTGTGTATCCGACACTCCATACTAACCACTTTTATCTTTGTAAAGTGCTACAACAATTCCTCACACTTGGGGATTATAAGGTACATGTCGCAGTTTGTATTGACTTGGCACATTAGGTTTGTTGATGTTTTCCCATATTTATGTTATCACAATTATTAACCATAGATTATTTGAAATATTTCATTATTATCAGCAATGTCAAACAAATGTTAGTTAGATACAAACAATTTTCACACGGAGATAGACAGGTATTCAAATATGAATTATTCATGTGGGCAGAGGCATGATGTTGGGTGGATGCATGACATGACGTGTGTAAGGAGGAGAGTGGATATGATTTGACTCAATGTTTTATGAAAATGCAACAAATGGAATGTGTTGAAATTTCTGCACATATCTCAAGAGTTAATGGATGGCTTACATAGAATCTCCTGGCGTATTGCTTGACAGGATTATTATTTTCTATAAGTATGAAGAATTGCCGTTTTCTCTAATGATTCTTCGTAACAATTTTTGTGTTTTTTGAGTGAAAGCAATATTTTTTATAGTCTAGACTACCAAAATTAACTATGAAATAGGTCGATACGCTCTTGACCAAGCATGCGCACACTCACTTGCACTGTGTTATTGGAGAAGTCGAGAAGCCAGAAGCCCAAAATGAAGGCAGCAGCCGCACGGTACCGAGGCCCAGTGTAATCTCTGTACAAATCTCTCGTCAACTTGGCGTTAGATTTACTAAGATTCTTTACTTTGCTACTATATGCCTGAAATTAAAGTTTTAGCTTACTTGCAATCCTCCTTCGTGTCTCCGAGTGCGTACCCGATGTCCGAGGAGAACCCAACAATTATAACCTACGGGGTCACACAGATGAGTGTTGCAACACATTACTGATTGTTCATAACAGGTTGATGGTGTATGTCATCAAAAGAGGTGTGATTGCATGGTACTCACCGATATGGCGATGACGATGCATCCCGAAAGGATAAACGGTCTCCGCCTCCCTAGTGGCGAACCGCACTTGTCACTAGAGAGACCCACACATGGTTGCACCTTCATGAACATATGATGCATGCATTAATTTGAAATATATGCTTCACAATAAACTCATAGGAAATACGCCAACCCCTGAATGAATTGGAAAAATCAAGTGGTTTGCTCAAATGATGAATAAAAGTGATGTGCACTTTACGTCACTTCTTATTCTTTTAATAAATATTCATGAAGTTGCACCATGAATTTATTGCTTTATAGACCACGGTTCAAAGTATAACAAAAAAAAGAAGCACTAGGTGTGCAAGTTTTCCTCTCTTAAGTTGTTAAGAGAGTTATTTTATGGAAATCAAAACATAACTCCTTCTTCTACAAGATCCGTTGTCATAGTTACTTACAATTAATCCAGCAATAGGACCACAGAGCCACATAATTGAAGTAAGAGCGTGAGGTATTCCCAATGTCTGTCAAAGCAACAGTAAACATATTAAATCATGTTAGTGAATCCAAGCATGCACACGCTACAATGATTTTAATCTATAAATCTAACATAGTTTCTTAGTATGACTTCAAAACAAACAATGTTTGGGCTGTATTCAATCAAAATTACACGACATATCACATACATGCGAGAGTTATAGAATGTTCGATATCTTTCCACCTCCATAAAAGATCCAAATTTGACTCATTCCTCTTAGATATGGCTCCATGTTCAAAATCTTAGAATGAGGAACACATTATCTCACTTCTCTAGCTACCTAAATCCACTTGAGTGGCGCTTGCATGTTCCAAAGATTATTAGTATCTGGTATCTTTGTTAGTCCAATGAAAAATGTGAGATAAGCCAATTTTGCCATGCAATAGACTCCATCCTAATCCGCATCAAATATAATTTCTAGCGTAAATCGATTGGCATTCCTCCCTTACCACCATCCAAAGCATAAGTACGAACGACGGGCTAAAAAAGAACAATATTTTAATTAGCCTGTCAGAGTCCCATGATAACTCTCTCTCATCATCCTCCATTAACCATTGTTGCCCCCCAAGCACTATTCACTTGAATTAACATGTGTCTATCACATCTTGTAAAATTGTGTCCATGGGAGGCCCCAACACTAAGCACATCCCCAGGAGCAGGTATTACTCATCGATAGTGTAGACCCATTGACATAGCTCACCTAAGTGCTCATCTTCTGGGTGAGAGAGGCACAATAGTGCATGAGTGGCCTTTGGTGCCAAGCACCTTGTCCTACGTGGCCGCATCGAGGGAAACCATCTCAAGCTCCACAAGAACTATATGAGCAAGGTCGCAATATGAGCAAGTATGAAAGTGGTTTGAGGTGAGCAGAGTGACATGTGCAGCTGGAGGGGAGGAGGGCATCGTCATGGTCAAAGGGAGTTGAGAATAGCTAGAGTGTGAGCAACTGGTGAGAACTGTGACCAGGACGGACAACTCATGTCGATCATGCTAAAAATAAGGCATAGATGCAATCATTTGATGATTGTAATCCTATGTGTTTGTAATCTATTATCCAGTCATCCACGAATATTGTCTTGACTTCGAGAAATAAATATGTGATCTGTTGTGGGAGCTTTGAGTTGTATGAAAATATCCTAATGTCCCTAGTCATGGAGGATGTGGGGAAGGGGAGTACCACCATAGACTACTATGTCTATCAATTGATGGCTACACTCAAATAGAGTTGCAATACGTTCAAACCCAATTCACATATCGCGCCTCATGGATGGCTATCAAGTTCTTGAAGGGATTGCTCTGTGGCGTTCTCATGGATGTAGCTTGAGTTGGGAACTCATAGCTAGAATTTACATTTTCAAGATGCGTCAAGTTGTTTATATTTATTAGTTTCGAGCTAAATGTATATGACATGTCCTCAAAGTAAACGTTGTCTCATGATCCTTCGGAAGACGATCGACTTGATTAGGGGTTGCCAAACACTACTCCTTTACTAGGTAGTTATAAAGGTATCTTCCAGGTATGTTGTGAATCATATTGCAAGGCATGGTCGATTAAGGCATGACCTTTCCCTTCTAATTGGTGAGATTTATTTGGGTCCTCTTGACATATCTGATCAAGTATTGCATTACCATACGGTTAAGGTTAAGAGTTACCCTCACCATGCATTAGTTCATAGGTCGACAAGAGAGGTTGCAGCCACCCAACAAAGATGACATGCAACTGCATTGTGTTCAACAAAATATGTTGTGACTCAAGAGTATTTCGTAAATGACATATTGAGAGGTTCTACAGAATGACTTCATGGAAATTAGGAACTAGCACGTCTTGCTATAGGTCGCGGCCAGTTATTAGATTAGTTCTAGTTGGCCAAGTTCTAGTTTATGAACTTGGCGCCAGAGAAACAACTGATTCATGTGAGTAAGGAGTTACTCAACTACCAGGTTGAGTAAGAGTTACTAGGGTCACATCCAATCACATGTCCTCATGAACTCGTGGGGCCACACACATATGGATTCATAATCGCTTTGGATAAAGTCAAATACATTACAAGAATTGTAGCCTGCATGATCGTAATTGTTGATCCCTTTGGGGGAAGTCATATAAGGAGGAGTGCATTAATTTTGGTCACAAGTGGAATAACCAGTTTGGGGATGCACTCAAGGTTAGGAGAAACCCTCCAACCAACACAATGGTCTCCTTCCGAGGCTTGCGACATGAAAACTATTAGTTCATATTTGAGCCATTCATTTATAGGTGGATACACCTCGGAGGCATTGCACCCATGATGGTCAAACAAGAATTGATCAACGACTGAAGGGGAGGAGACATATGGCTACAACTACATCAACGACCATTGTCAACTTTACTTCCATTATGGGTTAACATATCAAATGGTAATCGTGTGAGACCGTACCTACATCATGATCAAAAGTGGTGCGGGGTGGAGTATTTTTTGCACCAGCATAGCCTACCTTGTACCGCAATAGTGGTATCGCAGCAATGCTGGTTGGTTCTAGACTCAGATTACGTGTAAATGTTATATGTGGCGGTGTCGAGATGGGGGGAATGTCGCTAAACCGATGGCATATCTGTGAAATTGATATGTTTCGATAGCTAATTCATGAGATGAGTTGACTCGATGCAATTTTGATGATATCAATTGCATGGTCTGTAGACCTGTCACATCATTAAACACATGCAAGTCTTCCAATCATCTCTTCTTATTTTCTATTTTTTCAGCAACAAATCAATCCATTAAAGTGTCCTACTAGGCCCCATAAGATTCATATATGGTAAGAATATGCAGAACTATTATCTAGCAAAACTAAATATGTGATCCCACTAACATATTTGCCTCAAGATGCAACCATCCCATCTCAACATGCAACAATGCACGGGAAAAGTCCCACCCCAACATGCAACTATGCATGAAATGTTGGTTAATTTTCTACCAATTAATTTTGTTAGTTATATTCGATAAAAATTATGGACTAGGCATATTAAAGTATATTATCAATTTCAGCTAACATATTATTGATCAAATTTTTTTGTTTCATGCAACCAAATATTATTAAAATATATTGCAACTGATCCCCGTAGCCACGCACTGGGTATCACCTAGTTTCCTCTCTGTTTTCTCTCCTAAAAAATGAATAAGCAAACTCAACAGCCGGAAAAAAACAAACTCAACACTCTCAAATAGGATAACACAATAACTATCAAGAAACCCCGGTACAAAATATTTACATTTAAAAGATTGCTTATTTTTAGAACAACAATACACACTCTTCGAGAAAAACACGCCCAAGTACACACACTTCTAAATACCTGGACGTAAGGGGTGAGGAGGGAGAGTTGCAGCGCCCAGCCGTACTGCACACCGCCGGCGACCATGCACGCGAGGAACAGCCCCACAAGGCTGATCTGGGGCGTAGGCGGGGGCCTGCCATCGCCGCCGCTCTCCACAGAGAGCTCCATGTGGTCGACCATCTTGATTGATATCTAACTAGTTAGCCAAAAGAGAGAGGGTCCTGTAGAAATTCTAGATTTAAAGGAGACACAGAGGTAGGAAGGGGTGTTCGAGCTTTGTGGATGCATGTAAACGAGAAATATCATAGGAGTCTATGGACACACTTAAACCACGGGCCATGTAGCGGGAGGTGTCGTCGTTGACGGCTGGGGTAAATGGGGTTAAGATGGTGCGAGGTTGCAGGGGAAGCCACATATTTTTGTCACTACGACCTATTTATAGGAATAGGAGGCCTCACTAGCTGATTTTCCTGGCCTCTGGTGAGGCCATGTCACCCCCAAATCGCGCTAAACGACAGTCATTCATCTCCATGAAACGGCGGCATTCCATCCCCGCCTTCTACTACCGTGCAAATGCGGAAGAAGATGCTAGATGTAAGGGTATCTCCAAGGGCAACCCGCAAAAAACCTCTCGCACCCGTTCGTGGATAGGGGGACCAGTCCGCGAACACGTATGCGGGAGGCAACCACCAATGCTAGCCGCATACATTTTCACAACAGCTCAAACCAACCAAAATAAATTCATGCAAACACGACCAGGTTTCACATAAACATGACAGATTTCATATAAAAAAGCCGAATTTTCATATAAACATGACGCATTTCGGTACATTTACATCAACAGTGCTAGTCCGACTCTGAAGATATAATTAATACCTAATCTAAATTGTCGTCCGGGGATCCCTTTATCTTCCTCATGTCCGGCAGCCCGATCACCAGACTACCGGGAGCCCCGGAGGTATATTCTTCAGTGCAAAGGACGACTCACTTTCCCATAGCTCATCAGAGTGGAACCCCCGGCTGATGCTTCAGCAGGAAGGGAAGGCTGCGCCTCCGCTTCCGTGATGCCCATGTGGGATCGACAGAAGTCCTCAAAAGAGAAGAAACGGGCAAGACATCAGCTGTGCGTGTCGGTGCCGCCTAGGCGGTGGCCTTCATGGGACCCAAGCGGTGGCGGACTCCCATGTTCTACTTCTCCTCGATGATGGTGGACGAAACAGAGGAGCCGGCCACTGAATCGTTGCTCCCCGCGCACCCGGTTTCTGCCTCTACCTGCATGGCGCAGTCGCAGGCACGGGAGGCGCGGTCGCATGCACAAGAGGCGCCATCATACGCACGGGAGGTGCGGTCGTTGACAACAGCGATGATGCTCGTGTCGACGTGCTCCTCACCGTGCCGGCGTGGAGCAACTCGACACTCCCCGTTGAGTGGGCCTGGAGCGAAGAGTTTCTGAACCACACAACGGCTTGAGTCGGCAACTTGCTCCATCGGGTGAGGCGAGGGAGGGGGGTAAGAGCAGTGAGCTGCCTCGCTCGTATCTGGCGGTCTCGGCGGGCCACCGAGCCGGCTTCTATGTCGGAGAACTACTCTTCGTAAGCCATCTGAAGTGTGGTGAAGGAGGAGATTGGGGGAGTGGCGGAGGGGTGTGGTTCTTGCCTGGCGTCTTCGCTCGTTTTAAATATAGGGCGGACGGGAGGAGCTTAGTCGGTGTTGCATTTAATGTCGACCCGCTACTGAACGGAAACATGGCCAGAGTAGGCTTCTTGGCTTCCATGTGGGGTTAATGGAGGTGTGTGAATGCGGCGAGGAGGCGTGTTCAGCAAGGCGTACAGTAGCGGCGCCATCGGCCGACGCATTGCTTCAATGGCGGAGGCTATGAGAGATAGCGCCCGCCATAAACCCTCTTCAATGTGGAGCGATGCTCTGTAGCGGCATTAATGCGGGTAGCTGGCGCCGGGCGGGAATGCGCGTGGGAAGGGAAGGGTTTTTTGGTCGGCGAGGGCAGCCAAAAGCAGGCTTGGGAGCTGTCTGGACTCCCGCAGACCTCCCCCACTTTTGTCTTCGGTTTGCAGGAGGAATTGCAGTCGGACCACCCCGCGGACGGACACAGGTCGGCGTTGGATGGCTTCCGTGGAACAGTGTGGTCCGGACGATTGCGGGATGTTTACGGGTCTTCCTTGAAGATGTCCTAACTGAGCAGCATGGAGGTGTAGTCCGTAGATAGACAAAAAAAAGAAAAACAAAAAAGATAGACTACATCGCAGGCGTCCGTCACGCGTACATGTCGGCCAAACTGGAGCATCCAGTTGTACACCCCAACAGTGGCTGCATGGCCATGCATGATGCGGCACTCTCCATCAGGTGCCCCACAGGAAAGGTCGGGCGGCCTATCGGCAGTCCGGCATACCAGCAGGGATACAGCTAGGTGGATCCTCCCTTGTTGAGTATCTGGTATGCAGCGGTTCAATGATTGGATTGCAGACATTGGCCTTGAGGAGCTAGACAAAGTGGGTGCGAGATTTACCAAGACCAATATACAGGTTGCCCCCACAGTAAGTGTCCAAGATTGGGTGTTCATGTCCCCAGAGTGGGAACTGCGCTTGCCACTGACCACCCTACAGGCCATCACGCGTATTGGCTCCAATCATGTTCCCTCCTACTCTCATCGCAGGATGAGCGGCCTAGGAAACTGCCTCGCTTCCGGTTTGAAACCTTCTGGCTTCGCCAACCGGATTTTATGTCTAAAGTGAAGGAGCATTGGGTGGCGGCCCGAGCCGAACCGCATAGTTGTATGTTAGTCATGGATGAATGGCACCACCTTGACAAACGCTCCTAGCAATTCGTGAAGGGTTGGGGCACCAATGTGGGCCATGACCTGAAGGTCCAGAAGGGCATCCTCCTTGCGGAAATCTAGGCTCTAGACTTGGCTACCGATGGCATTGGTCTATCCCCGGATGAATGGACGCTTAGGTTATAGCCTCGAGGACACTATGATGGACATTTATACCAAGGAAAAGGCCTACTGGCGACAACGGAGATCCATGAACTGGATACTCTTTAGCGATGCTAACACGGCCTACTTCCAGGCGATTGCTAATGGCCGCCGTAGGGATGCACCATCCCCCTCTTGTGCGATGGTGATAGGATGCTCAAAGACCCGGATGAACTCCAGTGTTATGTGGACAGTTTCTACAGGGCGTTATTCACCGAACATCCTACAGGGGCATTGCCCTAGCAGATAATATTTGGGCCGACCACCAATGGGTGTCCCCTGACGAGAATAATGTCCTTCTAGGTCCTTTCGAGGAAGCGGAGGTCAAGACCTTCATAAAATCAATGAACCTCGCTTCGGCTCCAGGCCCAGATGGTTTGTTGGTCCGCTTTTTTCAACTGTTTTGGCCTACCATGAAGGTGATTTCATGGCACTGTTCCTCGAATTTGCGAGAGACACATTGGACACATAACGCCTGAACTACGAGATTATCTCCCTAATCCCAAAATTACAGGGGACTTCCAACATCCTGCAATTCTAACCGGTCACGGTTATCAATGTGATCTTTCGGATTCTTGCCGAAGGGTATGCTACTAGGGCAGCCCTGCTTGCTCCTCGGATATTCCACCCTAACCAGACAACATTTATTAAGGGTCGGTTTATCTTGGACTGGATACTTGTACTCCATGAGGTCATCCATGAGTCAAGAGGAATTGCTTTTGTGCGGTTTTCTTTAAGATTGACTTCTATAAAGCATATGACATAGTACATTTGTCATTCCTCCGAGAAGTGTTGGAGAAGCGGGGCTTTAGCCGCCATTGGATCACGCATGTCATGCAATTAGTCTCTAACTGACGCACGACGATTAACATCAATGGAGAGGTGGGCCCATATTTCCACACATCGCAACGGGTGCGACAGGGGGACCCCCTGTCCCCATTTTTATTTAACCTTGTGGTCGACGCGCTTGCGGCCATTCTAGACTTAGCTAAAACGGCCGAACACATCCGGGGTGTCTGTCCCCATCTCATTTCAGGTGGGGGACTCACCCACCTTCAGTATGCAGACGACACGATCCTGATGGTGGAGGGCTCGAATGAGGACATTCAGCATCTGAAGTTCCTCCTCCTCGATTTCCAGGAAATGTCGAGATTGACAATAAACTTCTCCAAGAGCGAAGTGATGATGATGTAGGGTAGAACCCTAAGAGGGATCTTTTCACACTTGGAGGGGAAAAGGAGAGAAACAACAAGAACACAAAGAGGAAATCACTCCAACAATTCCCGATTACACATCCACCAGGGTAACAACACAAGATCCACAAGTCACAAACACAATCAAAGGAAAGATACAATGGCAAAGTTCATCCCAAATCCAAAGGAAGTGGGGGCTTGAAGATAGTCTTCTCCTTATGGAGATCTTGAAATCCACAAGGATTCTTCCCTGGTGGTCTTGATCCTCCAAGAGGGAAGATGAAGGAGCAAAGCTCACAAATATCTCATCTAATACTTTGCTAACCCCAAACGTGGTCCTTGGTACGGAATATATAGCCTAGGGGTCGAAGGAGATGGAGAGGAGTCGAAGATGCAATCTCAGCCGGCCATCCTGGGAGGCCGTGCGCCTGAGGAGTAAGTTGGGCCCGTCTTGCCTGATCTGCCCGTCTTGCACGGGGTGCTCCAGCGCCAACTTCCTGTGTAGTCCGTGGGCACGGGGTCTCGGGGGCCCGTGCGCACGGGGTCGCCTGGAGCCTCCTGTGCTCCTGCTGTTGTCCGTCTTCTTGGTTCACACGGCCTTGGGGTGGTCCTCCCTCTCCTTGGTGATGCTCCCGAACGTCTTGGTGATGTTCCTCTTCATACCTAAGGAGGCATAGCATATTTTGGTGAGGTAGTAAACATGTTCCATTCGTGTCCATATGCAAGTCTAGTAGGAAGGAATTCACCTCGGTTTCCAAAGCACGTGCTCTAGCTCTTTTCAAGGGTCCTCGCAGGGTTGGATGTGTCCGGGTAGAGTCCATGGGGATGATGGAAGGATGCTCCGCATCATCTCCCCTCCCCTGGGAAAGATCCGACCTCGGATCAAAATCTTCATCACCTTGGAAAGACGAGAGGTCTTTGACGTTGAAGATGTCGCTCACGTTCTACTTGTCTCGTGGTAGGTCGATCTTGTAGGCGTTGTCATTGTAGCGTGCTAGCACCTTGAAAGGTCCATCGGCTCGAGGGAGAAGCTTGGACTTGTGTTCGTTGGGGAAGCGGTCCTTGCGAAGGTGTAGCCACACTAGATCACCAATGTTGAAGACCATGGGTTGCTTGTTGACGTTGAGCTTGGTCGCTAGTCGTTGTACTTGGCACTCGATGGTGTGCCTTGTATCCTCATGCATCTTCTTGATGTAGCTTGCCCGAGCACTCGCATGGATGTTGGTGCGCTCTTGTAGAAGAAGAGGTAGAATGTCCAATGGGGACAACGGGTTGAAGCCGTAGACGACCTCGAAGGGGGACTTGCCGGTAGTCGAATGTCTTGCCCGGTTGTAGGCGCACTTGGCGAAGGGTAGACATGCTTCCCACTCCTTGATGTTCTTCTTGATCAACACACGAAGGAGAGTGGAGAGTGTCCGGTTCGTCACCTCCGTTTGGCCGTCGGTTTGAGGATGGTATGCGGATGAGAACAAGATCTTAATTCCGAGCTTGGCGCATAGGGTCTTCCAAAAGTAACTCAAGAACTTGATGTCATGATCGGAGATGATTGTCTTTGGTACTTGTTGGGGATATAACTATTTGTGTAAGCCGCCCAGGAGGGGCCGGGTTACGCAAGGAAGATTCACCAGAAAGAAGCCCAAGACCAAGCATGAAGATGGCGGTTCAACAAAGGGCCTAAGGCCCACAGGCGACTTAAGGCCCGTTGTAGTAAACCGCCATAATGGCATGACTTGTATCATAAGGTAGATTTAACTAGTCAGCGAGCCGGACATTGTTTATAAGCCGGCCGGGACTCTGTAGGCCACATGGAGTCAACCCGTGTATATAAGGGGACGACCTGCTGGCGGCTTAGGGCGAGAAACAACCCATCGGGAGCCGGGTATAGCGTATTCCGCTCCCTGGTCATCGAAACATCAAGCAATACCAACCCAACTAGACGTAGGCTTTCCTTCTCCGCAAGGGGCCGAATTAGTATAAAACCTCTCGTGTCCTTTGTCCCGATTAACCCCTTTAAGCTTCCTAGTTGCGATGGCTCCACGACGAAGTCCTTACACGTGGACATCTGCCGTGACAATTCCACGACAGTTGGCGCCCACTATGGGGCCAGCGCACGGTGAATTTGAGTTCTTGAAGGGCAGCTTCGAAGGGCTCAAGGGATCTGTGATGGGCGGATGACCAAAAGTCGTCGCGGCAAGATCTACATCGACAACGAAGGCTGGGGCCCGAGGCCGACTCAATCAATCTGGTACGGGTCCCCTTTGGCGGAATCACGTCTTCATCGGCCGGATCGGTGAGCCGGGCCCCTGAGCCGGACAAGCACCGACCTCGTCCGAGACGTCTCAGCGTGCGAGACCCGCCCGAGTTCAACCCGTCATGAAGCGTGCCTTCGTGGGCTGCGTCCATGGAGAAGAACTTCCTGAAGGATCTAAAGATGGCGAAGAGACGGCCGTCCCATCGGATGATGATTCGTCCGCCGGTTCAACAGATTATTTGTATCAGGTCCAAGAGGGCATGCTTGGGGGCTATTCTGACGACTCTAGCATTCCGGATTTCTATGAGCCGCCGAGCTGGGCAGGAGTCTTCATGGCTGGTACTCAACCCGGTCATAACTCGACGGCTGCAACAGCAATAACGTCCGGGTCAGGAGCGGCCGGGGCAGGAGGCCCTGTGCGCCCACCGGCTCAGGTGCTGATGGATCTCATGGATAAGTTGACGGGTCTGCTAACCACCACAGTTATTCCTGCAAATCAAGATGAGCATAACGCGGAGGTGGCAAAGGTGCGTGAGGAGATAGCCCTGGCCAACGAGGTCTTGGCAGCTGAGGACACCAGGTTAGCTATGGAGCGGGCGGCTTTGGACGCACAGGTGCAGCGACTCCAGTCAGAGGCTTTCCAGCTTAATATGAGTCTGAACGCATCCAATGAGGTCATGAGAAGGAGACATCAGAAAACCCAGTCCCGTCTGCCTCCGGTTTACGATCGTCGAAATCTTTTCACGACACCCGGAGCTGGTCCTAGCAACCCGCCCGAAGCCAATCAGTTTATGGCACCCGGAGCTGGAGGACCGGTTCAACCCCGAGAGATGGCACCACCTCACGGGAGTATGGCCCCGCCCCGATACATACCAATACCACCGGGTCACTTCTCCAACCCCATGGAGAACTTGATAGCAGCGTCGGCACGTCTGGCGGCTCTTGCAGTGGATGGTGATGACCCGACGGCGGTGGAAACCCGGAGGGTCAGAGATCTTATTTAGACGGCCTTTGCGTAGCAGGAGACCTATTATTACAGCAGGGACAGGATTCATTCAACTCCTCAGCCTTGGCTCGCGCCTCGTCAAAACCGGAGCCCGAGTTACAGTAGGCACATGGAGTCAGAAGCTTTATCAAGCAACGCCCAGCGTCGTAACCAGCCCGGTGGCTATAACCCGGTCCAGGACCGAATGCGTCAGGAGGACGAACAGGCGGCTCAGTTAGCGGCTCAGCAGACGGCATATGACGGTCTCCCAGAGTACCCGACGACTTCAGTTGGAGCAGGAGTGGCCACTAGAACCGGTGGTGTCCCTTGTTTGGTGCCGGCTATGCGGGATGTACGTCTTCCCAAGGAGTTTAAGGGACCTCGAAAGGTGCCGAATTATACGGCCGACTTACAGCCTGGGGCATGGATCAAAAGTTACGAGATGGCCATGGAGCTATTGGATTTCAATGATGCATAAATGGCTAAGTATTTCACCATGATGTTATATGGAACGGCCCGGTCTTGGTTGAAAAGTATGCCTCCCAATTCCATCAGTTCATGGGCAGAGCTAAAGGCCGGTTTATCCGAACTTCAAGGACACTTGCAAGCAGTCTATGTCAATTGTGGACTTGACCAATTGTAAGCAGGAGGAGGGTGAATCCACAACCCATTGGGTGCGCCGGTCAAGGAAATAATACACTCATACGCTAAGATGGATGCCGCTCATGGTACTTATGCTCCATCAGAATTGTCGCTTTGAGCCGCTGAGGTAGAAGCTGGGGCGCCTTAAGCGTGATTGAAACGATATGGGTACGCTGATGGCAGCCTTAGTCAAATACGCCGATTCTGATAATACCAATGATCCCGCGTCTGATGAGGAAAAGACAGGGAAGGGAAAGAAGAACAACAATGGAAAGGGTCAGCAGCATAACTCGGTAAGTCAAAGAGGCAACAAGCGTAAGGCGGAGGGTAACCCGGAGTTTGTGGCGAATGCTAATGCACAAGGTAACAACCAGAAACGTAAGGGGAGACCACCCCCTTGATCTAGTGGCTCAGGCCCATCTCTTGAGCAGCTTCTGAATGAGCCTTGCAAGTGTCCCGCCACCCACTTATGTAAAGATTGCGCGATCATGAAGGCTTTCAAGAATTCCAACATGTTTGATGGCAATCATGGATCAGGCGGCGGATCAGGGGCCTGTGGCTTTCATGGCCCGGGTGGCGGTTCAAGTTCCGGCTTTCAGGGAGGTCAAGGTGGCCATATTCAGTGACAGCCGGTCAAGGGGACAAGCAACATCGGTCGAGTTATAAGAGCCATCCAAAGCAGGTGAGCGGTGGGCAATACCATGTGTTCACCACTAACTTGTGCAAGCGTGACGGAAAGGTTCATAAGAGGGCTGTGAATTACATTGAGCCGGCGGTTCCCGTTACTTGAGGTGGTTAGAGCAGCCCATCATATGGAGCAGGGAAGATCACCCCTCGGGTTGATAACCCGGTCGATTAGCGTTAGTGGTGGCCCCTCAGGTTGGTGGATATAAATTCACTAAGGTACTCATGGACGGAGGAAGCAGCATCAATATTCTCTATTATGAGACCTTTCGCGCATGGGGTTGGTGATAAGGACTTGAGGACGTCCAACACTTTGTCTTTCATGGGGTGGTACACGGTAAATCGGCATATCCGGTTGGTAAGATCGAGCTGGAAGTAGCCTTTGGAGATGAATATGATTCGGGGCTGAGAAACCGGCGTTTGAGGTAGTCAAAATCAGGAGCCTGTATCACGCTCTGTTTGGACGGCCGGCTTATGCCAAGTTCATGGCACGACCGTGTTATGTTTATCTGCAGCTCAAGATGCCGGGTTACAAGGGCACCATCACTGTGCATGGGAGTCGAAAGTTAGCCTTGGAATGCGAAGAAGGTGATGATGTTTATTTTGAATCTGTTTGTGCTAAAGAGGAGCTGATGTTTTATCAAACTAATGTTGACCCGGCGGATATGACCTCTTTGAAGAAGCCAACCACAGAGCAAGACTCGGCGTTGAAATTTAAGTCGGCCACAGAGACAAAACTGGTCGACTTCACTCCAGGCGACTCTTCCAAGCAGTTCAGCATCAGTACCAATTTGGATCCCAAATAGGAAGGCGCGCTCATCGAGTTCATCCTTGAGAACTGGGATATCTTTGCATGGAAACCTTCTGACATGCCGAGTGTCCCGAGAGAACTCGCTGAGCACATTCTTAATATTGATCCAAAGTATAAGCCGGTCCGGCAATTTCTCCGACGGTTCAATGAGGAAAGGCGGAAAGCTATCGGGGACGAGGTATTTCGGCTCTTAGCGGCGGGTTCATCGTGGAAGTTTTTCACCCGGTGGTTGGCTAACCCGGTGCTTGTGTTCAAGAAGAACGGCACCTAAGCGGATGTGTGTAGATTACACGGACTTAAATAAAGCTTGTCCGGTGATCCCTTTGCTCTACCCGTATTGATCAAATCATTGATGCTACAACGGGTTGCGGCGTTTGAGTTTTTGGATGCTTACTCTGGTTATCATCAGATCAAAATGGCAGTTAAGGACCAGGAGAAGACGGCTTTCATGACTCCGTTTGGAGCCTTCTGCTATGTATCTATGCCATTTGGGCTCAAGAGTGCCCAGGCGACTTATCAGCGGTGTGTACAGAATTGTCTCCACAATCAGATTGGGCGCAATGTTCATGCTTATGTAGATGGCATTGTGGTGAAATCCAGAGAGAAGGAAACCTTGATATCTGATTGAAAGGAAACCATTGATAATCTCTGGGTCTATAAGATGATGCTTAACCCGGACAAGTGTGTATTTGGTGTACTGCGAGCAAACTTTTGGGATTCCTGGTCTCAAACAGGGGCATTGAAGCTAAACCGGAGAAGATCAAGGCGATTACCTCTCTGGCTAAACCGGCGTGTATCAATGATGTTCAGCGACTGGCGGGTTGCGTTGCTGCTTTAAGCCGATTCATAAGCCGGTTAGGTGAGAAGGCTCTACCTATGTCGAGATGATGAAGAAAAGCAGACACTTTTATGCAGGTGAAATTTCTTGATGCTGCCTTTGAAGATTTAAGAGACAATTGTCTGAGCCGCCAGTTCTCGCGGCTCCCATTGATAAAGAGCCGTTGCTGTTGTATGTTGCTGCTAACTCACGAGTTGTTAGTGCTGCCATCGTGGTGGAGCGTAAGGAGGCTGGCAAGGAGCATCCGGTTCAACGGCCGGTTTATTACATCAGTGAGGTGCTCATAGAGTCCAAGCAAAGATATCCACATTGGCAGAAACTTGTTTATGGGGTGTTCATGGCAAGACAGAAGCTAAAACAGTATTTCCAAGGTCATCCTATAACTGTGGTAAGTTCTGCCCCCTTGGGGGACATCATCCAGAACAGGGAAGCCATAGGACGAGTCGCCAAGTGGGCCATTGAGCTTGGGCCTCGCGGTTTGAAGTATATGCCACGTACAGCTATCAAGTCTCAAGCTTTGGTGGACTTTATCAATGATTGGACGGAGTTGCAGGCACCTAAGGAGAAACCAGATAACACGTATTGGACTATTCACTTCGATGGGTCTAGGCAGTTGGAAGGCTCGGGGGCTGGAGTCGTTTTAACTTCCCCCCGAGGTGACAAATTTTTCTATGTGCTCCGGCTTATGTTTCCCTGTACTAATAATGCAGCTGAATATGAGGCTTTACTCCATGGTCTCCGGATGGCCAAAGAGATGAATTTGAGCCAGGTAAGGTGCTTGGGCGATTCAAACCTCGTCGCTCAACAGGTGTCAGGCACGTGGGACTCCAAGGATCCCCTTATGGCGGCTTATCGTCGTGAAGTTGATGCGGTGGCCGGGCACTTCAAAGGTTATCAAGTAGAGCACATTGATTGAAGGAAGAAGGAGGCGGCTGATGCTTTAAGCCGGTGGGGTCTCAGCGTAAGTCGGTGCCGCTTAACACCTTTCTTGACGTTTTGCATAACCCTTACAGCCGAGTGCCTCTGAGAGGAAGAGCTCATGATGCGGAACCCGGGCGCTTGGTGGTGGCGGCTCTCCACGCCATCCCAGATTGGACAGTCCCATATTTGGCCTATATGACCCGGGGAGAGTTGCCTGAGGACGAGACCTTGGCAAGACAAATCATCAGGCGGTCCAAATCCATGACAATTGTTCATGGCGAGTTGCATCACCGCAGCGTCACCGGGGCGTTTCAACGTTGCGTATCGCCTACGGAGGGTCAGGAGATACTTCGTGAGATTCATGAAGGAGATTGCGGTCATCATGCCGGTTCAAAATCTCTGGTGGCCAAGGCTTTTCGTCATGGTTTCTATTGGCTGACGGCTCATCTTGATCGCGGAGGATCTGGTCGACAAATGTGACGGATGTCAAAAATTCTCTAACGAGCTCATGTGCGGCTCAAGAATTGAGGATGATTCCAATTACTTGGCCGTTTGCAGTCTGGGGCTTGACATGGTTGGACCTTTCAAAAGTTCTAAGGATAAGAAGACACACTGTTGGTGGCGGTGGATAAATTCACCAAGTGGGTTGAAGCAGAGCCGGTCAAGAAGTGTGATGCAGCCACGGCGGTTCAGTTCATGAAAAAGGTGATCTTCGCTTTGGCTTTCCACACAGCATTATAAGCGATAATGGTACTAATCTCTCCAAGGGTGCCATGGAAGAGTTACATCAACGAGAGCACATCCGGCTTGATGTTTGGCTGTTGCTCACCCTCGATCTAATGGTCAAGCGAAGAGCTAAACAAGAGATCTTGAAAGGTATCAAACCCCAGCTCTTAGTTCCCTTGCAGCAAACTCCGGGTTGTTGGGTGGAGGAGTTACCCTCTGTGCTATGGAGCATCAACACAACGCCTAACAGATCTACAGGTTATAAACCTTTCTTCATGGTGTACAGAGTAGAGGCGGTTCTGCCAAGTGATATCCGGCATGATTCAGCCCGGGTGGTGGCTTACGTTGAGGCTGATAATGAAAAAGCTCGTCAGGATGCACTTGACTTGTTGGATGAGGAGCGAGACTTGGCAATAGCCCGCTCGGTGATTTATCAGCAAGACATGCGCCGTTATCACAGCCGCCGGGTTAGAAGCAGAAGTTTTCAGGAAGGCGATTTAGTGCTCCGGCTCATCCAGGATCAATCTGATATGCACAAGCTGTCCCCTCCTTGGGAAGGACCCTTTGTGATCAGCAAGAATCTGAACAACGGGTCATATTACCTCATCGATGTTCGAGAGCACAAAGACTCATGTAAGTCGGAGGAACACACCCGCCGGACGTGGAACATAGCGCATCTTCGGCCCTACTATACTTAAGCCACCGGCTCTCAGAGTATATTTGTTTTTTCTTTTTTAGCCATGTATATATTATATAAAGCAATAAAGCGGGACCTCTTTTCTTTCCACCCTTCAAGGTTTATGTATCTTCTTTACCAGGTGGTGGAAACAACCAACAGGGAGCGGATCATATCTGAATCCGGCTTTCCCTTTGGTCCGGCTTATGATCATATATGAATCTAGCCATGGTCCTTTGGGGGCTTCCTGTTCAAACATAGGTCGTATTCGAACCAAAGAGAACCTAGCTGTCGATACCCAATTGATCGGCATACTGCCAAACCCACTTGGGGGCTTCTTGATCATATTTCAATCATAGCTTAACCCCTTTGGGTCTGACGTGGATCGTATTCGAATCAGCGTCATTAAACAACTCTAATGGTCACTTGGGGGCTTCCTGTTCAAACATAGGTCGTATTCGAACCAAAGAGAACATAGCTGTCGATACCCATTTGATCGGCATCGCCAAAGCCATTGGGGGCTATATGATCGTATCCGAATCTTAGCTTAACCCCTTTGGAACGGTTCTACTGATTGTATTCGAATCGGAGGCCTTTGAAAATCAAGTTTACTATTTATTTTACTCTGTAAGGGTAAATAATATTAAGGGCCTGGTAAACATTATATGTGCCGACTTTCAGAAGTTAAGTTTAACTCTCTGCTTTTTGGGATCACATAAGCCGGTAAGGTATGTTTCAAATAAGATAGCAGGTATATTATTATGTACATAATCATAAACCGGCTGTTTTTATGATGTTTTGGTTCATACTCCGGGTTATCACTATTTATATGACTCCAGAAGTGATAAGACGCCAAAGGAATTCTGTTTTTCGTTTTATACACAGGATAAAGCAAAAAGTTTTGGACATCAAGGAACAATTAATATAAGCCGAAAGTATATAACGATAGCGGCTTATGACAATATTAAGCGCCACAAACATGCGCGAAGGCATGACAGAGTTAAGAGGTTTTTTCTACCCTATTACAAGACTCCCCGAGTCTGTATAATGAAGCATCATTTTTTCAAAGACATAGCACCAGGCGGGTTACTCCTTTGGTGGGCTTGAAGATTCCGGGTTATCCTTCTCCGTCTCTTAAATGCGCTGCTTTGTCTGGAAGGTTGACGAGGTCGATCAATGCCGCTTAAGGCTTCAAATTCAGCTTCATCATCTATTAAACCGGCTGGGTCAACTTCAGGAGCAAAGATATGCTTACGAGTTGGAGGGATCAGGCTGACGTCATCATAATGAGGAGATGGAATCCTCCGGTTCTCGTTGTCGTAACCCGGTTGATACTTGGTAAGATCAATATCATTGCCAATGATGGTGGCCACAGGACGTACGACTCTCACACAGGTGGTGAAGTCGATTCATCGAATATGAGCCATCCTCCTTCAAATTTGGGATATCCAAGAGCAACGTCTGCCGTGTCTAACTCTGGAAGCAAAGCCTTGGCTCGGCTTAAAGCGGCTAGGGCCCGGCTCTAGCAGATGCCATTTAGTTCCTGAATCCGTTGGGGTAACACGGCAAGCCGTTTGAGCATATCCTGCAGGAGATAAGGAGCATCATTTGATAAAGCCACAACAGCCAAGGCACGTTGTGACCCGGTGTATAGCTGTTCCACCAGAGTGTACACCGCCTTAAGCTTGATCCGCATATTCTACTTGAGTTTTGTGCTCCTGGGGCCTGCGTTTGTACATATAAGGTAAGCCGGAGATAATAATTGAAATCGTCATCAAAGAAACCATGGTGATGTTCATGATTATACATAGTAACTTCAGAAGATTCTGAGACCATTTGAGATATCTGGCGCTTTAAGCCGGACATTTCGGCGATTTGCTTGACAAGAAGAGCTGCTTCTGCTGTCTCGGCCCGGGTCACAAGTGAGGCCTTTTCATCGGCCCAGATTTTCTTCTCCGCATCAAAATTTTTCTTCAACTTCTCTTGTTCAGAGACGCTGAATGCAAATTTGGAGTTGGCCTTTTGAATTTCAAGTTCTTGGGGTGCCAGACGAGTCTTCAGGTCAGCAATCTCCGATTCAAATTGACTGGTGGAGGCCTGCGATTGATGCCGGATTATAATTAAAGTGATGGTAAGATATCATTAAGTCCCAAGCACTTTGCAAGCAAAGACACTTGACACTTGGGGGCTAATGTATGCTGAAGAAAATTTTAATTTATAATGCTGGATTAAGTATGTTAAAGTCTCAAGCACTTTACAAGTAAAGATACTTGACACTTGGGGGCTAATGTGTATCGCACGTTCTAAGTTATCATATTATGACCGGATTAAATATCTTTTCTTTTCAACCGGATGAACTAACAGTAAGCAGGTATCTAAGTCTACATCATATTTATTCATAAGCAGTAGACTTGGGGGCTGGTACAGTAAGTAAGATTCGGGAGAATAGTATAAGTTATACCTCAGATTTGTGCTGTATTTGTTTCACCATGTCAATTTCCAGGTCGCGACTGTTATGCACTTGATTCAGATAGCCCGAGACTATATCACCAATTCTTAAGTGAGCATAATCAGCGATGTCCTGTTTGGTCTTCCGGCGTTCGACAAGTTCTTCCTTGGCAGTACATCTGGCAAGGACAGTAGGCCGCCCCGGTTCAACAAACTGGCTTTTCAAGATTTCAACCTCCGGGTCAGTCATCTTGACCGGGCTAGGAATTTCTTGATTATCGGAGCTGTTAAAAGTATCTTCGGCAGGCAGGTCAGAAGATGGCGTTGCAATTTCATATGCCGGTTCAGGAGGCGGTTGATGAGTAGAAGCATCAGGGGCAGCTGTTTCGAGTTCCGGCTCAGTTGTTACTGGGTCTTTGGATGGCTTATTCTTTGGATGGCTTCACCTGCAAGCTGTGGACAAAACAGAAGGGTGAGTACAAAATATGAGTAAGGCAAAGCATAAGGATAACAAAGGTATATTACCCAGGGGCAGTCTTGAAGGCCGGCATGTTGGATTGCATAGACTTCATGGGAGGAAGGAGAGGTATCCTGATAATTGGAGTCGGATGAATTGAGAGGTTGACGAATTAAACCCGCCAAAGGATAAATAGAACGTAAATCGGAGATGACCTCGATCCGGCGCTTCACCTTACGTCGGGTAAGCGGAAGAGCTCTGCATCCTTCTTGGTCATTGCGCCTCCGACTTTCAAGCTATTGTTGCTTCAAAAGAAATTGAGGATCTTGATAAGCTAGAGGATGTGAAAATCTTACTTTCCGGGTCACCCGTCGGATTTTGTGCTTTGGCAAAGGCTCACGAGTCGGAGGAGATTATAGTTACCTCTTCGCCAGGAGCTTGGCTGTTCCCAGTATCCTCCTGAAAGGCGGAAATGTCAATCAAATAATAACAAAGGAGTTAAGAGAGTAAGGCATTACCTCTTCCTCATCTGAAGAAGAGTCATCCAATTTGAGCAAATCGGAGGCGCTGGGTTTCTTCTTCTTTGAAGTTCCCGTCTTGGCGGCTTTCCTTTCGTTTTTCTTGGCTGCCCTAGCTTGTTTGGCAGCCTCATGATCATATTTGACCTTCCAGAAATGATCACCGGCCTGTGGAAAAAGATAAAGAATTATAAGTACAAAGGAGGTAAACATGTTAAGGAATATTTATTAAGATTGGTAACTTACTGCAGGGGGCGGGTTCTTTTTGCAGAAGGGAAGTAAACCGAAGGCATTGCTAATAACAGTGCCCTCCTTCAGTAGTGACTGGGTTGTAGCATCCACCACATCATCTGGTAGGTCGTCAGGACTATGACGCATTGGGTCGTTCTTTTTGCCTGTATAAGTACACATTAAGCCGGAGCGGCGGCTTAATGGGAGTATTCGCCAAGTGACCCGGACTTCGAACGGATCGATGCCATTTAAACCATTTCCCAAAAGAGATTTAATCTTCTTGATGGTGGGATTAAGAGGGAGCGTTCAACAGCGTCGGTTTATCGCGGTGGATGGTTGGACTCAAAGGCGCGAAGCCTTGGCGAAAGCGAGAGGCTTTTCATCACCGGAGAAGTGTCTGACGGTAGAACCATGTCTGGTTCCAATCTTTTGGGTGACTCGGCAACTCGGCATAAGGAAGCAGGCGATCTCTCCGTCATTTGGATCGAGATACCGCCAAGTTCAAAGACTAGGCCCGTTGGCACGTTCATTACTGCCGGTTCAAGTAAAAAGTTCTCTGAACAAAAGCAGACTTGGCTCCTCTCGGTACACCTCGCAGAAGACTTGGAAATTGCAAAGATTTGACATGGAATTGGGTCCAATGTCTTGAGGTCTAAGATCAAAGAAATTCAAAACTTCTACGAAGAACTTTGGTAGGAGGGGCAAATCCCGGCTCATGTGTTCCGTGAAAACTATCACCTCCCCTTCTTTGGGTTGAGGTTTTTCTTGAAGGTCAGAACACGATAAGACATGACCTCCTTTTTTGGCGAGATGGCGGACTTCACAAACTTAGCGTTTACTCTTAGTAGTCGTGGATGGGACCCGATTCACGAGATTACAGGAGCTTTGGTCGCCTTAGGTGCCATGACAACAGTTGGCCTATTACAAAATAAGAAGTTCCGGTTTTAAATTTTAACCCGGGAGAAAATATCCAAATTACTGAAGGTAGCGGCTTACGAAGGGGCCTAATGATATAAGGATAACTGGGCAATAATATTTAAGCCGCTACAAGCATTAAGAGCAGTTCAAAATTCTTAAAGATATGAGAAGTAGGCAAGGTTCACAGATCAGTGGTATGCATTTAAACCGGACACCTAGACAGTTATGTTTAAGGGCATTTAACAGAAGAAGTTTTCCGGGTGATAAAAACAGGTTTCATAATCTTCTGCTACAATTTGAGATCAAAGGTCTGTTTTGATAAGAAAGTTTTCTAGACCTAAAAAACTGACGCAGATGTGTTCATAGGCTCGAATGAGGCTTTTACACAGAGAAAGGGATCTGCTTTTTATCCAAGACAAGTGTGAAAACAATTACCGCGGCTATTTTATATCATTCTCAGATCGGAAGAGGTATCTAGGAGGAAAGCTAACAAGGATTTGGCTCCAATGGTGATGAACTCCAACGAACTCGAGGAAGCTCTAATGCGGATCTAAGCAAGGAAGGGAAGGGAACTTACGGATCTGGAGGGGCTGCGGAAGTTCATCGTCGTTTGTTGATCCGATTCAGGTTGATGCAGCGGCCTGGGACGGTGAAGACAAGAAGCTCAACGGCGGCGGCGGCGGAGCTCAAGAAGAGGCAAGAGGAAGAAGATGACTGGAAGGGGGAGAATGGGAAACCTAGGTCGCGCCTATTTATAAGGAGAGGATAACTGAGACGGCGCGGGAAACGAGGAGATAAGAGTTATTATCCAGCGGCCCCCGACGCCTCGGTTTTCAGAACAGTCAATAAAGACAGAGATCTATTGGAGGATATGGTGGAATAAAAAAGGAATTTAAGAAAAGATTACGTCACGGCGGGTTAACACGGATCCCGAAGATGATGTCATGGCGGGTTAAAGAAAGTCTTTTTGCACAGTCAGAAGACTGAAGATTTATGTTTTAAGATATTTTAAGATTGACATGAACAGGTTCAAATCAATCTAGGGCCTAATGTTGGGGATATAACTATTTGTGTAAGCCACCGGGAGGGTAGATTACGCAAGGAAGATTCACCGAGAAGAAGCCCAAGACCAAGCATGAAGATGGCGGTTCAATAAAGGGCCTAAGGACCACAGGCGACTTAAGGCCCGTTGTAGTAAACCGCCATAATGGCATGACTTGTATCATAAGGTAGATTTAACTAGTCACCGAGCCGGACATTGTTTATAAGCCGGTCGGGACTCTGTAAACCCTGAGCGTCAACCCGTGTATATAAGGGGCGACTGCTTTGGCGGCTTACAAAGCGAGAAACAACCCATCGAGAGCCGGGTATAGCGTATTCCGCTCCCTGGTCATCGAAACATCAAGCAATACCAACCCAACTAGACGTAGGCTTTCCTTCTCCGCAAGGGGCCGAACCAGTATAAAACCTCTCGTGTCCTTTGTCCCGATTAACCCCTTTAAGCGTCCTAGTTGCGATGGCTCCACGACTAAGTCCTTACACGTGGACATCTGTCGTGACAATTCCACGACAGTACTCATGGAGTCGCAAGATTTCCCTACAAAAGAGATTCGCAATGTGTGAAGCATCGCCTTTCTTGTTGCAAGGAATGAAATGTGCCATCTTAGAAAATCTATCCATAACAACAAACACAGAATCCTTTCCATTTTGAGTTCTAGGCAAACCAAGTACAAAATCCATGCTAATGTCTTCCTAAGGTTGATAGGGAATAGGAAGAGGCATGTAAAGACCATAAGATTGAACTTTAGACTTAGCTTTGCGACATGTAGAGCACCGGTTGGTGAAGCGTGAGATGTCTCGAAACATCTTGGGCCAAAAGTAGTTCTTGGAGAGTGTGGTGAATGTCTTATCTCGTCCAAAATGTCCCATGAGTCTGCCTCCATGAGCCTCTTGCAAAAGTAGCAAACGAAGAGAAGATTCGGGAATGCATAGTTTGTTAGCTTTCATAAGATAAGCATCCTTGATATAATATTGTTCCCAAGAAGTATGAGTCAAACACTTAGCATAAGGAATAGCAAAAGATGGATCATTAGCATACATGTCTTTGATGTGCTCAAAACCAATAACATTCAACTCAAGTTTAGTGACAAGCGTGCATATGCATGAAAGTGCATCCGCAACTACATTTTCCTTACCCTTAATGTACTTGATCACATAGGGGAAAGATTCAATAAATTCGCTCCATTTGGCATGACGCTTGTTCAACTTAGTTTGACCCTTTAAGTACTTAAGCGTTTCATGATCGGTATGGATGACAAACTCATGAGGCCTAAGATAATGTTCCCAAACATGTAGGACACGCACTAAAGCATACAATTCTTTGTCATAGATGGGATAGTTAAGTTGAGCACCGGAGAGTTTTCACTAAAATATGCAATGGCTCGTTTTCTTGCATCAAAACTCCGCCAATTCCGGTACCACTTGCATCACAATGAACCTCAAAAGTTTTGCCAAAATTGGGCAAAGCAAGAATCGGAGCATGAGTAAGCAAAGACTTGAGCTCATCAAAAGCGGTGGATTGCAAAGATCCCCAAACAAAAGGAGTGTTCTTCTTACTCAAGGCATGCAAAGGAGCGGCAATAGTGCTAAAATCTTTCACAAAGCGACGATAAAAACCCGCAAGACCAAGAAAGCTACGCACTTGTTGCAAATTGGTGGGTTGGGGCCAAGTTTTAATTGCTTCAATTTTAGCTTCATCAACATGGACACCTTTGGAAGAGACAACAAAACCCAAGAAAACCACTTTGTCAACACCAAACGTGCATTTTTTCAAGTTTGCATAAAGACGTTCCTTGCGGAGGGTTTGCAAAACAGCCCTAACATGATTGAGATGCTCTTTCATGGTTTTGCTAAACACAAGAATATCGTCGAAGTAAACCACAACAAAGACTCCAATATAAGGGCGAAGCACATAATGCATAAGGCCTTGCGAAAGTGCAGGGAGCTTCCGATAAACCCATAGGCATGACTAACCACTCATATAAGCCAAGTTTGGTTTTGAAAGCAGTTTTCCATTCATCACCATCTTGTATGCGGATTTGATAATAGCCACTTTTAAGATCAATTTTTGAGAAAAAGTTGGCTCCACTAAGTTCATCAAGCATATCATCTAAGGGAGGAATGGGATGCCTATAGCGAAAGGTAATAGCATTTATAGGTCTACAATCGGAACACAAGCAGAAACTTCCATCGGGCTTAGGCACAAGCATAACGGGAACGACACAAGGGCTTAAGCTTTCAAGTACATGACCGTTGTTGATGAGTTGTTGTGCTTGCCATTGGATCTCCTTTGTTTCTTCGGGTTGGCACGGTATGGAGCTTTGTTTGGAAGTGGCGCTCCGGGGATGAGGTCGATTCGATGCTCAATGCCTCGTAGAGGAGGTAGACCCGGAGGTAGTTCATCAGGGAAAACATCTTGAAATTCCTGTAAAAGAGATTGACACACTAAAGGTAGCTCATGACAGGTGTTAGTTTTTGGTTCTTGATAGAGGCGAGGGTCCCGATCTTTCGATGAGATAATAACTATCGATTTGGTGGAGTCGACTTTGACGATCCGACTACAAACGTGCATGATGTTGCGCCTTACCAATCGCTAAACCAATCTCCTGAGGTTACTGACGATGCCGAAAGCACGATCAGCCTGACCACAAAGGTCTATTCCTGCAAGCAATCGAAGACGAGCAAGAATATGATAGCAATCTGAATATTGCGAATATATATGAAGTATTCATAATGGTGGGGATCCGTAAGCGGTCTTGGTCTGGTCGTTGGACACAAACGAAGTACACGAAGTTGCAATGGCTAAGTTTTAACTAAACAAATCCCCAGGAAAAAGCTAGTAGATGGATCTACTTATATAGGAGCAAGGGGTGGCGGCCAAGAAGGTGGGAGAACGTCCCAAGGCATCCTAAAACCAACCCTAGGTCGTACAAGGCTCATGGGCCCAAGTGGAGGTGATGCAACACCTTTGGACTTGTTGTTTGACTCGGATTCTGCTGCGGCGTCAGATTGTTTCGTCCATATCTCGACGCTCCGGATGAATTTAAAGGTGAATTCAATTGAGTTGGAAAAGGACGAAATCTACTTTCCAACAAAAAAAGAATCACCCAATTCGGAGTCGGTATGAAAAAGTTGTTGGCATTTTGAGTCAGGTATGTCGGTGCAGTCCGAATCTGAATCCAGAACGTGAGAGACTTGGACTCTATCTTCTCTTGGCCCAAAAATGACGTGAGAGGACTTTTTGAATAGAACCTAAACTTCTCCTTTCCCCCTATCTTCATATGTTGATTGTACAAATGTCCCATACACCTGCAATTAGACAAAACACAAAAGTGTGTGAAGTATTTTTGTTCTAGATAACATAAATAGATTATTGAATAATTTGCACTAGAAATCACCTGACAAATATGCATGTATGCAATATTTTTGGTCATATCCAAGGTAGTCATGTCCTCATTGTCCTCCACTTCTTGAAAATAAAGCCGTCCTCGGCGTTGCTTAATCTGAAATGTGGCTAACAAACGAGACAAGGTGTACTTGTTGTATATGTATATGTCATCCATTTTAACTTCCCGTGGACTTTGCACATATGACACATGTATACATGAGTAACTTTCATAGTTAATAAAATATAAAGCCAAAATATTATCAGTAGAAGGCATGAAGTATTGCAACTCAGTTTGCACATATAAGTGAAGCTCTTATTTATATGAAAAGATTGACAATATTCATCATTAAACCATCCCAACATTGGTGAATAAACCTTACTTGCATCAAATTTACATGCTACAACATGCTTAAATAAGCAAACATGCAATAAGTCATTTGACACAGAATCATCACCAAGATTAGAGGTCATATCAAAATGAGTAAACATTGGTTCTTTTACATCAACAATTAATTCATTGGGTGCACTCAAAATTGTTGGTATTTTAGTTGTTTAGTCACATGACGCATTCATGACAGTAACATGATTCTCTAAAATAGGTGATGCGCTCAAATCAACAGGTAACTCAACACATGATGTATTCAAGTTAACTAGGCATGCATCATTCTCATGTGAAGTTATATCATCAATATCTTTACTGTTACCTTGTCGCAAAGATGTAGCTGATGTAGGTACGGATGATGGTAATGTACCTTACACTTGAGATGATTTCGCTATCACAATCTGAGGTGTGGCTGCTCTAGTAGGTGCAACAGTGGAGGAACCAAGCGGTGGTGGTGAGCATGAACTGGAATAGTAGTTGTTGTAGTCACCCAATGCGTCCTCCTGTAACTGTCTCTCAAAGGTACAAGCACGAACATACATACCAGTAATGCAACGAGGAATATACTGAAATCGTGCCTGAATATCATGGTTCAAACCACCAAAAAATCTATTCATTGTATCATCCATAGATTCTTCTATGTCACAATGATGCATATAAGATTTGAACTCTTGGTAGTAAGCATGAACAGTGTTGTTGCCTTGTCTAAATTGTTCAAATTTCTTGAAGCAATTCACGACGATAGTAAGGAGGGAAAAATTGTTGTCTCATTACATCTTTCAAATCTTTCCAAGTTGTGGGTTGGTTATCAATGTTTTTTTTTTACAATGCACACTCCACCAAACAGAAGCAAAACCAGTAAATGCTCTAGTGGCAACTCGTACTCGCTCAAGTTCAGAAAAGTCATGGTGACTAAAAACTTGTTCTACTTCAAGCTCCCAAGCTAGATAAATAGCAGGATTAAATCTACCCTCAAATGACGGTAAAGAGATAACCTGAGCATGTGCTTGTGTGTGTTGTCCCAACTCTCGTGATGGTGATGATGTGTCTGTCGTCCAAGAATTTCTATCTCCGGAACCTGTCATGATTAGTAGAAACAAGAAACAAATTCGAGAATAATGTTCCGATGAACTACTAGGATGTGGTTGTAAAGTGCTCACAGTAAAGCAAATATCAATATCTTACAAGTTCTTACCATGCGGCAGGTGGTGACAGGCAACCAGCGGTGTCAAATAACTCCGAAGATTGTGTAAAGCGATTGCCAGGGGAACGTACATATACACGGTGTAGAAATATGTGGAGCTGGGTTGGCTATATTGTTGGGTTATGCGGTAGGGTGCGTCGACTGCAAATTTAAAAATTCCTACACGCAGAACATCCAGGAACATGCTACGGGAGATGGATCACAGTTCGTTACCACTAGACGCGCAGTGCCGTGCAGCGGAAGAAGAGTTGGGGCAGCGCGTCTGCGTGGATCGTCTCCTCCTTGTTCGATCTCCCTTGAGCGGCCGGTCGTCCGATCCCACGTACGAGTTCGCCGGAGCGGCGCAAGTGCACCGCCTCTAACGGTATCCGCGCGTGCGGGAGGAACTTCGTGCGGCGGACTGCTAGGTCCGATCACACAGTCGGCGGCGAGTGGAGGTGGCTATTCGCAACACATGCAAACCCTAGTCGCAGCGCCCAAGCGATCAAGTACCTGAGTGTGCCGCACCTCCACTTTATATAGGCGTCCGTCGCGGGCTCAACACTTGGGCCTCGCACGGACCCTAAAGCCCAAAGTCTATTCGGTCATGTTCCTAGTCCAGTTCGGATCACATCCGACCGGTGTCCTACAAACCGACCTCGTAGGTTCCTTCCCTTAAGCGTCACGACCCCTTAGGTTCAAGTCGGCTTGGTCACGATTCGGATCACCTCCGACCTGTATGGTTGGTAGCGGCCTCTAGCAAGGCGTGCCGACCACCAAGCGGCGATGAAGCTGGTTAAGCGAACCTGCATAACGTGTCACACTTCTGTTCCCTTTGCCAGACGATATATGTTGTCGGGCTCAAGGCGAGATCATCATCCTTGTGCTAACCCGACCTCTTTCTCGTTCCAGTGATACCGACCACAATCTGGATTATCTCATAATCCTTGTCGCATGGCCATGCTATTTCTGGTCAGATCACACGAGGGGCCCAGAGTATATCTCTCCTGATTGGAGGGGCAAATCCCATCTTGCTCGACCGTGTCTCGCAGCATGGGACTGGACAAACCCGAAACCTACCTTTGTAACTACCCGATCCACGGAGTATTGTTTGGTCGGCCCAAAGCAAGTCTGTCACCATCCAGAGTACATGTGTCACTCAGGGTCTTAGGACATAGAACGTATATTGTACTAGAGACTCACAGATGACATATCGCTGCGTCTCATAGTTGGGTCTGTCCGACTTAGACCTTATCTCGACTCGGATCCGACTATGTCGAATCCGACCAGACCTTTCCAAGTCCATATTATCCGGTTAGCATCCAATGCTCCATGGCTAGTGAGACCAAGCCATCGACCGTGTCATATGCCGATCTAGTCGGCTCTTGGCGTCGACACAGCCCTTTTGACTAGGGACCTTTTAGGACAGTCATCATACAATGCATAGTCCCACAAACAAGTCACATACTTGCTGATACACATCATTGATAATGTCCAAGGACTATCTTTATTCATAAACACATAGGAAATATCATCATACATGATTGCCTCTAGGGCATATCTCCAACATATATATGGTAGCAAAAGATTAGCAATAATCAATTCAGAGATGCAATGTTGAATAAACGGTCAACGACGGTACTTTGCTGGTCCTAGGCTAGATCGGACTAGAGACGCGAGCCTAGAACACTAATGAGGTCACGGCGTGGCAAAACTATCATCAATGAAGGACACTAAGTAGCTCTGGACAGCAAGATATAAGTGAAGATCACAACGGCAGTAAAGATAATGATGAAAAACAACTCCCAAGCAGGATATACAACAACTCTCTCTCCAACTTTCCTCTTGAAAAGTTTGAGCCAATTTTCTAATAACTTTTTTCAAAGAATGCTACTAACTCAAGCTTTCCAAATGCAAAAAGAATCACTCAATTCCGGATTGATATGAGGAGTCAAAGAATTCTAAAACTGGCCTGAAAAACTGGAATAAGCTATGTCCGCGAACTTCGGAGTGAAAAAAGACCTATTTAGAAGCTGATTTTGAGGTGTCAAACATTGAACAAGCCTCTGCAACTATTTAGATGCGGCTCATCGCTAGCTTTCATTTGAGTACTCGTGGAGCCAAAACGGCCTTCGTATGAGGAAGTTATGCCTGTTTTGAGCGATTGCACAAAACAGATTCCAATCCGAATTCAACTACGAGATTGAGTCTAGATAGATCCGAATTTTTTTTCTTCTCTCTTTTTTTTCCTCACACTTTTTTTCTTTTTCTTTCTCTTTTTTTTCTCTGACTTTTTTTTTCTTTTTTTCCTCTTTTTTTTCTCTGTCTTTTTTTTCTCTCCCTCTTTCCAAGACAAACTAGATAAGATGCAGATTGGATCTAGCGAAGATGTGAACGACCTCAATTATGATTGTGATAATAAACTATGGTTAGCACGTGGTGGAAATTGATGGATGGTGTGGTGGACAGCGGAAGGGATAACGATGTAGCGGCGACGTGACTAATGTAAACAGAACTCGAAACTCTAAACGAACTAGACACTAAGACCAGCAACTCGACACGATGATGCAACCGATAATTCAATAATGCAAACAATGAAAAGAAAATTGCAAAGGCTCAGACTGGCTAGGACAAAGGATGAATGGATCTAACTTTTTTTGTGGCTTTTTCTTGGACAATAGGTAAGAAAATAAATCGAATCTAGGGATAACTGGAAAATCTCACCGAGCAACTTGAAAACTGATACCACTTGATAGAGGCGAGGGTCCCGATCTTTCGATGAGATAATAACTATCGATTTGGTGGAGTCGACTTTGACGATCCGACTACAAACGTGCACGATGTTGCGCCTTAGCAATCGCTAAACCAATCTCCTGAGGTTCTTGGCGATGCCGGAAGCACGATCAGCCGACCACGAAGGTCTATTCCTGCAAGCAATCGAAGAACGAGCAAGAATATGATAAAGCAATCTGAATATTGCGAATATATATGAAGTATTGATAATGGTGCGGATCCGTAAGCGGTCTTGGTCTGGTCGTTGGACACAAACGAAGTACACGAAGTTGCAATGGCTAACTTTTAACTAAACAAATCCCTAGGAAAAAGCTACTAGATGGATCTACTTATATAGGAGCAAGGGGTGGCGGCCAAGGAGGTGGGAGGACGTCCCAAGGCAGCCTAAAACCAACCCTAGGTCATACAAGGCTCATGGGCCCAAGTGGAGGTGATGCAACACCTTTGGACTTGTTGTTTGACTCGGATTCTGCTGCGGCGTCAGATTGTTTCGTCCATATCTCGATGCTCCGGACGAATTTAAAGGTGAATCTAATTGGGTTGGAAAGAGGACGATATCTAATTTCCAACAAAAAAAGAATCACCCAATTCGGAGTCCGTATGAAAAAGTTGTTGGCATTTTGAGTCAGGTATGTCTGTGCAGTCCAAATCTGAATCCAGAACGTGAGAGACTTGGACTCTATCTTCTCTTGGCCCAAAAGTGACGTGAGAGGACTTTTTGAACAGAACCTAAACTTCTCATTTTCGCCTATCTTCATATGTGGATTGTACAAATGTCCCATACACCTGCAATTAGACAATACACAAAAGTGTGTGAAGTATTTTTGTTCTGGATAACATAAATAGATTATTGAATATTTTGCACTAGAAATCACCTGACAAATATGCATGTATGCACTATTTTTGGTCATATCCAAGGTAGTCATGTCCTCATAAGTTCTCCATCCTTGCACACAAGGACAAAGTGCATCACACTCGATGGGTTCTCACACACTTCTCTCATCTCACTTTTTGCGGCAAATAGTATGAGGTTTTTTTCTCTAGGTGAAGAGGCGCTCAAGTTTGGCTTGTGGCTCTCACTTACTTTTGGGTGGATCACTTTCTCACTCTTCTCTCCATGATGGGTGGCTTGCTTGTCGGCTATCACTTGACTAGGAGACATAGGTCGTAGCACATACTCCTTTCCTTTCATCTTGAAGCTATAGTGATTGGTACGCCCATTGTGGATGACACCACGGTCGAATTGCCATGGTCGACCAAGAAGGAGGTGGCAAACGGTCATTGGGACCACATCACACTCCAAAGTATCCTCATATGCACCAATTTTGAAGGAGACTTGGACCGTATGCTCAACTCGTATAGTGTCGGAGTCACTTAGCCATTGAACCTTGTAGGGGTGCGGATGCTTCCTCTTGACTAATTGAAGCTTGGAGCATAGATCTTCACTTGCCAAGTTGTGGAAACTACCTCCATCGATGATGACCTTGACGGACCTTCCATTGATGCCAGCCTTTGTGTGGAAGATGTGGCATCATTGGTCTTGTTCTTGTTGATGTTGAAGAGTCAAGACCTTGTAGACGACTAGAGCAGGGCTCGAGTCCTCATCACAAAAGACTCTATCATCTTCATCCTCGTTCACTCGTCGGTGCATGGCCACTTGCTCAAGAACTTCCATCTCCTCATCACTCATTGAGTCATAGGTGCCATCATCGTTGAGGATCATGGTGCGCTTGTTTGTGCATTCATAGGACTTGTGACCTCGGCCGCATAAGTGAAACACTTGAAGGAGCTTGTCTTGATGGTCTCATCGGTCGGAGTAGATGATGAAGCACGCGGCTTGAAGTTGCTTGTAGTAGGAGGAGGACGACTTGAACTTGTCGAAGTTTTCTTGTAAGTTGACTTGTCATCGTTGCTTGTAGAAAGTTTGGTTGATGCAGATGTTGGAGGAGTTGTTGAAGATTGGTTGTTGGAGAAGCCGTAGGTCTTGGACGAGTACTTGGCGTACTTCAAGTCATCTTGCACTTGACGTTCCGCCTTTGTAGCTTGATGCACGAGCTCAATGAGGTTGGAGTAAGGTTGGAAGTCGGCGATCTTCTTGATGGGATGATTGAGTCCATTCAAGAAACGTGCCATTGTTTGCTCATCGTCTTCCTTCACATTGGCTCGAATCATAGTTGTCTCCATTTCCTTGTAGTATTCTTCAACACTCTTTGTTCCTTGCTTGAGGAGTTGGAGTTTCTTGAAGAGGTTGCGGTTGTAGTAGCTGGGCACAAAACGTGCTCGCATGACATCCTTCATTTGAGCCCTAGTGGTGATTGGAGGTTCACCTCTTGCTTGTCGGCGCTCAAGGATTTGTTCCCACCATATGAGCACATAATCTTGGAACTCAAGTGATGCCATAGTGATCTTCTTATCTTCCTCATAGTTGTGCAAACGAAATATTTTGTCGACCTTCAATGCCCATGAAAGGTACTCTTCGGGGTCATTGCTTCCATTGAACTTGGGCATGGTGAATTTTTGCTTTCCATAGCGTTGCTCTTCATTGTGTTGTTGGCGATGGTGATGATGACGCCCTTGACGTGGATGGCAATCATCTTCATGTTGCTCTTGGCGTGGAGGAAGTCCATTATCAACTTGCTCTTGTTGAACTTGAGGTTGATGTGGAGCTTGACAAGCTTGTGGAGGAGCTTGATGTACTTGACGTTGCACACGTGGTTGGTAGTTCCTCTCTTGGATTTCTTCTCGAAGGGCTTCTTCTTGATTGCGCCGTTCGCGATTGCGGTTGGCGATGGCTCGACTTGATTCTTTAAGGGCATGTTCCACCTCAAGAACTTGCTCTTCTCGTTGTTGTTGTTGAAGACGTTGAGCCTCGACGTCTTGACTTGAGTGAGGACGAGGAACTTGCTCATCGACTTGCTCTTGTGAATGCTTGACGTGTAGCGGGTTTCGAGATGCATGACGGTCTACGCACGGCTCGTCGAAGAGTGTTCGATGACGGTGTTCTTGAGCCGGAGAAGGTGTTGTCGGAGTGTCGACTTGAGTGGCTCCGTCTTGAGTAGGAATAAGTAGAAGGAGGCCGGTTGACCAACAAAGCGCGGATCTCGTCCA
Source organism: Aegilops bicornis (assembly GCA_021605145.1). Classification (NCBI taxonomy): domain Eukaryota; kingdom Viridiplantae; phylum Streptophyta; class Magnoliopsida; order Poales; family Poaceae; genus Aegilops; species Aegilops bicornis. Next base: position 210,418,538 of record CM038669.1, on the reverse strand, counting down.
TTCTTGCATCATTCTCTTGCTTGTGCACGTCGAGCTTGTTGTCGAAGTAGTCCCGTGTACGTTGCTCGGAGAGTCGCAGGTCGGTGGCGAGGTTGTCGATGCGGTCGTTCAATGCTTGTTGCTCTTGATGTAGCGCTCGTTGTGCACCAAAGAGGTGGCTCTTGGTGACGAATGATGACATGTCTTCGTCTTGCTCAATGAAGAGTGGGTTGGTAGAGGAACTTGGCCTATCCATCATATGAAAGTGGTGGTGAGTAGGAAAATGAGAGAACAAAACCAAAGTTACCTTTGCCGAAGATTGTGGATGTAACAAGTATGATCCCACGTGATGTTACAATAGGGGAATTGGTACAGGAATTGTTTCTCACACCTACAAGTAAATGGTCTATGGAGGAGCTTGGTTAGGAAAGTCACAAATAATTCAAGCAAATGTTAGTCAAGATGTTGATAAAGTTGAGAAGATTCACAAATGGCAAGTAAGACAAATAAATCAACCTCCAAAGATAACACGAGGAACACACACACGGAAGATAAATGGGATCCGCACAACCAAGGGGTGAGCTCAAAGATGTCGAACCACGGGAAAATCTCTTGTCGTACGGATACTAGAGAGACGCTAGCTCGATTGCACTAATGGGCTAGATACGCTAGTGCACCAACCTAATAGAGAAACCGCTCGTCTCACTATCCCAAGTATGCTTATGTATGTGATGACCAAGATGATGCACGTATGCTAAGAGGTTCGATGCTATTGCTTATAAGCTCTTTGCTTCTCTTCTCTTTTGCTTAAAAGCTTTTTTTACTATGCCACGATGCTTGATATACGAGCCTCACAACGAGGTAACAAGTAGTAAATGCACGGGATGGACGGGACACTAATGGTGCACTAAGGCGTGGCCCGGCAATACTCAACAAGCTAGTCTCGATGGGAAAGCTACGCAAAAGGGCTCGAAGCGATCAAGTTAATGGAAAGGGAGTACAAAGCATCGACGAGGTTACCGTCCTTGCTTACGATAGTGATGAAGATGATCTTGTCGAAGCCGATGTGTTTCCGAGTCGATGATTGGTGGCGATGATGATGATACCAACTCGCGCCTAAGTAGCCGAAACACCTTAGGACACGAGAGAAACCGCGACCCAACACTCAAACAAACACGTGGAATGGTGCGGAAGAACACAAGAGGTAGTGAGGAAAGGAAATGAGGAAAAACATAAAATGGCCAAACTCCCTGGATAGTCCGTGCGCACGGGGTAGATGAGCCCCGTGTGCACGAGGTCCCAATGGCCCGTGTGCAGGGGGTCCTCTGTGAGCGGACGAACTGCTCCGATCCCGTGGTGATTCTCAAGTGTTGGCCAAATTCGAACGGTGGAAGGGTGGGGACGAAGGTGGAGGGGTAGATCCACTTGCCAAACACCAAATTTGTGGATCAAAACAACCAAATCTCACAAGATCAAACAAATTGCAAGAAAAATTTTGGGGCTTTTTTTTGGTGGGGATTTTCGTATTAGGACGAAAAACAACCAAATCAAGCTAGAAAGTGGAAGGTAGGGACTCCAAGATGTGAGTCAACGTGGCTCTGATACCAAGATGATGTAGGGTAGAACCCTAAGAGGGATCTTTTCACACTTGGAGGGGAAAAAGGAGAGAAACAACAAGAACACAAAGAGGAAATCACTCCAACAATTCCCGATTACACATCCACTAGGGTAACAACACAAGATCCACAAGTCACAAACACAATCAAAGGAAAGATACAATGGCAAATTTCATCCCACATCCAAAGGAAATGGGGGCTTGAAGATAGTCTTCTCCTTATGGTGGTCTTGAAATCCACAAGGATTCTTCCCTAGAGGTCTTGATCCTCCAAGAGGGAAGATGAAGGAGCAAATCTCAGAAATATCTCATATAATACTTTGCTAACCCCAAACATGGTCCTTGGTACGGAATATATAGCCTAGGGGTCGAAGGAGATGGAGGGGAGTCGAAGATGCAATCTCAGCCGGCCATCCTGGGAGGCCCGTGCGCATGGGGGTCCCGTGGGCACGGTACAGGCCCGTGCGCACGGGGTGCTCCAGCGCCAACTTCCTGTGTAGTCCGTGGGCACGGGGACTCGGGGCCTTGCGCACGGGTCGCCTGAGCCTCTGTCTGCTTTGTTGTCCTTCTTCTTGGTTACATGCGGCCTTGGGGTGGTCCTCCCTCTCCTTGGTGATGCTCCTGAGCGTCTTGGTGATGTTCCTCTTCATACCTAAGGAGGCATAGCATATTTTGGTGAGGTAGTAAACATGTTCCATTCGTGTCCATATGCAAGTCTAGTAGGAAGGAATTCACCTCGGTTTCCAAAGCACGTGCTCTAGCTCTTGTCAAGGGTCCTCGCGGGGGTGGATGTGTCCGGGTAGAGTCCATGGGGATGATGGAAGGATGCTCCGCATCAGATGCTGCTCGGGTACTCCATGGGGAGTCACACTACATAGCTAACTGAATTAATTGTCGCCTCGGGTCATTTCCTGATGAGGACATGGAGCCCATCGTTACACCCACAACCCCTACTATACCTATTGGATCGATTAGTATAGATCGCGCATGCCAGTTATATTATCAGGTACTCCCGTTTCTTGGTAATGTTTCTAAAGTTCATGAGAATATGATGCTTCCTAACTTTGATACATTTTTGTTGCTTACAATTGAAGGGCCTAGCATGGACAAGAAGGATGGACATTAGAGCATGATCAAGCATGAAGACGAAGGCGCATGCGAAGAGAACAAGAATGGAGTTTGTAGTGGAGATTTCCGCACTTTGAAGCCAGCATGATGACATACAAGAAGATGGATGAAATATACAAGAAGGCCTTTTATAAATTTCGTCCATAGCTTATTATTGGTGTTGCGCCACCTTATTTCTGGGCCAGGCCAATGTAATTTTGAAATACTACTCCATAGGCTGTTTTTAGAGTCCATATTATAGGGGAAACGAATTGAGAGGTATTTTAGTCCCACATTGATAAGGGTGGACGAAATCCCCTCTCTTTTACCCTATAAATATAGCCCTTAAGGCATCATTTAGACTGGGGTTTTATTTAGTTAAAAGTTAGCCATCGTTGCAACTTCATGTACTTCTTTTGTGTCCAACGACCAGACCAAGACCGCTTATGAAACCCCACTTTTATCAATACTTCATCCATATTGGCAATATTCAGATTGCTTAATCATATTCTTGCTTATTCTTTGATTGCTTGCACAAATAGATCTTTGTGATCAGGTTGATCATGCTTCGGTGTGTCCAATAACCTCTCGGAGTTGGTTTAGCGATTGCTAAGGCGCAACATCGTGCACATTTGTAGTCGGATCATCAAAGTCGTCTCCACCAAATCGATAGTTATCATCTCATCGAAAGATCGGGACCCTCACCTCTATCAAGTGGTAGCAGTTTTAAGGTTGCTCGGTGAGACTTCCAAGTTTTTCATAGTCTAGATTGCATGTATTCTCCATACCTAGAGTCCCAGAAAAAGCCACAAAAAATTTAGATTAGTTTATTCGTTTCCCAAACAGTCTGAGCCTTTTCTCCATTACCACTTAGTTATTGCACTGTTAATTTTTCGGTTACATTGTGTGTCGATTTGCTAGTTTTATTGTCTAGCCTTTTAGAGTTTTGAGTTCTAGTCACATTTCGTTCACGCCGCATCCGCAAACACTATCATCCACTTCTTTGTCATATTCCGTTGCCACTTATTTTGTTCTCCGCCATCACCACTATTGATGAGGACATCAATACCATTGTTACACCCACAGCCCCTACTCCTATACATACTGTACCAATTACTAGAGCTCGTGCACGCCAATTGAATTACAAGGTACTTACGTTTCTTGGTAAAGATTCTAATGTTCATGAGAATATGATGCTGCCTAAATTGGATACATTTGTTTTGCTTACAAATGAAGGGCCTAGCTTGGACAAGACAGATGAACCTTGGAGAAAGTTCAAGCATGGAGATGATGGCATGCGCAAGGTGAACAAGAAGGAAGTTTCAAGTGATGATTTAAGGACTTTGAAGCCACCATAATTAGTGCATGAAGGTTTGTGATAGAGGCAAAGGTGTCCTGATGTTTTGATGAGATGGTGGCTATCGTTTTCTGTGGGAGTCGACCTTGACGATCCGACTACGAACGTGTGAGACGTCGTGCCTTAGCAATCACTAAGCCAACTTCCGAGGGTTATTGACCACGCCGGAGCACGATCAACTTGACCACGAGGCCCTGTTTCCTGTGAGCAAACGAAGAACAAGCAAGAAACTAAGATTACAATCCGGATATTGCGAATATAAGAGGAAAGCTTTATTAATGAAGTTGGGGTTCTGTGACGCCTTGGTCTGGTCGTTGAACACAAACGAAGTACGCGAAGTTGCAGGTATGGCGAACTTTTAATCTAAACAAAACCCAAAGTCTAAACAGTGCCCTAAGGGCTGTATATATGGAGGAAGAGGGGGGAATTTTGTGGCCCTTGGGGAAGGGGTCCGAAACCAACCCTATCTCTTGTTTCCCCACACATACGGACTCTAAAAACAGCCTATACTTACGTATTTCTAAATTACATGGGCCTGGCCCAATAATAAGGTGACGCAGCACCTAGAATAGTGAAGAGGACATCAATACCATTGTTATACCCACAGCCCCTACTACTACATATACTGGACCAATTACTAGAGCTCGCGCACGCCAATTAAATTATCAGGTACTTTGGTTTCTTGGTAATGATTCTAATGTTCATGAGAATATGATGCTGCCTAAATTGGATACATTTGTTTTGCTTACAAATGAAGGGCCTGACATGGATAAGAGGGATGAACATTGGAGCAAGAACAAGCATGGAGTTGATGGCATGTACAAGGGGAACAAGAACGGAGTTACAAGTGATTATTTCAGGACTTTGAAGCCACCATAATAAGTGCATGAAGCCTTGGACGAAATATACAAGATGCCACTTCATAAACTTCGTCCAGAGGCTATTCTAGGTGCTGCGTCACCTTATTATTGGGCCAGGCCCATGTAATTTCTAAATACATAAGTATAGGCTGGTTTTAGAGTCTGTATGTGTGGGGAAACAAGAGATAGGGTTGGTTTCGGACCCCTTCCCCAAGGGCCACGAAATTCCCCCCTCTTCCTCCATATATACAGCCCTTAGGGCACCATTTAGACTTTGGTTTTTGTTTAGATTAAAAGTTCGCCATAGCTGCAACTTCGCGTACTTCGTTTCTGTTCAACTACCAGACAAAGGCGTCACAGAACCCCACCTTGATCAATAAAACTTTCATCTTATATTCGCAATATCCAGATTGCAATCTCAGTTTCTTGCTTGTTCTTCGTTTGCTCGCAGGAAACAGACCCTCATGGTCAGGTTGATCGTGCTCCGGCGTGGTCAATAACCTCTCGGAGTTGGTTTAGCGATTGCTAAGGCGCGACGTCCTCGCACGTTCGTAGTCGGATCGTCAAAGTCGATTTCCACCAAAGCGATATCCATCATCTCATTGAAAGATGGGACACCTTTGCCTCTATCAAGTGGTATGAGATTTTCAGGTTGCTCGGTGACATTTTACAGTTTTTCATAGTTTAGATCGAGTCTGTTTTTCATACCTATAGTCCACGAAAAAGCCAAAAAAAATTAGGGTTAGTTCATCCGATCCGAACCAAGCCTTTGCATAATATTTTCTGTATTTGCTTTGTTGAATTTGCGGTTGCATCATCTTGTCAAGTTGCTGGTCTTAGCGTCTAGTCCTTTAGAGTTTCGAGTTCTGTTCACAGGTTGTCACGTCGCCGCTGCCATATATCACCACCGCATCATCATCATCACCGCTGCCATATACCACCATCGTCATCACCGCTGCCATATACCACCATCGTCATCGCCGCTACCATATACCACATATCCACCGCCATCACGCTAATCCGAGTCCACCTCCATCACAGATTCGTCACCAGTCCGTGTTCCATCGCCCTGCAAATATCCGCCACCAGTCCGAGTTTCCACCAGATTCATCTCCGCCACGAGTCCTAGTCCGAGTCCAAAGAATTGTTGCTTTGTTCTCGATTTCCAGATCACGCGATACTCCGAGTCGTGACAGTAGGTCTCCCCAACATCCGAGCCATCCGCAGAAGAAAAATAGTTCCAGTTTAAAAAAAACTAAGTCTGGAAAATTCTGGCTAGGCAGTTTTTAGACCATTTGTAGACTTTTTCGAAAAAAAATTGTTGCGGAGCAAAAAAAAAGAGGAAAAAAGTGCAAAAGAAAAAAGAAAAAAAGAGAAAAAAATTCAGAGTGTGTTCCTCCCTTGTTTACGTGCAGCGCCGTGATTTTGTTAGTGTTCTAGGCTCGCGTCTCTAGCACGGTCTAGCCTAGGACCCGACAAGACTGCGTCGTTGAGCGTTTATTCAACTTTGCATCTACGAATTGATTATTGCTGATCCTTTTTGCTACCATATTAAAAGCCTTCCCAGCTCCACATACATCTACATCGTGCGTTTGACTCTCCCTGGTAATCGCTCTATCCAATCTTTGAGAGTTTTGACTACATCGGTTGCCGATCACCGCCTGCTGCTGGGTAAGAACTGGTAAGAATTTGAGATTTGCTTGACAGATTTGTGACACCCGCCACCACCACCACTTGTTAGTAGTCTATAGGATCATATTCTTGTGTGTTTCTATTACTGCTAACCATGCCAGGATCACAAGCCGACGAGACTAACTGGGAGAACTTGATGAACAAGGAGCTTCATGATAAGTTTCAGCAAATGATGAGTGGACAGGTGCAAGATGTGCTAAACAGATTTGACGAGGCCATGGAGAAGATAGATGGTATGGAGAAGACGTTTGAAACAAAGCTCGATAACGAGTTTGCTGAATTTCTTTCGCGTTTTCCACCACCACCACCGGCTGCACCTGCCGCACCTCTGCAACAACAACAACAACAACAACAACAACAACAACAACAACAACAACAACAACAACAACAACAACAACAACAACAACAACAACAACAACAACAACAACAACAACAACAACAACAACAACAACAACAACAACAACAACAACAACAACAACAACAACAACAACAACAACAACAACAACAACAACAACAACAACAACAACAACAACAACGACGACGACGACGACGACGACGAGGACGACGACGACTACCTCCACGTCGGGAAACAGCCCTCCGCCGAGCGAGCCGTGTCCCTCTTCAGCCTGGCCAAACTTCTGGTGCTGCTGTTGATACTTATGTGGCTCCTGCTACTGATGTGGAGGAGGATGATTATGTGGGAGATTACGAGGATGAGGTTGATGAAAATAAGAACTACGTGCAGCCACCAGCACCACAACCACCAGGTCGTCCACATGCAAATAATGGCAATGTTACGGCTCCCCCTCAGGTACGATATCATGACCATCTCCCTAAACTGAAATTGAATATTCCACCATTTGAGGGTAGATATGTTCCTGATATATATCTTACTTGGGAGTTAGAAACTGAACAACGATTTACATGTTTACAATATCCTGAGGAGAGACGTGTTCCTGCTGCTGTTTGTGCTTTCACTAGCTTTGCATGTGTTTCGTGGTCTGAACATTGTCGATTATATCCTGTTCCAGCTACTTGGGCTGCTTTGAAAACTGCTATGCGTACTCGTTGGGTTCTACCATATTATCAACGTGAATTACTTCAAAAATTGCAGCGCTTAAGACAAGGAAAAAATTTGGTAGAAGAATATTATCAGGAATTACAAACTGGCTTGATTAGATGTGGTATTGTTGAGGAGAATGAAGCTATGTTTGCATGTTTTCTGGGTGGATTAAATAGAGAGATTCAGACCATTCTAGAATACAAGGATTATAATAATATCACTCGATTATTCCATCTTGCTTGTAAAGCTGAACGTGATGTGCAGGATCGACAGGCATTGGCGCGGACTAACTTTTCTGCAGGTCGACCTTCATCATGGACACCACGTGCATCATCTACTTCCACACGCTCGCTACACGGCACCTCGGTCGGCTGCCACCTCCAACCGTGATACAATAAAGCAGGCACAATCACCACTATCTGCCAAGAGCACACCTTCTGGGCCTGCAAAGAGCTCTTCTTCATCCATGGCATCAACAGGGCAAACACATGATATTATTTGTCGATGTTGCAAGGGTGGAGGTCATTATGTGAGAGAATGCCCATCTAAGCGTGTGATGATTGTTACTGAGGATGGTGGGTATGAGTCCGCTAGTGACTATGATGAGGAGACTTTGGCTCTTATTACACATGAAGAACATGGTGGAGATGATTCTGATCATGAGACGCAATACATGGCTCTTTGAAGATGCCGATGTGTATGAATGTTTAGTTGCTCAACGTGTTTTGAGTGTGCAGGTTACACAAGCTGAGCAAAATCAGAGGCATAATTGGTTCCATACAAAGGGAGTTGTGAAGGAACGTTCTATTCGCGTCATCATAGATGGAGGGAGCTGCAACAACTTGGCTAGCATGGAGATGGTGGAGAAGCTATCTCTCACCACAAGACCACATCCACATCCTTACTACATCCAATGGTTCAACAATAGCGGCAAGGTTAAGGTAACACGTACTGTTCGTGTGTATTTTAGTATCTCTACATATGCTGATTATGTTGATTTTGATGTGGTACCTATGCAAGCATGTTCCTTATTACTTGGTAGACCATGGCAATTTGATAAAAATTCTGTACACCATGGTAGAAACAATCAGTATACTCTTGTTCATAAGGATAAAAATATTACTTTGCTTCCTATGACTCCTGATTCAATTTTGAAAGATGATATTAATAGAGCTAATAAAGCAAAAAAGGAGAAAAATTAGAGTGAAAATCAGATTGTGGCAAAATAATTTGAGCAACACATGAAGCCTAATAATAAACCATCTAGTGTTGCTTCTGAAATTAAATTGAAAAGTGCATGTTTACTTGCCACCAAATCTGATATTGATGAGCTAGATTTTAGCAAATCTGTTTGCTATGCTTTTGTGTGCAAAGAGGCGTTATTTTCATTCGAGAACGTGCCTTCCTCTTTGCCCCCTGCTGTCACTAACATTTTGCAGGAGTTCGCTGACGTCTTCCCACAAGACGTGCCACCGGGATTACCACCTATTCGAGGGATTGATCATCAAATTGACTTAATTCCCGGTGCATCGCTACCCAACCGTGCACCATACCGTACCAAGCCAGAGGAGACGAAAGAGATTATGCGTCAAGTACAGGAGCTGCTCAACAAAGGTTATATACGCAAATCTCTTAGTCCTTGTGTTGTTCCTATTATACTAGTGCCTAAAAAGGATGGTACGTCGCGTATGTGTGTTGATTGTAGATAATATTACTATTCGTTGTCGTCATCCTATTCCTAGGCTAGATGATATGCTTGATGAATATAGTGGCTCTACAATATTCTCCAAAGTTGATTTGCATAGTGGATACCATAAAATTCATATGAAATTGGGAGATGAATGGAAAACGGCATTTAAAACTAAGTTTGGTTTATATGAGTGGTTAGTCATGCCTTTTGGGTTAACTAATGCACCTAGTACTTTCATGAGACTAATGAACGAAGTTTTACGTGCTTTCATTGGACGATTTGTGGTAGTCTATTTTGATGATATACTGATTTATAGCAAATCTTTGGAAGAACATTTGGAACATTTACGTGCTATTTTTAATGCTCTACGTGATGCACGTTTGTTTGGTAACCTTGGGAAGTGCACCTTTTGCACCGACCGAGTATCTTTTCTTGGCTATGTTGTTACTCCACAGGGAATTGAAGTTGATAAAGACAAGATTGAAGCTATTGAGAGTTGGCCGCAGCCCAAAACGGTCACACAAGTGAGGAGTTTTCTTGGACTCGCTGGTTTCTATAAGCGTTTTGTGAGAGAATTTAGCACCATTGCTGCACCTCTCAATGAGCTTACAAAGAAGGATGTGCCTTTTGTTTGGGGTACCGCAGGAAGAAGCCTTCACGGTATTGAAAGATAAGTTGACACATGCTCCTTTACTCCAACTTCCTAACTTTAATAAGACTTTTGAGCTTGAATGTGATGCTAGTGGAATTGGATTAGGAGGTGTGTTATTACAAGATGGCAAACCTGTTGCATACTTTTCTGAAAAATTGAGTGGGCCTAGTCTGAACTATTCTACTTATGATAAAGAATTATATGCTCTTGTTCGGACTTTAGAGACATGGCAACATTATTTATGGCCCAAAGAATTTGTTATACATTCTGATCATGAATCTTTGAAACATATTAAAAGTCAAGCTAAACTGAATCGTAGACATGCTAAATGGGTTGAATTCATTGAGACTTTCCCTTATATCATTAAACAAAAGAAGGGTAAAGAAATTGTTATTGTTGATGCTTTGTCTCGTCGCTATACTATGCTTTCACAACTTGACTTCAAAATATTTGGTTTGGAGACATCAAACATCAATAGGTGCATGATGCTGATTTTAAAGATGTAATGCAGAATTGTAAAGAAGGAAGAACATGGAACAAGTTCGTTATTAATGATGGTTTTGTGTTCCGTGCTAACAAGCTATGCATTCCTGCTAGCTCTATTCGTCTTTTGTTGTTGCAGGAGGCGCATGGAGGAGGATTAATGGGACACTTTGGCGTGAAGAAGACGGAGGACGTATTTGCTACATATTTCTTTTGGCCAAAGATGAGACGAGATGTTGAGCGTTTTGTTGCTCGCTGCACTACATGTCAAAAAGCTAAGTCACGACTCAACCTCATGGTTTATATATGCCTTTGCCTGTGCCTAGTGTTCCTTGGGAGGATATATCTATGGACTTTGTTTTAGGTTTACCTCGAACAAAGAAGGGGAGGGATAGCATATTTGTTGTTAATGTTGCTGATTTGTTCTTTCGTGAAATTATTCGCTTGCATGGTGTGCCAAATACTATTGTTTCAGATCGTGATACTAAATTTCTTAGCCACTTTTGGAGATGTTTATGGGCTAAGTTGGGGACTAAACTGCTTTTCAGTACTACTTGTCACCCCCAAATGGATGGTCAAACTGAAGTAGTCAATAGAACATTTCCTACTATGCTTAGGGCTGTTTTGAAGAATAATAAGAAAATGTGGGAAGAATGCTTGCCTCATATTGAATTTTCTTATAATCGTTCGTTGTATTCTACTACTAAGATGTGCCCTTTTGAAATTGTGTATGGTTTCCTACCTCGTGCACCCATTGATTTGTTGCCTCTTCCATCTTTGGAGAAGGTTAATTTTGATGCTAAACAACGTGTTGAATTGATCTTAAAAATGCATGAGTTAACTAAGGACAACATTGAGCGTATGAATGCTAAATATAAACTTGCTGGAGATAAGGGTAGAAAACATGTTGTCTTTGCACCTGGAGATCTTGTTTGGTTACATTTGCCTAAGGATAGGTTTCCTAATTTGTGCAAATCAAAGCTAATGCCACGTGCTGATGGTCCTTTTAAGGTGTTAGAGAAAATAAATGATAATGCATATAAACTTGAGCTGCCTGCAGATTTTGGGGTTAGTCCCACTTTTAACATTGCAGATTTGAAGCCTTATTTGGGTGAGGAAGATGAGTTTCCGTCGAGGACGACTTCATTTCAAGAAGGGGAGGATGATGAGGACATCAATACCATTGTTACACCCACAGCCCCTACTACTACATATACTGGACCACAATTACTAGTGCTCGCGCACGCCAATTAAATTATCAGGTACTTTCGTTTCTTGGTAATGATTCTAATGTTCATGAGAATATAATGTTGCCTAAATTGGATACATTTGTTTTGCTTACAAATGAAGGGCCTGACATGGATAAGAGGGATGAACATTGGAGCAAGAACAAGCATGGAGTTGATGGCATGCACAAGGGGAACAAGAATGGAGTTACAAGTGATGATTTCAGGACATTGAAGCCACCATAATAAGTGCATGAAGCGTTGGACGAAATATACAAGATGCCACTTCATAAACTTCGTCCAGAGGCTATTCTAGGTGATGCGTCACCTTATTAATGGGCCAGGCCCATGTAATTTCGAAATACATAAGTATAGGCTGTTTTTAGAGTCCGTATGTGTGGGGAAACAAGACATAGGGTTGGTTTCGGACCCCTTCCCCAAGGGCCACGAAATTCCCCCCTCTTCCTCCATATATACAGCCCATAGGGCACCGTTTAGACTTTGGGTTTTGTTTAGATTAAAAGTTCGCCATAGCTGCAACTTCGCCTACTTCGTTGTGTTCAACGACCAGACAAAGGCGTCACAGAACCCCACCTTGATCAATAAAGATTTCATCTTATATTCGCAATATCCAGATTGCAATCTCAGTTTCTTGCTTGTTCTTCGTTTGCTCGCAGGAAATAGACCCTCGTGGTCAGGTTGATCGTGCTCCGGCGTGGTCAATAACCTCTCGGAGTTGGTTTAGCGATTGCTAAGGCGCGACGTCCTCGCACGTTCGTAGTCGGATCGTCAAAGTCGATTTCCACCAAAGCAATATCCTTCATCTCATCGAAAGACAGGACAGCTTTGCCTCTATCAAATAGCCTCTGGACGAAGTTTATGAAGTGGCATCTTGTATATTTCGTCCAAGGCTTCATGCACTCATTATGGTGGCTTCAAAGTCCTGAAATAATCACTTGTAACTCTGTTCTTGTTCCCCTTGCGCATGCCATCAACTCCATGCTTGTTCTTGCTCCAATTTTCATCCCTCTTATCCATGCCAGGCCCTTCATTTGTAAGCAAAACAAATGTATCCAATTTGAGCAGCATCATATTCTCATGAACATTAAAATCATTACCAAGAAACCAAAGTACCTGATAATTTAATTGGCGTGCGCGAGCTCTAGTAATTGGTCCAGTATATGTAGTAGTAGGGTCTGTGGGTGTAACAATGGTATTGATGTCCTCATCAGTTTGGACGAAATAGACAAGATGCAACTTCCTAAATTTCGTTCAGAGGCTATTATATGTGTTGTGTCGCCTTATTATTGGGCCAGGCCCATGTAATTTGGAAATACTTGAGTATAGCCTGTTTTTAGAGTCCATTGATGTCTACTACGCAATCTTCTCCTTGTAGACGTTGTTGGGCCTCCAAGTGTAGAGGTTTGTAGGATAGTAGCAAATTTCCCTCAAGTGGATGACCTAAGGTTTATCAATCCGTGGGAGGCGTAGGATGAAGATGGTCTCTCTCAAGCAACCCTGCAACCAAATAACAAAGAGTCTCTTGTGTCCCCAACACACCCAATACAATGGTAAATTGTATAGGTGCACTAGTTCGGTGAAGAGATAGTGATACACGTGCAATATGGATGGTAGATATAGGTTTTTGTAATCTGAAAATATAAAAACAGCAAGGTAACTAATGATAAAAGTGAGCGTAAACGGTATTGCAATGCGTTGAAACAAGGCCCAGGGTTCATACTTTCACTAGTGCAAGTTCTCTCAACGATAATAACATAATTAGATCATATAACTATCCCTCAACATGCAACAAAGAGTCACTCCAAAGTCACTAATAGATGAGAACAAACGAAGAGATTATGGTAGGGTACGAAACCACCTCAAATTTATTCTTTCCGATCAATCCATTGGGCTATTCCTATAAGTGTCACAAACAGCCCTAGAGTTTGTAGTAAAATAATACCTTAAGACACACATCAACCAAAACCCTAATGTCACCTAGATACTCCAATGTCACCTCAAATATCCGTGGGTATGATTATACGATATGCATCACACAATCTCAGATTCATCTATTCAACCAACACATAGAACCTCAAAGAGTGCCCCAAATTTTCTACCGGAGAATCGAGACGAAAACGTGTGCCAACCCCTATGCATAGGTTCATGGGCGGAACCAGCAAGTTGATCACCAAAACATACATCAAGTGGATCAATAGAATAACCCATTGTCACCACGGTTATCCCACGTAAGACAAACATCAAGTGTTCTCAAATCATTAAAAGACACAATCCGATAAGATAACTTCAAAGGGGAAACTCAATCCATTACAAGAGAGTAGAGGGGGAGAAACATCATAAGATCCAACTACAATAGCAAAGCTCGCGTGATGCGGAGCATCCTTCAATCATCCCCATGGACCCTACACCGACACATCAAGCCCCACATGGACCTTTGACAAGAGCTAGAGCACGTGCTTTGGAAACCGAGGTGACAAGAGCTAGAGCACATCCCAAATTTTCAATTTGGAATGTTATACATAGGTCATCCATGCACATCATATTTTATTGCATTTTTGTTTGCAATCCACGAAATCCTAAGCAACTCAAGGACCCTCGGAGAGAGTTGGTTTTTCATATTTTAATTTTATCAAATAATGAAGACGAGGATTTTGATTTTTAATTATTTTCTCTCCGGAAAATATTTCATTTTGAAATAATAAATGAGAGGAGATAATATGACTTCTCCAAAATAATTGAAATATCGGAGGAAAAATGTTAAAATCATTATTTGGATTTTATTTGATTTTAGTTGGAATTTTATTTGCCCTAGAAAAATTTGCATGTTTTTAAAAATTGCATTTTAGGAGCCAATAAAAGTTCATCTTGTTCTAAATATTTTATTTAGACGGAGAAAACTTGTTTTGGTATTTTTAGATTTTTATTTATTTTTCTAGGATTTTTCTAAGTTTCGGCGGAACATTTAAGAAAAAAAGAGATCAAGGCCGACTGGCCTAGGGCCCACTTGAGCAGCCCGCCACGCCGCCTGACGCTGCTGCTGGCCACCGCCAAGACTCGGACCGGAGTCCGAGTGGGACTCCGCCTCCCGCCGCCTTGCCCCCTCCTCCAAGCCGCCGCCCGCCCCCTTTAAATACGCCTCTAACCACCACCACCACCACCACCGGAGCCCGGAGCCGCTCGAGCCGCCACCGCCGCCTCCCGCCGCCACCTCAAGACCTCGCCGAGCCCCGCCGCCGAGCGAGCCTCGCCGAGCCGCCTCGCCGGACGACCTCGCCGGAGGTAGCCACCCGCCGCCCGGTTTTTTTTAAGAAAAACCCCTTCGGTTTTTTTTAGAAAAACCCTAGTTCATTTTTTATATAGATCGGTTTTATTTTCTGATTTAATTACTTAGCGAGCGTTTGCTCGTTCGTTCGTTTTAACGAATGTGTTCATCGTTTAGTTTTTGCTAACGAACGTTCATTCGTTAAGCCGTTCGTCGTTTTTCTTTTTATCGGATTTATTCCGCGATTTTCCTGATCGCGATTTCTGATCCGATTTTCGTTCTAGTTTAACTTTTATTTCGTTTATCGGAATCAGGCGATTCAAGCGCCTGGAATTTCATCTCGAAACCCTCTTTCCGAATAGTCAACTCAAACAAGTTTTTGTCTCTGTAAAATTTGACCCTAGTTCAGATTAGTAAACGGATCTTATTTCTTTCGTCGTTTGAGTTTCGTTGCTCCGTTTGGTTTGATTCTTTTTGCGAACGGAGTTCTTAATTTGAACTTTCTGGTCGGCCTCTTTCAGTTGAAGTTTCGTTTTGTGCATCTTTGCTTGTTGCTTATGTATGTATTGTTTGCTTGCGATAGAATTCCCGGAGTGCGAAGCGTGTTACTACGAGTCTCTAGGATTCACGGATCGTCAGCAAGGCAAGTAACACTTTGATCATACTCTTTCCATACCCAGTTTTTATGCATTAGCTTCAACCCTCAAACATTGCATGTTTAGGATGTCATTAATTTGTGGGTTGGGAAGTAGTTGATGAGGTAGGAACCTATTGCCCCGTTACATTCAAACCTTGGGAGTTACTTCTACGTTATGCTTATATTGCCATGATATGCTCGTAGACGTGGATTGGGTTTGAGTGAATCCATGACAGATGTGAGATTGTTAATTTATGGTTTACTTTAAGGTGGCAACTTTAATACACATCTGGGTGGATTGAGGCACCTGGGGAACCCAGTGTTGTCTGTTGTTTTTTTGGAAATCCCGGGGTACCCGTGTGATCTTCCTCTGGACCGCCACCCAGGCTCAAAGGGAACTGAGATTATTCAGGCTAGAAACTTCCGTGTGCAACCACAAGCTATTATGGGCTCGAGCATAGTTGAGTAAGTTACGTGAAGCTCTTGAAGAGGTAGATCAGCAGGTAGTGGGTTTTGTAGGTTTGGTATGGTCTACCCTGAGTAGAGAGTTAATGTTTCTAAAAAGGCGTGTCTCGGTCATCCGTTTCTCAAACACCATGTAGTCACGAGAAATCAACGGAGGCGATCGAGTCTTGTGGGGAGAAGTGCGCAAACCTCTGCAGAGTGTACAATCTAATCATGGTTAGCCGTGTCCCGGTTATGGACAATTACGAGTATCTAGTACTTGAGTATTCACATGTATCTCATCACTCTTAACTAATATTGCTGGGATGTTAATTACCTTAATTGGGATTGAGTTGGGGTTATACCTTCTCAATGATGTTTCAACCACCATGATAGTTAAATTAAAATTTATTCCTTTGTTGTAGGGAAAAATTGGCTTTTGCAAAAACTATAACCATAGAGCTTTCCACCAGCCAAATATGCATGTAGGGATAGCATTATTCTGTTATTGTTCTATTGTGTTACATTACCAGCATATTCCATGTGCTAACCCGTTCTCGGGCTGCAACGTATTATGTTGCAGACTTTTCAAACGAGGAGTAAGGTTCGATAGGTCGTTGTCGTGCAGCTCAGCTATGCCGTTGGAGTTGATGGACTCACTTTATCTTCCAAGCCTTCCGCTGTTATCGTATTAGATGGTCTTAAGCCATATTATTGTAATAAGTTCTCTTTTGAGACATTCGATGTAATAAGTGTGTGATTGCTACTCTGTTATAAATCCTTCGAGTACTGTGGGTGTCAGCATTACTGATCCAGGGATGACCACGAAACACGGAGACTTGACCATCTCGAGGTCGGGTCAAGATTACAAGATGGTATCGAGCACACGTTGAGTGTAGGACACGACCACTAAGATAAACCATAGGTCACTCTTCTCTACTCATTTCGACTCCACTCCATTTTACCACACTTTAGGATGACGGAGAACAAGAACATTTTTGCACAACCGCATGAAGACACACAATTTTCACGCCACTTGAAGGAAGTCACTAGGTACTTGAACATTGGAATACCAAGCTTCACTGCACGCATAACGCCACTTTACTCAAGAAGAGCGCTGGATGATTCAAGTACAAGTTCCAGGAAGGACGTTCTCGCCAACCTCTAAGCCCATAGAGTTTTCTTTCAAAGCACCCACCTGGAGCCTTGGCAAGAGTATGGCAGCTCACATTACCATGGGACGCATTGGTGAAGTCTACAATAGGGAGCTTAAAGACACCATATACCAAATATGTGGGCGCCAACACGAGCAATGGGAAGTAATCAGCACCAAGAAGGATAGGTCCATAGCAGCTTACATCCAGGAGCTAAACCAGCACATTCGACGTCAGGAGAACCAGATGTGCGCAGACATGATGGATTTGAAGAAGGCGAAAACTAGGATCATCGAGCTGGAGGAAGAACTCAAGTTTACGCGCGATGGATATGAGGAGGAAATCAAGACACTACTGGAGAAGAATGACGACCTAGTCAAGAAGATCGGAGTCTTCATGGGAGGATCAGCACCGAAAGAGGAAGAAGAAGATCCCACTTGTCCGGACAATTACATCATCATCGACGACACCGATTCCGAACCAAGTGATGATGACTATGAAGACGAAGTTGCAGCAGACATCATGGAGTTCTCCACCGATCAATATTTCTAGATGGCCACCATATAATAGTAGTATTCCCCCATGTAACTAGTAATAGTTGATCACTTTTGCGATAGTCCTAGACCGTCTGTATGCCCTTTCTTGATTGAATGAATGAATGTTTGTGTTTGCCTCATGTGCATATGGGTAGTGTTTTCTCACTAGACCTCTTTCTATTCTAATCTCTTCCATCTAAACCCACCAGATGCCTCCGAGACGTGACCCTGGTTTTGTTTTCCCACCGAGCTCACCCAGTTGATCCAGCAGCAGAATGCCTTGATGCAATTGCTAGTTCAGAACCAGGGCAATGCCAACAACAACAACAACAACAACCCGCCGCCAGTGGACAATTTAGCCCGTTTTCTGAGGTTACAACCGTCGGTGTTTTCCAGTAGCACCGAGCCAATAGTTGCTGATGATTGGCTACGCCGTATTGGAAGGGAGTTAACCACCGCAGGATGCACGGATGCTGAGAAGGTGCTCTTTGCCGCACATCAATTGGATGGACCAAAGACCGCATGGTGGGAGAATTACACGGCTACTTTTCCTATAGCCAATGTCACTTGGGACCAGTTCCAACAAGCTTTTCAGACAGCCCATGTCTCAACCGGAGCCATGCAGATGAAGAAGCGTGAGTTTCAACTTACGCCAGGAGGAACTGCATCTTGTGGCCCAAAGACGTGGATGAGTTTAGCAAGTTATCACGCTTATGCCCCTGATGATGTGGCCACAGATGCCGCGAAGCAGGAGAAGTTTATGGAAGGGCTGAATGATGAGATGAGCATGCAGTTGATGGTGGCAACTTTCAACAATTACCAGGAGTTGGTGGATAAGGCTCTAATGGTTGAAGGAAAGCAGCAGCAAATTGAGAGCCGTAAGAGGAAATATGGACAAGGGAAGTACAACTCAGGAGCTCACCAGAAGCCTCGCTTAACCCCGAACTTGGGAGGACTTGTTCATAACCATGGAGGTCATAACCATACTGGAGGTGGATCGCATAATCAAAATGGTGCGAAGAATGGGAATGGGAATGGAGCCAACATAATCAGAATCGCTCTAACCCATCTACACCCGCCAAGAGGGACTTAAGCCAAGTTATTTGCTTTAAGTGCGGGAAGACAAGGCACTATGCCAAAGACTGCCCTGAAGGAAGGAATGGAAACAGAAATGGGAGCGCTGGGAAGAAGCCCAATCCATTCAACAAAGGACAAGTGAACCACGTTAACGTGGAGGAGGTTGAAGAGCAACCGGACGCGGTAATAGGTAAGTTTTTGGTTCAGTCATTTACCGCTCTTGTTCTTTTCGATACTGGTGCATGGCATTCATACATATCAAGGGGATTTGTTGATAAGTTTAAGTTACCAACCCAAACCCTTAGGACCCCTCTTTTAGTAAGCTACTTGGGAGGCGAGTACATGGCTAGCAGATGGTGCACCCAGATACCCCTAATCATTGGCACGCATGTTTTTCCGTCTGACCTAACTATCTTGGAGTCGCAAGGATTGGATGTGATATTAGGTATGGACTGGATGTCGAAGCATGTAGGAAGTATTGACTGTGCTAGAAAGTCAATTTATCTTACCACCCCGGAGGGAAAAAGGATTAAGTATGTATCTAGGCATGTGCCTAGGAGGAGCCAAGTGAATACCCTCACGGGAGTTGTACAGGAGGAAGTACCTGTAGTGAAAGATTTTCGGATGTTTTCCCGGAAGAGTTACCGGGCATGCCACCGGATAGAGACATCGAAGTTCTTGATAGAACTATTGCCGTGCATGGGCCAATATCCAAGAGACCCTATCGGATGCCCGCAAATGATCTGGAGGAAATTAAAAAGCAAATCAAGGAGTTATTGGAGAAAGGTTATATTCGAAGGAGTTCATCACCTTGGGGAGCACCGGTACTTTTGGTGGAGAAGAAGGATAAATCCCTGAGGATGGTTGTTGATTACCGAGCTCTGAATGAAGTAACGATAAAGAACAAGTATCCATTACCAATGATTAATGATCTGTTTGATCAGTTGCAAGGAGCTAAGGTCTTTTCGAAGATTGCTCTACGATCAGGATACCATCAGTTGAAGATCCGAGAGAAGGATATACCAAAGACAACATTTACCACACAGTATGGATTATATGAGTATACGGTCATGTCATTTGGACTGACTAACGCTCCTGCCTATTTCATGAGTATGATGAACAAGGTGTTCATGGAGTATTTGGACAAGTTTGTTGTGGTGTTTATTGATGATATTATGGTATACTCGAAGAACGAAGAGGAGCACGCGGAACACTTGCGTTTGGTTCTCGAGAAACTATGGGAACACCAGTTATACGCCAAATTCAGCAAGTGCGAGTTTTGGTTGAAGGAAGTTGGATTTCTTGGGCATGTTATATCAGGAGAGGGTATAGCAAGAGATCGAGAAGGTTCGATCGATCCTTTGAATGGTTGACAGCCACTTCAGTTGGCGAGATCCGCAGTTTCCTTGGACTGGCAGGATATTATCGGAGATTCATTGAGAATTTTTCCAAGATTGCTAAGCCAATGACTGAATTGCTAAAGAAGGATACTAAGTTCACATGGACAGAGGATTGTGAGGCCAGTTTTCAAGAGTTGAATAAACGGTTGACTACAGCCCCAGTGCTGGCATTGCCAGATATACATAAGGATTTTCAAATGTATTGTGACGCCTCACGCTTGGGACTTGGATGTGTGCTTATGCAGGACGGAAAAGTTGTTTTGTATGCCTCACGACAACTAAAACCTCATGAGTTGAACTATGCCACGCATGATTTGGAGTTAGCAGCCGTAGTGCATGCATTAAAGACCTGGAGACATTATCTCATTGGAAACCGTTGTGATGTGTACACGGATCATAAGAGTTTGAAGTACATTTTCACACAGAAGGAGTTGAACCTCAAACAGAGGAGATGGCTGGAGCTTATAAAGGATTACGATATGAAGCTACACTATCATCCAGGAAAGGCCAACGTCGTAGCAGACGCTTTGAGCCGGAAAAGTTATGCTAATATCCTTGAAAGTAAAGGATTGCCAAAGGAGTTAGCTGAGGAGATCATGGAACTTCAGTTGGAAATTGTTCCAAGAGGTTTTATTGCAACCCGAGAGGTTCAGTCAACATTGTTGGAAAAGAATCGAGAAGCTCAGAAGGAGGACAAAGAAATTTCTGAAATAAGAGAGAAGATGGGCGAAGGTAAAGCCAAAGGTTTTCGCGAGGATGAGCACGATACCTTGTGGTTTGAGGACCGAATTTACGTGCCCAACAATTCGGAGATCAGGATGTTAATACTTCAGGAGGCCCATGACTCACCATACTCGATTCACCCCGGAAACACCAAGATGTATTTGGATTTGAAGGAACGTTTCTGGTGGACTGGTATGAAGAAGGATATTTCTGAGTACGTAGCCGTATGTGATGTATGTCAGAGAGTAAAGGCAGAGCATCAGAAGCCAGCAGGACTGTTACAGCCTATGCCGATACCTGAAAGGAAGTGGGATAAACTTGGCATGGATTTTATCACCGGATTACCCAGAACCAAGGCAGGATATGATTCAATATGGGTAGTTGTGGATCGTTTGACCAAAGTAGCTCACTTCATCCCGGTGAAAACAACTTATACAAATGCCAAGTTGGCCAAGATATATATGTCCAGGATCGTATGTTTACATGGAGTTCCGAGGAGCATTGTATCAGATAGAGGAACGCAGTTTACTTCAAAGTTTTGGCATCAACTACACCAGACCTTGGGTACGAGATTGGAGTTCAAGATCGCTTTTCACCCATGCATGTATGGATGACCGAGAGAGTCAATCAGATTCTGGAAGACATATTGAGAGCCTGTGCTCTAGATTATGGATCTAGTTGGGATGACAATTTGCCTTATGCAGAGTTCTCATATAACAACAGCTACTAGGCCAGTTTGAAGATGGCACCGTTTGAAGCTTTGTACGGACGCAGATGTAGAACACCATTGATGTGGGATGAGGTAGGAGACCGTCAGTTGTTTGGACCAGATTTGATCAAGGAATCAGAGGAGAAGGTTAAAGCGATCGAGATGACTAAAGATTGCTCAGTCCTGCATGTAAGAGTTATGCAGATTCAAAATGCAAGGAAGTAACCTATGAAATTGGAGATGAGCCTATCTCATGAGTATCACCCTTGAGGGGAGTGAAATGTTTTGGAGTTAAGGGAAAGTTAGCCCCAAGATTTATAGGACCGTATCGTGTTTTGGAACGGATGGGAGAAGTTGCCTACAAGCTGGAGTTACCTGAAGGATTGTCAGGAGTGCACGATGTGTTCCACGTATCACAGCTGAAGAAGTGTCATGCGGAGATGGCCGACATACCGTTAAATGATACAGTGCCCCTAGAGGCGATACAGTTGGACAATA
The DNA here is from genome assembly GCA_021605145.1 of Aegilops bicornis. NCBI lineage: Eukaryota > Viridiplantae > Streptophyta > Magnoliopsida > Poales > Poaceae > Aegilops > Aegilops bicornis. The sequence continues at coordinate 210,396,353 of CM038669.1, read as the reverse complement.
ATTTGACTTATGAGGAAAAGCCAGTAAAGATTCTTGACTTTGACAGCCGAGTCACCCGCAGCAAGGTTATCAAGTTTTGCAAAGTTCAGTGGAGCCACCATACAGAGGAGGAAGCCACACAGGAGCGAGAAGATGATATTCGCAAGGACCACCCGCACCTATTATCTAGCCAACCCGAATCTCGAGGGCGAGATTCATCTTAAGGGGGGTAGGTTTGTAACATCCCAAATTTTCAATTTGGAATGTTATACATAGGTCATCCATGCACATCATATTTTATTGCATTTTTGTTTGCAATCCTCGAAATCCTAAGAAACTCAAGGACCCTCGGAGAGAGTTGGGGATTTTCTGTTTTTCATATTTGAATTTTATCAAATAATGAAGACGAGGATTTTGATTTTTAATTATTTTCTCTCCGGAAAATATTTCATTTTGAAATAATAAATGAGAGGAGATAATATGACTTCTCCAAAATAATTGAAATATCGGAGGAAAAATGTTAAAATCATTATTTGGATTTTATTTGATTTTAGTTGGAATTTTATTTGCCCTAGAAAAATTTGCATGTTTTTAAAAATTGCATTTTAGGAGCCAAGAAAAGTTCATCTTGTTCTAAACCGATTAAAGGATTGATACGGGCGTGCTTCCTTGCAGAGGGTTGTTTTAGACACCTACCCACTAGAAACTTCGCTTTTGCCACCC